>JAOYMU010000001.1:102340960-102355834 GCA_025802295.1 Psammodynastes pulverulentus | reverse complement strand
CAAACTTGGCAATTTTAAGACTTGTGGACTTCAACTAGCAGAATTCTCCAGTGAGTTGAAGAGAGTTGAAGTCCACAAGTCTTAAAGTTGCCAAGTTTGGAGACCCCTGGTTTAAAACCTCAGCACAACTAAGTGAGAAATAAATTGTTCATATTGTGGGACCCAAAAGCCTAGGGTTTCTTTCAAATTTGGGGCAGTATCCTTGTGATAATTTCTTAAAAACATGTATTAAACCACATATATATTCTTATTCAATTTCCTTCTCCATCCTGTATTATGTCTTTACATGGTAAAATTCTTAAAGCAAAATGTGTTTCTTTGGGAAAGTATCTTGCACATTGATGGTACAATGTAGGGCAGGGGTTTTCAAAGTTTTCAATAACGTGATCCTATAAAATGAATGTATGTGCCTTCCCCATTAATAAAAATCAAAGACTACACTAAGGGTAAGAATGAAGAAGGAATAAACATACAGTTTACTTTTAATAATTTAAATTAAATCTTATATATAAAATTAAAATAGGAGTTTACATGATAAAATAAACATATTAATGGAAATGAGCAAAAAAAAAAAGATAATTTGAAACCTTATATTTCTTGAAAGAATGCCCTTTGCTTCCTTTTTGTTAATAGCTAAAATTTATTCTCTTCATTTTGAAGAGAGCCACTGATTCACAAATCAAGAGGAGCATAGAGAAAGAAACAAAATAGTGTTTAATGAGTTAGACTCTGTGGGGTCCTTGATGGTGTTATTGCAAATGTTTCATTACCAAACTAGGTAACATCATCATTGAACCATCAAACGACCAAGCTCAGAGGACACCAAGGACTCCAGAGTTCAACCCTGAGTTACAAATATTTTCTTCCATTGGTAATTAGAAGCTTTGAATTGTTCCTAAAATTCTGCAGGTGGCAAAATGATGGTAGACTTATGTTGCTTTTGGTGCTCTCTCTGCTACCATACAGTAGGTGCTTTAAAAGTCAGAACCTATCTTCTCTTTCTCTTCCAGCTTGGCCCTTGTAAATCTCACCTTCCTTCCCATTTGCAATTTCTTCCTCTGTCCTTCTTCCTAGCCCTTCCTCCTTTCTCCTCCCCTCAGCAGAATAAGAGATAGAACTGTGTATATACAGTATGCTTTGTAAGATAAATATAGCTTTTAGATGAAAAAAAAAGAAAGAACACTCAGGCTTCATATTGGGCTATGCAATAGCATACTTTTGTCACAAATTAGTAAGCTTGCTTGGAGGACTTGGGAAGAAGACACTGTCTAGGAATCCTCCATCTATTGTCTCATAACCCCCCTTAAAAGTCACAAGCCACAAATAAGAAATGCACAGGTAATGACAGTAATGATGAATATTCCTGAATATTCCTATTACCTGTTCTGAAGGCTTGGCATTTCCAAAGTTATGAGAAACCAATGATCACTCCAACTCCCTGATTTTTCCCATATCTGTAGTGCCACACTGCTATTGGTTGCTCCTTCATCTTCTTGTACAATGAATGAAATGGTGCCATTGTAATCGCCGAAAACATATGCTGAGAATTGGACCTAAAGTGAAGATAAAGTGGTGAAACAGAGGAAAACTGTATTATGAGGTCCTTTATAAGTATTTGAGGGCTATAACCTTGGTTCATAGATATAGAAGTTTTATATCCAGAGGGATCCTGTTATGAGCTTCATAAAAATAATATCACACAACTTCCTGGGAATGAATCACATGAAGATGAGAAATATAAAAAGAAATCTTGACGCAAGCATTAGTACATTCATTACTCAGATGCTTCTCTGCCTTTATGATGTTTATCGCATATAAACTGAAACCAAATTTTCTGGTTTTGAAAAGGATAGTTTTCTGGTCTTACAAAAGATAAAGCGAGCCAGAAAGGATATCCACTACTGCAGCCGTATGGAGGAAGCAATGCATGAGATGATACATGTACAGGAAATTGTGTGAACTCAGTTTATGCTCTGTTTCCTCTAATGTGGGCAAAAATGAAAAGCCCTTGAAAAAATGGTGTTTATTTGCCAGGCCAATGCATGTAATTTTTGATCCAGAGTGAAGGCAACATTACCACCATCATATATCAGAGAAGTGTCACCATATAATTAATTACAATATAATAAATTAGTTAAATGTATATGCCACCCATGTCACTGTCGGGTACTGAATTGAAAGAAAGATAACATGTTTTATTGTGGTTTTAATTTCCATGGATTAAAATCTACTTCATCAGATCAGATGCATGAAACATTTCAACTGATCAATGCAATAATCATTATCAATCTACATGGATACAAGACAGAAAAATGTCTGCCTTTCAATCTATGTGTATTCATAGTCCTTTACTTACAACCATTTGTTTAATCACCATTCAAAGTTACTACAGCACTGTAAAAAAGTGACTTGTGACCACTGTTGAAATTTCCTCAGTCAAGTGATCAAATGTTGGGTGCCTGGCAACAGGCATGATTTTCTGATGGTTGCAGCGTCCCAAGATTCTGGGATTGTCATCTGCAACCTTCCTAGGGAGCTTCTCACAAGCAAAGTTGAAAGGGGAAGTCAGATTCACTTGACCACATGACTCACTTAGCAACTGTAATGATTTGCTTAACAACCATGGCCAAAAGGTCATAAAACGGGGCAGGTCACTTAACAACTGCCTTGCTAAACAGGAATTTTGGGTTCACTTGTGGCCATAAGTCAAGGACTACCTGTACTCATTTTCTCTCCTCTGGAGAGGGGAAAGGAGGAACTAGCTGAACTATTAGGATATGAATTTCTGCTTAATCTAATATAAAAAATCCCTGGAACACACAAAATCGTCCTTACAAAATCTTTATATTGGTACATGAGTGGACTGCCATTTTCTTTCCTTTTTGGATTTTTCAGATGGCCAGTCTTAATGCAGCCTCTCTACTATAATTACTTATCCAGCTTTTTGGTAAGTCTTTCTGTTTGAGAGGAGGATGAAGCAAACAAGGTGAGAGAATTGATTAACTGGGCTTGTATAAGGAGAGAGCTTGGTTAAATTACAGCAATGAGAGAAAGCTCCTACTTCTGAGTCCTTGTATCACTTTCATATGGAAGAAGTAGGCAAAGGCGTAATAAGCTAATCTATGAATAAGCCTTTTGTCTGTACTTGTGCTCCCTTTGGTTGTTTCTTTCTTCAGAGCAAGAGCAAAGAAATCCAGACATCTCTTATCATAGTTATCCATTTCATCCAAGCTGAGAAACTATGGTAACTAGCTTTAGAACAAATCAGGGTATTATGCGCAAATTTAAAGCTGATCTAATATCCTGCTATTTCTACGCTTCTTAATCAGACCTTGCTAATTCAAATGAAAGGGGTCTCTATTTTGTCAGTGTGGGATAAAGTGTTCCCGGAGGAAAAAAGTCTTTTTCATCCCAGAGTTGAATGTGCTGTTACTCATTCATCCCACTTCTGTATTTCAGTTGCATGAACACCTTTCCAACTTTGATTATAACAGCAAGGTAGCCCAAAGCAGGGGTGGGCTTCACATTTTTTAGCAAGGGGCTCTTTGCCCGAATGACTGGCTGGGTGGGTATGGCTGGGCCAACTTGACATCACTTCTTTGCCCTAATTACCTACAAAAAGATAATATACCCAAAAGTTGTTTATTATTTTGTGCATTTAATACTTAAATAAAAGTTTGATTCTAATACCTGCAACTATTTCTTTCTTTCGTATAATTCATGATATAATCATTGGCCACAGAAAAGAATTTTGGGAGTAGAGGTGTGCAAACTGTTTTACTTTGAAACTTTTCAACTTCAAAGAGGTTGTTCTAAGTAGAGTTTGTTTCATAGCCCCGCAATCTAGGATCATGATTTGCAGGACAAAACATTGTTATTTTGAGCACCATCATTTTTGGATATTCCAGCTGTTCTGAGGGCTGTGATTAGGCTGTTATTTTGTGGCTTGGGTTAGTTTCTTCCAAAACTTTTCCATGGTCATGCCCCAGCTGCTGTTGCGTTAGGCTAGATGGAATAATGTGGGACACAGAGCAGATTTGGGGTGCTAAGCGACAAGCATTTGAGAACACATGTTTCAGCAGAGACATTTTGGATCTGAAGAAAGAAAGAGATAAGCCAGGACTGGTGTGTCTGGAACTGGTTAACCTGTCTGGCTCTCTCACGCCACTCCTTTTCCTATCTTAGGAGTAACGTATTATCTGCTATGCTTTAATTTAATTTTAAAAGCAGTTGAAAGGAAGGAAAGTGGAGACAAACATCCACATGTGGGTTTTCATCCACCGGAAGAAATGAGTCAGCAGAGGCAAGGACGTAAAACATACTGTATGGGCAGGGATGCTGAATCACCTGCTTAGCTGGCAGCAGAGGGCCAGCCACCCCACCAACTTGTGACAATGCACTTGCACTTAAGCAGAATAAAGTACCTGTTTAGAAAGGGAAGAGGTCATCAGTAGGCGAATGCCAAAAAAGTATCAGAACTGATGTGTGGATGTCTTTAGACCTTCAGCTCTTCAGGCTGATGGCTGAATTCTAGCGCCTCTTCTTAGCAGGATGGTCCCCTGGATAGAGCTGGTGCATGATTTGGGGGTTCCCTGGACTTGGAGCTCCTGCTTGAGAAGCAGGTGGCTGGGGGCTTGCGGCCTTTGCACAGATTCATTTTGTGCACCAACTACCGCATCCTTTCTTAGACTAGAGCCTTTGGTTATTTCCTGATTAGATTACTATAATACAGTCTACAGCCCTTGAAGCTCATCCAGAACACAGTTCAGGGTGCGTCACAGTTTTCCCATATTACGGTGCTTGTGCAGTGATGGTTGGGATGGCATAGGAACAAAGGAACATTTCTTGCTATATTCTGTATTATCAAGGCAATCTTGCTCTTTAAGTTGTGAGGAATTTCAAATTTCACAGTCAATTTGATTTTTTTTTAAGTCAGAAAACTGAATCCAACAGTCAAATAGAATCATATGCTTATTTTTTAAAAATCAACTTGGACGTGGAGCTGATTGTACGCCCTGTTTCTATGGCATGTACAGTGGTGGTTATTAGGTGTAAAACTCTTACTACAGATCTTTTGTGTAGAATCATTTTGATACCCTTGATTCTTGACCAAAATAAATATAGTACGAAAACACACACACACACACACACACACACACACACACACACACAGCCTACATATCACTAAAATTACACACAAAAGTCTGCAAAGTGAAAATTATTTTTTTTAAGGAAGAGGTTAAAGTACCTTATAAGATCCATTGGAAAGAATGGCTGGAAGATCAGTGCTATATGTCCGGGCAAGACCATCTGTGTGTTCACTATTGACATGTAGATACAAAAAATGACCTTGGAAAAAATTTGAAACTAGATTTCAGTGATATTTTGGACTGAGAGATAGTAGAATTTACAATATATTAGGACAAACATGCTGATGCTTCACCGAGGATATTATTTTATGATATTCTGGAAACTAGAATATTTTACCATATCCTGAAAGCTAACATAAAATAAAGAGAATAAAAAAGAGAGAGAATATAGGACAAAAGGCAAAAGCAAAAGATAAAAAGAAATAATAAGGGGGAAACGTCTGATTTCTTTGTAGCAAATACACGTATGATTACAAAATGATCTCTTAATCTATGGTTACAAAAAAGCTCTATTTTTCTTTTGCCTATTTTGTCTTGATCATCAAAGCCATAGTTAATTTTTCTGCCTCACGCAAAAAGTCTATAAGAAATTTCCAGTCAGGCATCAATGTAGATGTTTTTTCTCTAATCGCAGAGGTGACTTTAGCCATTTTAGCAACCATTCCTCCATCATGGGTAATGCCACACATTTCCTCTTTTGAGCACATAACAATCTTCCTGAAATTGTCATACAAAAAAACCAAGGTTTCATGACTTTTCCCTCTCGGCTGTTTATCCATTAGTCCCAGAATAAAAGCTTCTAGTTTCAATTGTACAATACTTTTTAAAATCTTTTAATACATGTCTACCAAACATGATAAAATACCCCTTCCTGTTGTTCACATATCCAGTGTAAATGTGAAATCCTTTCATACATTTTAAACAATTTCTCTGGTGACATATACCAAAGATACATCATTTTATAAACATTCTCTTTAACACTAGACCTTATTGTAAATTTTCTTTCTATCACATATTTCCCCATTATTCCATTTGTATATCGTAACCAAAATTTTAGTCCATTTTATCATGCATTATTTCATTTGTTCTTCTTCTGTCTCAATTTTCAACAAAATTTTATACATTTTTATAATAACTTGTTCATCATTGTAGTTTTATTCATATGGTTTTGTTTCAAATTCAGTCTTTAATTCTTTAATCTACTTTTATCTACTTTAAACATTTCGATAATTGTATATAAGAAAAACATTGGCAAATACAGTATATCCTTCTATTACCAAATCTTCCCTTGATTTGATTTTATATTCCCTTTGAATAAATTAACAACATAAATTTGTCTTTATTCCATTTTCTCAGAATGGCAAATCTAATGTAAAATCTACATTAAGCTTAGCTTTGACATATGACAAATATCCATGTCACCCAAATCTCCGTTTGAGTTCTTCTAACTCAAGTGACTTTCTATACTTCAGCAACTTCCAGAAACTCTCTTTCATCCAAACTAAATAACAAACAGCAAAATATAATTTTAAATCAGCTAAATCCAATACTCCTCTTTCCTTTGCATCTTGTAATACCTTATATTCAATTTGTGCTGTCCTCCCCATTGCTATACAAATTTAGAAATATCCTTCTGATCCTTCTGCCATTGTTTAAATGGTACATTGTCAAAACAAAACCAGTACTGTCTAAAACAAAAAAACTAACCATCTAAGTAAAACATTCATTTTTAGCACAGATATTCTCCCCAACAGTAAGAGTTCCACTTTATAATATTTTAATAATTCTTTTTTTTTACTTCATTCCATATCTTAACATAATAATTTTGAAATAACATACAGGCAATATCTATCAACAGATGCCCAAATATTTTACCTTTTTCAGTTTTAAAATCCATTTTGTTTATCGGTTCTGTTTACTCTTGTATTTTCATACTTAACATATTTCTGTCCTGTTTATTAATTTTGAAACCAGCTAATGCACTAAATTCTTTTAATTTAGTTATTAATATTTCAATTCCATTTTAAGGAACGTCTAAAACCAACATAAAATTATCTGCAAAAACTCTTATGAATCTCTTTTTCTTCTTCTATAAACTTCTATAAAGATTTTTAAATCTTTACACTCACAATCCTCTCATCTTATGTCTGTGTTTAATATTTCAACACCTAAAATAAAGAAAAGAGGGGACAATGGACAGCTTTCTCCTCTTTCTTTTTATATCTCACATGTTTTGGTTAGCTGTCCGTTAACAATTATTTGTGCTGTCGGTAGAGTGTAAATTGAATTTACCCAGTTTATAAAGTTATCTCCAACGTTCATATCTTCTAAAGCATCAAGCAGAAACATCCAGTTCAAATTGTTAAATGCCTTCTCTGCATCTAGAAAGATCCATGGCTTTTTATCCTTTTTATCTCATCCAGAATATTTCGTGTTTTCTCTTTCTCCTTTATAATTTCAGAATTATTTTAAATTAGACAACCTCTAATAAAGGCTTTACTTGCATCCAAAACTATTCTCAGGCCAATGCCTTAGTTTAAATTAATTTCAAAGAATTCTTTTTCTGTAACAATGCTTCATTTTTAATCTCCATCTAAAAAAAAATTAGATTTTCTTTTATAATCAAACTCACAGGATTATGATCTGAAAAAGTAAAATCTCCACTTTAGATATTTTAGTAGCCAAGACTCTTCAAATCCAAATCATGTCTGTTTTTGAAAAAGATTTGTTTTTCTGAAAAGTAAAATATTCTCTTGAACTACCATTTTTTCATCTCCATATATCAACCAAAATTAACCCATGAAATCAGAAAAAAAATATTAAATATTAAATTGATAGTTTATCCTGAGAATTGTAATATTTAATATTTTTTCTCGAAGGTCTGTACAGTTCCATTCCAATCTCACTTCAAACACCATGGAGAAATCCATCAATCTCTCCATAAATTGTTTATAAAACATCACTTTATCCTCATTTGAGACATAAATCCCCAACATCATAGTTTTGACCCCAAATAAATTAACTTCTAATCCACAAATCTACATATTCATCAGCCAATACAAAATTTGGTTTTAGGTGGGAGTAAACATACAAAATAACTCCATTCCTCTTTTTAATGTCTGCTTTAATATATTCTTCACTTAAATGTTTTTAAGGCAAACATTTTGTGCAAAATGGTTATCTCACAATTTCCCTTTGATCCAGAGAGATTACACAGTTTGGCATCAACCCTCTAGCAGCAATCTCGGCTGCAGTGTCTCTTTGCTTCTTTGGAGACATCTGCCCCCCATGATTCCTCACCGGAAACTCCACATTTCCCACATCATGCATGATTTCATATATTTCAGTTTCCCCTTACCTAAATTTGCTCTAAAAACAGACAACCTAAATGCTATACTTTTTCCTTGTTGGGGGTTACTCTGATTCCATGGACAGGATACCCAACCTACATATTAAGGGAAACTTGCAGGTATGTAGTCTTGTTAAAAAGCATAAGGAGAAGAGAACAAAGCCACCCATTTCTATGGGTCTCCTGGTGGGACTTGAAATGCACAAATCCCTCCCTCAATAAAGCATTTAGAGAGTGGAATCCTTATTAGAACAAGGGAAGAATTGTAGAGGTTCACCTCCCTTTTTCCCTTCAAAAGATATATTCTAGAGTAGCTCTTAACAAAGGTGAGGGAATTTTCCCCAATAAGGTGGAAAATTCATCAGGGAGTGGAAATAAGGGTGGAAAATTCATCAGGGGGTGGGGGAGCATTCTCACTTTCTCTCTATCACTACCATTTCACCCTCCCTACAGATTTCTAATATGTTTCAAAGTAAGTTTTTCATATGGATCTTCACCTGCTAGTCCATGGCTAAGAATCCAACTTTAATATCAGTTGCTTACAGAATGTAGATAATTTCAGTTTCAAAACAGATTTTATAGATTGTCTTATAGTATTCTCCTGAACAACACAAAGCTTCATGTTTCTCTTTAGGCAATTTTCTGATTTCGTGCATAATGAGATTGTGTATGTTTTTCTTCACAGCTGCAAACTCTCAAAAGGCAGCACTATGAACATTCCTCTACAACAGATGTAGCTCAGAAACATACAAGTTGTTCAATGTTTCAATAAATAAAAGAATTCCAAAGGGAGATGCCCTTCCAGCTAAAGCAGAAGGTGAAGAATAAGGAATATACCTCCAGTGGCTTGTAAGGCAGATCCTCCAATCTGGTTTTCATGCATCTTTGAAAAACCACTAATAGACCAGGAAGAATTTATATTTCCATCTATTGTCCAACCACAGGCACCTTCCTCAAAAGAACAATGTGCCCCTTCTGTTAGGCTATCTGGAAAAAAAACCAGTAATTTTTATAAGAAGCAAACAAACAAAAAGATCAGCACAGTATATCGTGAAGTATGGTTAACTTTGTACAGAAACTCATCACTACAGAAAAGGTACATTTCTACCAAAATCATTAAACATTTTTCTTATTATTATTCTTAATATTAAATATAAAAAGTTGAAAAAATTCAACTGCCTAGGAACCAGCATCCATCAAAATGTCAACACCCAAATAGTAGGGTATTTTCTGATCTAATGCTAGCACTGGAAATAATAATCATTTGTGAAAATAATAGCAAATAATAGAATAGCAAAGTTGGAAGGGATCTTGGAGGTCTTCTAGTCCAACTCCCTGCTCAAGCAGTAATCTCTATATCATTTCAGACAAACTGTTCTGCAATCTGTTCTTCAAAACCACCAGAGTTGGAGCACCCACAACTTCCAGAGGCATGTAGTTCCACTGATTCATTATTCTACTTGTCAGGAACTTTCTCCTTAGTTTGAGGTGTAGAAAATTAGCACACACCCTTCTCCTAGAAAAATGAAATATTCTAGGAGATATTAAAAAGGCAGAATATTTCCCCTAAAAGAGAAATAGAAATCTTAAGGAACCTAGAAACTCAGCCCCAGCAGATATTTTGGTGCCAGCTTATTTACGAGACAAAAGACTGAGCCAGCTTATCTACAACACAAAAGACCTTCACTCTCAGGACATAATAGGATTAGCTCTCTACCCATCTCACCACATGCCACCTGGGAAGATTACATTACCCAGTTGACTCAAGACAACCAACAAAGTTACCCCTGCATGGCCCCATGGGAGTCTGACAACCAATCAGAATACATTTCTTTCACAGGAACAGGAAGCAAGTTCAAAGTCCAAGAGAGGGTATAAATATCTCTCTCTCTCCACTCCATTTGGTCAGCTGCTGAGGACCAAACCATATGGTCCTGTCCATCATTAAACCATCCTACTGAGCAGTCTTCATGTTTCCAGTGTCTGTCTTCCCACTTGGAACTGAACCCAGATGGACATTTCTTCCAACACTACATTTCCCTTCTTTTAAGAATCTTTGATGTGGCAGGTCTCAGTGGAATCTGAAATAGATATTTATGAAAATTTCATGATACACAACAATAGATAGGGATGTAGGCATACTTACAAAATTGTATATAGCCATCCAATCTATTGGTACTGGAAGTGCAAAAGAAGCAGTGGAGTATTTGCTAGAAAAGAAGAGTTAACGTTAATAGAAATAAGAACTGGAACTCGTTTGTTTTAAAGTCTGGTAGTGTCATCAGATGTTATAAACTTGTTGCATTTATTTCAAAGGCATTATATAAACGCACACCCATCAAATAATTTTCTAACATTGTTTGTGTGTACATGATATAGAGTCATATTCTTTAGTTTTTATTAGACTGTGTAGCCAGTTTAACATTCAAAACACACTGTTATATAGCTAAGTAAGGCAGTGCCTTTTCTTTTGTTTGTTTTATGCACTATGAGTCAGTGAATAGAACCAGGAAAGGCCTTGACAGTTTATCTTCTTTAAAGAAGGAAAAAAAGATTTTTCTGGTGACTCAACCTTCCTAGCTTGGAAAGTTAAGTTTGGTGAGGGAAGGAGAGAAGTATTTCAGATCAAATGAAGATTTGGACAATGAATTAAATCAGGATGACAAGGTTCTGTTAAAGCAAGTTCGGTCCCTTAGTTTGATATAGGAAAATATGATAAAAGACTTTCTGCACCTCAGTTTAGACATTGCATGTGTATTTTTCTTCTTCTTTCAAGTTGCTGCCATAGTCGGTTCTGTATCCAGATGATGGTGATGCTTCTGTTCAATTCTCAGCAATTCTGTGGACCAGCTCTTTCCACATTTTTTAATCTTGTATGGTTTCTTTCAGTTGTTTGATGCTCTGGGTGGTGTTGGCTTTGATGGTGTTCAGCTATTGTTTTGGGCAGTCTTATTTCCTTTTACAATTGACCATTCCAAGCACATATTGGCCTTTTCCAGGAACTGGCCAATGTATTCACTTCAGTTAGACAATATAATTATCCATTGGCTTTCTTTCATATTCTCATCTGCCCTTAGCACAAATTCTTATTGTTTAGAATGCCCAGTAGCCTTGCTGATTGAGATAGTCAGAGTTGTATTTCTTGCAAGTGAAAGCACCAACTTCTAGAATGTTTCTTCAAACTTTCCTGTAAGGAAAAGCAAGCAGGACAACTCTGGTGACTCCCAGCCATGTGTATCTTTCAGAAGAACCTATTATGGCATCAGATTTACAAAGAAAAGTATGGCTTACATTTTGTCCGTCCTCTCCTATATGTTTGATACTCATAATGCTTTCCATTTTCTCCTGCTCCAGGTATACAAATTCTATAATCTATGTCACATGTAATATTCATAATCAGATTTCCCCTTCTTTCTTCTCCCACTTCATCCCAGTTTAAATCCAAAATCAGTCTAGCCATTTTGTGGATCTGATGACATAAGCTATAGCTAATGAAAGCCTATGTCTTTTTATAAAACTAGTTAATTGGAAAAGATGCTATCAGACTCCTGATTTTTTTTGCCATGTGACCTAACCCAAATCTACTTATATTTTCCCTGTAAGTTCTATTTCTCCCAAAAGTTCCTTGTCTGCATTGCTATTTAATCCCAATTTAATCAAGCATTTGCCCATATTAACATAGGCACAGTAAAATATATTTTAGATACAAAAGTATATTGCATGGCCATATGGCCATTGTGGTATGTGTTGCCATAAGGACCTGCTTCAGCTGGTCCCTCAGGAAAGTAAAACTCTTGAATCCATTAAGTTGAATCAAAAGAACTTTTACTGAGAGAAAGTGGTTGCAGTAAAGTCAGGCAGAATCTGAAGATCCCGCGCAAAGCATAAAGCAATTATTTCATTTCCCCAAATCCAACCCCCTTGACCAGTCCACGGGCAGCCAATGTAATGCCGAGAAGATGTTTTGAGAATGCTGAGGTGCAAAGCAGATAACAGGACACTCTCAGAGCATGATGGCCTTGGAACCAGGCTAGAACTTGCTGGGAGGGAGTCTGTCCTATTTCCAAAGACATTCCTCCTTCCTAATTCCCAAGTGTTCAGGCAAAAGTGAAAGCATCCAAAGCATGCCAGCCTCCCTCCTTCCAATAGAATGGCAGGACACTTGGTGACTTGACAGTCTCTTCATTAAAGGAAGAAAAAATACTTCAGCTATCTTGTAAAAGTTAGAAATAAACTCCTTCCAGGTGATCTGACAGTTTTTTCCCATTAAAAACTGGATGGTTATCTGACTCCAGAACTGGATAGTGAAGCAGAGCAGACTTACCCTTGACAGCTGGTCAATTATTACAAGGCATATAAAACTAGAGTGTTGATCATTGTTATTTCTCTCCTCACAAGTAACTATGGTTTATAATAAATGTAAATAAATTGCTCCTAATGAGCAGTTAAGGCTTGTGAGTAATGGACTACAGGGAATATTTAAATCAAAGGTGGGGAATGATGGCTCTGTTATGACTTCAACTCCCACAATTCCTGAGCCAGCATGGCTGACTCAGGAATTCTGGGAGTTGAAGTCCACAAGTCACAAAGGAGCCATGGTTCCCCACTCCTGAGCTAGATGAACTGCTAAATGCTATGTATTGAAGCAGTCTTCTCATTTCCAAGACATAGCTTACATAGCTGAGAAAATTATTCCTGGAATGTCAAGCAGCAGCTAATTGACTTTTGAGTTGGGTCAGCTTTGCCTGAATGGTAGCTAAAAATCTATTTTTGCCTGTAGCTTCATAGCATGTAATACTACAATTACATAGGTAAAATATAAAATACAATAAGAGTTATAGCTCTTAACATAGAAAAGAAATCTGTGTTAGAGGATTTTATTCTAATTTTTACATTTCCCAAAATTTACAAGCAATGGTTAGGATAATGGTGTTAATGTCTAAATTCTAAATAAATTTTATACAAGCAATAGCAATTTGATAAATTGGTCCATAAGATTGGGTGTTTCTACTTTCCAATAACATATTTTGCAGTGTAAAAGTTTCCTCACCTTCGTGGCTTGTAAATCATCTGTGCATTGATAGAAGCCAGGTCATTACTTTGAAAACACTTCATATTCTGTGACAAGTTATTTATGGGTTAAATCCCATGAACTTTTCTGGATCTTAAGTAAACTAGATGATGTTCTATAAGCTATACATGCAGAAACATCATAAAGTCATCACCAGTTTATCACCTTCTTCAAACAATAGACTTCCCTTCCACTGCTACTTCATTTTTGTGCTGTTCTCCCTGCAAACAGGCATAAGATCATAAAGTGGTGACATTGCAGGTGATTTCAACAGCTTCTCTTTGTTTTAACTCCAGCTGACAAAAGTCTGAGAAATAGAAAGACAATAACTGATCAATGCAGCTGCTGCTCTTAAAAGGAATCATTTGTAACCCTTTATCTCTTCCCTTACTATTCTCCCCCTGCCTGCAGCCGCTCCATCTTCGTCAGTATCTTCCAGGCAAGCCTGATGAATCTTTGAAGCAAGGAGTTTATGGCTCATAAATACTTGGTATGTCAGCCTTTAATAGATCCACTGGGAGAAGCAGCCCTATTTGAACAGTGGTTGAACACGATCATTGCCACATACTGAACATAGATTTTAATGAGTATGAGCATATGGTGTTCTGAAAGGAGAACTGATATCTTGGAATAGCAATATTGTTGAACACAGCAGGCAAAAATCTTCAGTGATGTATTACAGATCTGTAGCAATCCACCTTTCTCCAGAGATAGTAAAGGCTGCCTTGATACTTCTGAATTGTTGTTGAGCAAATGATGTCAGATGACTATCTTCACTTTCTTTGAAGCTCGCTAGCAACTGCCATAAATGGGGGAGGGGCATTTGGGACAAGAAGAGTGCTGGAGGTGTGAAGGAATGCTGTGGGAGTTATGGAATATTTGCATTGATGATACAGATAAACCTCCAGTTGGCCTCAGTGACTCTCTAAGAATGCAAATGACCAGTTGTCGGCAAGGAGTCCTTCCATTCCCCACCATCAAGTCAGAGCTGAAGAAGTTGCTTGGATGAGAAGCAGAGTTTGCAGAGTTTATCCATTTAAACAAAGCTACTGGAAATAGCATCCATTTGGTCAGATGATACCCATTTTTATGTCTACCTGTAGCTGAACAGACATTGCTGTGGAAACTTTTATCCAATGTCTGGAGACTGTAATGGTTTAAATAGGATAAAACAAATTGAGGTTGAATTCTAGTAAGACAGGATGTAGATGCCTCGTAGATGCCTCGTCCCACGGCACGACTGAGGAACTCGTGGCCGCCTGGTATCGGGCGTCCGCGGGGGCCTTGGACCGTGTCGTGCCTTT
>JAOYMU010000001.1:102212686-102230113 GCA_025802295.1 Psammodynastes pulverulentus | reverse complement strand
AAGTCAGTGGTCAAAGTCACTTCTGAATCAATATTTATAAAGCCACACCGTGAACACTGTTTCACAACTTGTTGGGCAGAAAGTGGCTTCTCTGTCTGAACTGGCCTCCTGATCTTGCAGATGATTAAACAGATTCCTTGGGACAACAGTGAGTCATATTTCTCTCCTTTTTCTGTCAAATATAAATACATGCCTTCAGAAGAACATACAGTGAAGCTCAGATGCAGGAAGGCCTTTACATGCTTGTATTTAACTCTCCTTGGTAGCTCTTGGTAGCTCTCAGCAAGGCCCACAATCAGTAGAGGTAGCTGAACTGTCTAAACAACACATTCATCTATAATTAGGATTGATTGAGTTATTTCTGAGATATACAAAGTAGGACTGGAACGATTCCATTAACAATTGAGGGGGACAGGGAAGTAGTAGCAATAGTGGAATGTGATGGTAAAAACTATATTATAAAACAAAATAAAACAACAATAAGGATTCAAGAGGTCTCAAAAAAGTGACCTTAAAGAACCCTTCCTGAAACCTGATCCTCTCCATGTGTGTTGGGCTACAATTTCCACAATTTGCTGCAGTGATGGGAGTTGTGATCCACTGCCTCCAGAAATTTAAAGAGAATTCCTCAAAGGAAAAAAAAATACTGGCATGTTAAACCAATACGTTAATATATCCAAATAAGAAATAAATTTAATTCTAACTCAGGATTAGATCTGATCTCCCCCTCTCTCATAGTAATTTTGTTAAGGATTATAATTATAACAATTAAAAAACAAATACCAACTGAAAAAATAGAATAAAAAGGGAAAGAGTAGGAGGTGCAGAAGAGAAAAAGGGGGGAAATGTAGAAAAAAATTAAAATGAAATATAAAATAAGAATAAAATACAGAAAAAATAAAAACCGTATAAAGAAGTGACTTCTCATCTTCATCACAAGAAATGTAAACAATTTTAATAACTTATCACCTTCTCTTAAAATACAGCAAATGATCTTTTCTTCCCATATTCCATCTCTCATTTCAGTCTCGATGTCAGTATTAAGAGTTACCAGAGATAACGACATATCTATTTTAACCTTGATCAAATAAATCAACTTTATATTCCTTCCACTTACTTCTAAGTTCTAACAATCTTAATCTGTAGTCCAAATAATGGCATGGAACTTGATTTTTTTCCCATTTTTTCTTTGCACCTACTCAGAACATTCTTCAAAACAAGAAGGTTGTTACTTTTGTAAATCCAATATTCAGTTCAATTCAATTTCAGTTTATTACAGTCATAGACCAGTACAGCTAAATCCAACATGGGAAAATTATCTTGATCACTCTCTTGGCTTGTTGTTTGTATATCCCTTTTAATTATTAAGAAACCATACATTCTTTGTATGGTAAAGATAGGGAACATCTTTTCCCATATCAGTCTCTATCTTCTCAGGCAGAACATGTTTCTCTTCCATTACATTTTTTAATAGTCTATCTATAAAAAAAGAAACTAATAAAATTAACTTCTGGGTCCTTTGTTCAAATATATTCTTTAGTATATCCAATGTTAAAATTTGCTTCATTCTATAATTGTGAGTGTTTAAGTGTTCTCTTTAATTACAATCTTTAATTATCTCTAGTTCCTCTAGTGTCCAATTCCCTCTAGTGTCTTCTTATCCTTTAAAAAATAATTTGCTTCCTTCAATTTTTCTGAATAATTTTGTTTTTTAAGATAATATTAGCATCCTGGGGAATCAAGCCCTCTGAGATTTTTTGAACTTCAGTGTATTTAAAGGGATCCAAAATCAGGAAGGACTGCAGTGGTGTCTCATAGCTATGCTTCATATAACTTGTTACCATATAACATGGTTTATTTGCTCTCTTTATGAAACAGGATCATTTGGTTTAGCATGTTGTGTGAACCTGGCCTATTGTGAATCATTTAATGAATCATAGTTAAACAAACTATGCTCTAATGCAGGCCTGTCAAACTGATACATCACACGCAAGCCATGTCCACCCCGGCTCCACAAAGGCAAAAAATGTTGCTATACGTTACGATCTGAGCCGTGATGCAATCAAGTGTGACACCCGTGCCCTCATGTGATGTGTGAGTCCATATTTATTGCAGCAATAGAACAACTTAGAAAATCTGGCTTTCTGTGGATATGTTGGGACTGTAATTACCAGGATTCCCAACCAGGTTAGAAATTTTGGTGGTCACAGTGGCTAGGAATTCTGTGTTTGGCAGCAGCAACACTTGGGGAAGTACTAGGCTAAAAAAAATTGACAAGTAAAATAAAATCAAAATTAATTAGCATTTTTCTCATTCCTCTGTTTAATTTTCAAGGTTTTCTTGATTTCTTTTCTGTTTCGACTGAGTTTAGAAGCTCCTTTACATACCTGAAACAGTTATAAAACATTTTGTTTTGTTTTTTTGTAGGGGGGAAAAAGACACAGTCAAAATGTAAGCTAAATATTTGTGCTGCTAAGTTACCTTTGTTAGAGATTCATGTTATCCTTTTCCTGACATTATGAATCAGTAGCTCAATCAGGTTACAAGCCGTGTGACAGCCTTTGGATCCCAGCCAATCTGAATTAATTTTCCACTTCACTTTCATTAAGTGCCAATGCCACTCAAATCCTCCAGCAGATTTTTAAGTCTGAGTCAGTTTTACCTTAATTTCATTTGGTAAATAAAATATTTCTATGATGGCAGGTAATCAGGATAAGAGACCTTGAATAAGGAGCTGCCCACTTACTATGATTGTCACAGATCCATTGCTGCCTAACCTATTGCATCCAAAGGAAAGTGGGTGAGCAGTTATGAGACAGGTAATAAAATATTAGCCTGTATTCCCACAAAATATATGAGCAGGCAGCGGATTTACATAGGCCAACCATAGACCCAATTACTAATGCACCTGCTTTCCATACCTCGTGTCAACCCATCCACACAGTCAGCAAACATGTGAAAGGTACTGATATGTGGATGTGGGCTTGGGAGCCTCACCTGACTCTGTATGCATACAAATAAAAATCAGTTTGTAACTAACAGTGTTCATCATTGCAGGTAGTCTTCGAGTCTGGCAATTACGGTTGTAGTCATGACGATCGTAAAGTGAGTCGTCATGTGATTGACATGATTTTATGACTTTTTGTAGCAGTCATTAAGCAAAGATGGTCGTTGTAAAGCAAATGTCACAGTTGTTAAACTAATGTGACAATCATTATGTGACCCCATTGATTACTATGGGCTAATTTTTGCCAGTAGAAAATACAAGTAGTCCTTGACTTACGATTACAATAGAGTCCTAAATTTCTGTTGTTCAGAGAGATATTTCTTAAGTGAATTTTGCCCCACTTTTTTTACCACTTTTCCTGCTACAGTTTTTAAGTGAATCACTGCAGTTGATACGTTAGTAACCAGTTATTAAGTGAATCTGGTTTCCCCATTGACTCTGCTTGTCAGAAAGTTACAAAACTTGATCACATGACCTTGGGACATAGCAACAGTCATAAATATGAAACAATTGCCAAGCCTCTGAATTTTGATTATGTGATTATGGGCAGGCTGCAAAAGTCATAACTGGGGAAAATGGTCATAAATCACTTTTTCCAGTAACTTTGAATGGTCACTAAATGAACTGTTGTAAGTTGAGGACTACCTGCGCTGGTTTCTGATAAAACCATCATAAATCACAGTCACATGAATATAGGGCACTGCAAAAGGCTATAAATGTGGCCAGTTATCAAGCATCCAAAATGTGACTGTAGGGGAGGTAACATTGGAGTTTTGTAACTGGGTCATAAGTTCCTTTTGAACGTGATTGTAACTTTGACCCATCGCTTAACAACCAGTCATAACTTGAGGAATGCCTATAATTAGGTCTCTACAGCAGGTGGCCAATACCAAGTTCTACCTTGTGCCCCAGGAGTGAACAAAGCCTGCTGAGACAGAGAAAGGCAAGAAGAGGAGAATCAGCAACCTGGTACAAGCTCTGTCCTCAACCATCATCCACATCTCAAAGGCCAAGACTCATCTCCCTCTTGGTCTCCTTCTTCCTTGACCCATCCTGCATTCCCAGATAAGCACTTTTGCACCTGAGTGTTCCTCAAGAGCAGCAGCTGGTAAATGGCTGTAGTTTGAAAGTAATAGGAAGGAAGGAAGGAAGGAAGGAAGGAAGGAAGGAAGGAAGGAAGGAAGGAAGGAAGGAAGGAAGATTTTGTTTCTTTTATATGTGATATTTAAAACAGCCACAGGCTTTCATTAATTATTTTGTTATTGCATTTTAAGGTTGTTTACATACTTTTATTATTTTATTGTATGCAAGTCTATTTTTAATTCTACACTCAGCTCGGAGATACAGTGCAAAGCAGATGGTAAATTTTAAATAAATAAATAAATAAATAAATAAATAAATGGCCTATCCTTTCTACCCATATGTAGTAATGAGCAATTGGAGCAGCCTAAAAATCCAATAAATAAGCAGGCAAGCAAGCAAACATTCAAAAATGTTTAATGCAGCCCTTCCTGTTACTCGTTTCAAGTGTTTGGAGACAGATGGCACGATTTACAAGGAACTTGCCCTGTGCATGTTTTCTCCTAAAATGAATATGCAGTGTGTAAGGCGGGATTTATGGTCTTACTACCAAGTGCTATAGATTTCCATGGAAATGTGTGCCAACTGATGGTTATTAGTGGAGGCTGCCACATCTCTTTGGCTCTTAATTTTATTAGGCTGACTGCATGACTATATAAATATGCACATGATCCAAGTCCCGGCGCTCAAGTTCTTGATAGCAAGTTGAACCCTAAATTAGATAATATAAAACTGAAGATTCTGCTCTAATGTTATTAGAAGATGGAGGATTACCAATGTGGAAATCAGACAGTTTTGAAATTTTAAAGTGGCTGACTAATTAATATTGATTATAATACACTTCTTGTCCCTTAAAGCCTCTCAGAATACCAAAATGACTTCTGGATGATTCTAGTGTACTAAAGAAAATGAAACAGGCAGGATTTTCCTTTCAAAAATAGCATGCCAGATTGTTAGAAGCATTTTTCCCTTGATTGTGATCCTTGCAAATCTGTAAAGCTTGCAAAATGTCTTTCTGTGTGTATGGCTGCATTAACAGAGGCACAGAATCAAGATCACACGAAGTGTTAGTATCACTTATTAATGCCTTAGAAAAACTACAATGGAATATTGCACCAAGTTTTGGGTACCGTGATATAGAAAAAGATGTTGAGACCCTAGAAAGAAGACCGAGAAGAGCAACAAAGATGATTTGGGGACTGGAGATTAAAGCGTACAAAGAAGTGTTGTAGGAATTGAGTATATCTAGCGTAATGAAAAGAAGGACTAGAGATAATATGATAGCAGCGTTCCAATATCTCAGGAGCTGCCACAAAGAATAGGGAGTCAACCTATTCTCCAAAGTACCTGAAGGCAGGACAAGAAGCAATGGATGGAAACTAATCAAGGAAAGAACCAACCTAGAACTAAGAAGAAATTTCCTGACAGTTTGTTTCCCCACAGAATAATTAATTAAACAGTGGAACGACTTGCCTCCAAAAGTTGTGGGTGCTCCAACACTGGAGGTTTTATAGAAGAGATTGGGTAACCATTTGTCTGAAATTGTATAGGGTCTCCTGCCCGAGCAGGGGGTTGGACTAGAAGACCTCCAAGGTCCCTTCCAACTATTATTCTGTTATTCTGTTAAAAGTTTATCTTTTTATCTTTTTTTTCTCTCAATTTTTCTTTCCCATACAATCTCAAACTGAGGACTTCTTCAGTTTATGAAACCTAAAATGGGGAAGTACAAATAATATAACACTAGTTAGAAGTAAAACTTTAAACATTTACTATCATTTGGTTTTTTTTCCTTCTCATTATTCACCCATTCACCTACCCAAAATCTCAGACTGAGAACTTTTTTGACTGTGATATTAATACCCTTTTAACTAGAAATTCCAATAGAAATTGAATATTTAACCCTCCCAACTTCAATCTCAGTTCTATAGATTAATTTCTTCTAGCTGAAAGACCTTTTGAGAACAGCAGAAGGAGAGGATTTTATGTTGGCTTTGACAAATCAGCCAAAATTTAAAAACTTTGTCTCATTTCTGTATACAGTGTATGTTTCATAACTTATGGAATCTTATTTAACAATCTTTGTTGAATAAGCCAAAACTGACTGGGTTCCCATCTCAAGCTAAGACAAAATCAAATAAATTACATTATAGCTTAGTGCAATAACTGAATTCAGGCATTAAACCAATGCAGTTGTGCATGTTTTCTACATTCAAATTTTCTGTACTCAGTAAACTAATCTAACTTCTAGCTTTCATGTCGTGAATCCCTTCTAATATAAAGGAATTCAGTACACGTTTCCATTATCTTAGAGTAGCAAAATATTGTTCAGTTTGACTCAATATTAAGGAATATTGAAAAAACAATACATTTTTCTTTATATTAGCATGAAGGTTTGCTGTTAATTAGAGATGGTATTCAGCAGGTTCTGACCAGTTCTGGAGAACCAGTAGCAGAAATTTTGAGTAGTTCGGAGAACCGGTGGAAACCTTCCCCCAGGAGTCAGGAGGGAATGGAGTTTTTGCAGTATCCTTCCCCTGGAGGAGGGTGGAAATGGAGATTTTACATCATCCTTCCCCTGCCACACTCACCAAGCCATGTCCACCAAGCCATGCTACGCCCACCAAGACACAACCACAGAACCGGTAGTAAAAAAAATTGAATCCCACCACTGCTGTTAATGGACATGTATTGTTCATTGTGAAATAGTTTTTAACACCAACCAGCCTCCTGCCACATGAAAAACAAAACTGTCAGGAGCAATTAATCAATCAATATGAGAGCCAGTTTTGTGCAGTTGTTCAAGTGCTGGATCAGAACTGGGAGACCCATGTTTCACACTTGGTAACTTGAGTGTTTTGGGGCTGGGTACTGTCTGTTTCTCAACCCAAAAGGGAATGAAAGAAACCAAGGTTCCTATCTATTCCACTGTGACGCTGGAAAGCAAAGACCAGAGGATCTCTAAATGGAGAATGATACGTTTAGGAGAAATTACCTAGAATTTCACCTGAAATTAGAAAAAAAAGATCTAACAGAAGACTTCAGGAGAGCTACTGTGTCACGTAAGTATATCAGTAAGAAGTAAGAAGAAAGGAAGCAAATCTACATGTAATCCATCTGGTTCTATAAAAACCAATCAAGAATAAAGCCAAATATTTAAAATAAAAGTCTGCATACAGTATTCATATAAAGAATTTAACCTTCTATTCAGAAACTAAAGGTAATGTATGGATAATTATATTGATTTATAATGCATTTGAGCATGGCTGGCTGATGATGGCTGGAATCCAAATCTGTCCATTACAAATTTTGAAGAAAAGTTTAAATGTCAGGGGCATTGAAATAACCATTAGTCTTCTGCTGTGCAATCCATTTGCATCAGAAGAGACAAACTATACTGAGGTTGCCGTGATTGGCTGCAACTCTTGGGGTACCATTTCTACTTCCCAGTCTCTTAGAAACCATTTGAAGCCCATTTGTGCTTATCATCACTTCTGCCAAACTCAAACTAAGGAATGAGATTCCAGCTAATCCCTAAGAGAATACAAAGCAAATCATTCGGTTATAGTGCCACAGGGAGCATTTTTCTTATTTTTCATAGGCTTCTGCAGCTATAGGAGGCGTGTCAAATTCAAGGCCCGATGGCCGGATCCAGCCCACGGGCTGCTTAGATCTGCCCTGGAAACAGTGTTGGATTGGCTTGCAGTGCCTCTGCCAGTGAAAATGGAGCTAAGGAGGTCCGCCCATGGCCCTCCCAAGCTCCGTATTTGCTGGTAGAGGGTTGCAGGAGGCAGTTACAGCCAAAACAGAGCTCTGGAGCCCATTTTCTCTGGCACAGCACTCGGGCCACCATAGGTGCCCCCAACACAAGTGATGTTGAGCTGGTCAGGCCAACTTTAGCCACACCCATCCTGGCCCCCTGACATCAAACAAAGCCCTGATGCGGCCCTCAATGAAATCGAGTTTGATACCATGAGCTATAGGGATTTAAAGTATCTCCAAATAAACCAAAGCATATAACTAACATTTTACAATCAAAGTATACAGCTGGTTTGTTTCTACTGCAAAATCTTTATGGAGATTCTATAACTTCAATACAGTATATTCCAATTCCAATTTAGGGACTGCACTACAATTTACCATTGATAAAATAATCAACTGTAGGGTTTTATAAGCACTATTAAAAAGAGCAGCCTAATCCAATTTAAGTCAATAATAATAAAATTGTGACCTAACAGAAAAATGGCTCTTTATATCCTTAAAATTAAATTCTCCTGATTTCAGTTTCAATTCTTCATTTGCCACTGCTGAAACTCCGAAGAAAACCAACTGATGAAACTCTTCTTGACTCTAAAGAAAATAGGGAACAAATGTTTTTCCTTTAATTAATTTACTGTGCATGATTTTCTGGGTTATGCAATTTTCTTATTTAAATTTGAAAATTATCATGAAAGCTGTGGGAGATAGTATTATTAGGAGATGTAATTTAGAAATAGATAGGCCAATGGAAGAGGCAAATTATACAGATCATTGAAATTTTATCATATGGCTTTCAAGGACTACCATACTGACACTAAATATAATGTATGTTTTTTAAAGTTAAAAATGTACAGTTGATCATTTTTAGAGATGAATATATGCAATATTATTTGATACAGTAGGCATTTAATGCAGTGGTGAAGATAAAGTAGATCTATTATAATGAATCTATTCTCTGAGTGGTTTGTAATCAATTAGAATAGTGTTGGTTCAGAGGGGGTATTCAGCAGGTTCTGACCAGTTTGGAGAACCGGCAAATACCACCTCTGACTGGTCCTGCCCCCATCTATTCTCTGCCTCCTGAGTCCCAGCTGACTGGCTGGGTCTTTTTTTGTTGCCCTGCACAGGAGAACAGAGCTGGAAGGCAGGTTAGTGGGATGGGGAGAGAATGGGATTTTGCAGTAAGCTTCCCCCAAGAGCGGGGAGGGAATGGGGATTTTGCAGTATCCTTCCCCTGCCATACCCACCAAGCCACGCCATGCCCACAGAACCGGTAGTAAAAAAAATTGAATCCCTCCACTGTGTTGGTTGTGCTGTAATGGTTTGAATAATCAGGTGCTTTTTGATATAAACACTACTTTTTTAATAACACCACTATCATACTACTACAGCACAACCAAGATAAGCTATGAAAAGGATAACACTATCATACATCAACAATATCTCAGAATCAACCAACAGACTATTACAAGCATATGGCAACACTGTAGCACACAAAACTACTAAAGACCTCCAAACATCTTAAGTAAACTAAAAGACTTAGGAATCCAAGAAGGAAAAATAGAATTGTTTACAACATACAGTATAAGGACTGCAATAAACACTATGTAGAACATCAGGCAGAAAACTAGTGTAAGGCATCCATGAACACCAACTACTAGTCAGAAGACAGGATGAAAACTTCTTAATCTCCACAACGCGTGGTCAGACCCAGACATAATTTCAACTGGGACATTATGAGCACCCCAGACCAAGCTAAATCCAAAAAGGCTAGGGAATTCCTGGAAGCTTGGGATTCAGACAATCAGTCATCAATAGATGCATAGAAATAGCAATAGCAATAACACTGAGACTTACATACCGCTTTACAGTACTTTACAGCCCTCTGTAAGTGGTTTACAGTCAGCATATTGCCCCCAACAATTTGGGTCCTCATTTTACCCATCTCAGAAAGATGGAAGGCTGAGTCAACCTTGAGCCTGGTGAGATTTGAACTGCCAAATTGCAGGCAGCTGGCAGACAGCAGAAGTAGCCTGCAGTACTGCACTCTAACCACTGCACCACCATGGCTCATAAAACACAGTAGCAAAAGAAAAAACAATACCCCAATCAAGGAACTAAGGAGAAAACATCCCCACCAAAACTAGCAGGGCAAGCTACGGTACTGTATATAAACATAGAGTAAACCCACACTCACTAGCACTGATCATTTATCTAGTTAGGTAATGAAGCACCTGCAAGCAAAAACCAAGCTCAGGGGGCACCAAGAACTCCACAGTTCAGCTACGGTACATGTGTTCTTTTTTATTGTCTTGATATCATTATATACTCATATCATTGGCCTATCATGAGGCACTCCTCATTTTGATGTCATTGTTACAAATGCTGTTGACTTCAGTGGGCTACCAATATTCTCTTCTATTGGAATAAAAAGCATTGCTGGAGCAGTGGACGTTTTAAACAGCTGGGGTGCTAGGAGGGTGAGAAGCAAACATTAATCATATGTTTGTTCATGCCAATAACCTGTAATGTGGCTATTTACATAAAAGGATATTACTATAGATGTGGAAAGACTCTAAAGAGAGCAAAGTGAGTTGTTTGGAGTTAGTAACTCTGGCATCAGTCTGCTGGTGTTTGGCCAGAAGTCTATATTACTTTTATTGGAAAATGATGGATGTCTCCAATCCTGTCATTAGGATCAATGGGAATTTGGGTATTGGCTTCCAGGGGATTTGAATTGTTCCTCGTGATGCATTAACTTGGAACAGCTTTATAAATTAAAAATAGCAGGGACTGAAAAAATGGCAACAACCAAGTACAAACGATTAAGTCAGCAGAATGCTTTAGTCAGAGTAAGTGAGTTTTGGCAAAAACACATGCCCGGGAAGTGCAAAACCTCATTCACTTCATATGCAATAAAACCTCCTGGCAACTCACAGCCTCATCTTCTGAAGACATGAAATAGTGAGATAATAAAATTGAGTAGGTTTGTTCAGAGCAACCAAAGTCGGAATTGTTAACCCTTTTGAGTTAACTCTCCCAAGATGATGCTATTCAGAAGCATGGGGACTTACCTGATCATACTAGCTAGGAATTCTGGGTCTCCTCACGCATTGTGGAGTAGGGGGAAACACGCAAATTGTTGTGGCAACTTTCAAAAATGATTGGTATTAAATTTTAGATATAATCACGCTTTATGAAATAGATGTCTTCTTTTAGATTCTAGGTCCAAGTAAGGTTGTTTTTGGATATAACAGAATAGCAGAATAACAGAGATGGAAGGGACCTTGGAGGTCTTCTAGTCCAATCCCCTGCTTAGGCAAGAAGCCTATACCCATGGTGGCGAACCTATGGCACGCGTGCCGCAGGTGGCATGCAGAGCCCTGTCTATAAGAATGCACTGTTGCCCCACCTCAGCTGCGCCGTGCATGTGTGGGCTCTTCCCGCTGGCCAGCTGGTCCTTGGGTCTCTGCCATGTATACATGGGGGCTGGGGTGCACACACGGGGTACCGAGCATGCGCAAAGCACAGGGCACATGCACAGGGCATGGAGCGCATGTGTAGGTGATGTGCGTATGCACAGAGGTACGTGTGCGAATGCAGGGCACGTGCGCATGTGTGTGCTTTGGGCACTCGGTGCTGAAAAGGTTCACCACCACCACAGCCCTATACCATTTCTTCATCTTTTAATGTTGTCTCATATTTTATTTATTAATTTACTCAATAGTGCTTAATTTACTCAATAGTGCTCAATAGTACTCAAAAGTGCTTCAGATCATTCATGGACACATTTCTTGTATTGATCTAAGGCTGTAATAAACTGCCTTACCGGCTATTGATATTTATTGCACACACTCAGTTGTTCTGTATATTAACGTGGCATTTCACTCTTCACAGAACAGGAGGCAGCCAAAATGCCCATGTAAATGTGAAAATTTTTTCCCCAGGATTGGGGAATATATATATACTTTATGTCCTGTGTATATTGTAGTAGGTTTATTCTCATGTTCCTCAGAATGATGTGTCTTTAGAGAGAGAGGGCAAAACATAAATGTATTTATAAATGCTGTCAAGAAGATCAGAAACCTTTTCTTTTTCATCTTTCTTTCTTTCCCTTTTCTATTTCTTTTTGCCTTTTCACTATTCACTACTTTTCTTTATTATTGTTGCTTTCTTTTATGGTTTTACTTTGTTAAAAGTTTCTTCAATAAAAACAATTTTAAAAAGAAAAAAAGTCTGTATGCATATATATAATCCAAGGTTGACTTCCATGTTTATTTTTTCTACTCTTACAGAGAACATTCCTATGAAATGAAATGAAATTCTTTTACTATGGACTAAGAAAAGATATTGGCATAATAATACAGAATGGGAACCAATGGTGATTCCATTTGAACCTAATAAATGAATAGCTAGCCTTCTTTAAATCTAGAGAGCATTAGAAAGAGAATCAAAGATATCAAGTTAAACCCACTTTAATGTTCTCACTAACAGTGGCATTAAAGTATACACATTTATAATTTCCAAGATACATAATTAATAGCTATATAAACATAAGCCAGAAACTATCTTCTGGAGTGTTGGCTATTCCTGCCAGCTTGATGTCATCTGCAAATTTGATGAGTTTCCCTTCTACCCCCTTGTCTAAATTGTTTATGAAGATATTGAAGAGTATTGGGCCTAAGGCAGAGTCTTAAGGTACCCCACTGCATACTTCCCCCATGTAGATGTTGTTCCATTAAGGACTACATGTTGAGTGCTGCTGATCAGCCAGTTACAAATTCATCTGGTGGTGATGCTGCCTAACCCACATTTTTCTATCTTATCAAGTAGTAGGTTGTGGTCTACTGTATCAAATGCATTACTGAAGTCCAAGTAAATTATATCCACAGCATTTCCCTGGTCCACTAATTTTGTCACATTGTCAAAGAATTTGTCAATGTCTGGCATGATCTCTTTTTGACATACCCATGTTGGCTTCTGTTTATAATTTTGCTTGTCTGTGGTGTTTGAGGCAAATTGCTTCACAACCAAGTAAATACCATTTTTGCAAAATAATCACGATGTTCTCAACTTTTGATCTCAAGTGGCTGTATACAAGCTCCCCCTCTTTGCCAAATAATTGTATTTTGGATAATCTCACCATACTGTTTTCCACAAAAATTACTCCCAGAATTCTGTCTAGTACCACACTTTGAACAATCATAGTTTCAGGAAATGGGGGGTGATCTTCAGTTGCACATTATTTCAAAGAGGTAATTGTATTTTCCTACATAAAAGTCAAAACTAAACTGGAAAGATTTCAAAGATTTTCCACCAAAGCTGATGCAGAAAATGAACAGGGAGGATAAGACCATTTTACTAGTTAGGATGGTTTCAAGCCTTTTAGTAGTTTTACAAAAGCTCTTTCACAAAGTATTCATAGATCACTGTAATAAGAAAAAATAAACATGTTTTGAACATGTAAAGGCTGGATTATCTAAGTCTGATAAAGTAATCACTGGCTGATAAAGTAATGGAAGCTTACATTAGGATAATATCTGAGGAATAAGAAGAAGATATTCCCTTAAAAACAAAAGCGAGTGGCTCATTTTAATTCATTCAAGAAAGAACAACTGTGACAGTCAATGTAATTGAGGTGAGGTTTGAGGCTATGCTAATATTAAGATGACTGCACAGAGAGATTGTCTCATTGAGACAATCCCACTCTAGGTAGTTACTCCAGGCATACTATTAAAGTAAAGGTCTGTTACTCATCATCATCATAATTAAATCATTCCATCACACACTAAATGAAGGGCAGTGTTTGTAACTGGGTAGTATGTATTGAACCTTTAATTATTTACAGCCAAAACTACCGTTTTGATGGCCAGAATGAGAGATAAGTCAATCTGTACATTTTGCTTCTTCCTATATTGAGTTTATATCGATCCTAAAAAAAATTTTATTGGAATATTTTTGAAGAAATGTGTGGTCTCAACATCTGGCCAACTTTTTCTATGCTCACAAGCAAAGTAGTTTGGGAGTAGTTAATACTTTGATAAGGGACTGCCAAGAAATGCAGCCTATAGATCGAACTGTTGAAAAACATCCCAGAAAAAGTGACAATTCACTTTCATACTATTGCCAAGAAAGTTGTATGGTTGTAAATCATATAGTCACCAGGAGTTGGGCCTTTTTTTTTGAGGGCGTCTTTAACCTTTTCCTTTTATGAGTCTTCAGAAGTTCTTTCATAGCTCTAAACAGAGAGACTAAAGCACACACAAATGTATGGTAGGCCACCGTGCAGCTATTAAAAGGGAAAGAACCTAAAAGAAAAAAAGGATACAGCATTCCTATTTTAGTGTCTAAACGTGGTTAAATAGGCAGATGTTCAAAACGTAGACTTTTATGATCTAAATACTCAAAGCTCTCCACTTAGGCAACTGACTATTAGCTTTACTTCTCCCCACATCCCAGACTTCTAATGCTTATATTCTTCTGTGCTATTTATTACACACAAACACGAAGATTCTGGAGAACTTTTAGAAAAATACATTCTTGTCTACTCCTAGAACTTTATATTTTATGCAACATGAAAAACAGCTCAATGTCATGTCCTTCCCTCCCATATGTGTTGGAATATTCAGCACATGATGTGATGCTGTATTAAGAGTTTCCCAAAGTTTACAATCTGAGCATTTAACGTATCTTTTTTTAGCACATTGCACAACTTGATGTGATTGACATGATCAAAAGCCTTTCTCTAACCAATGAAGCAAATCATGACTTTTTTATATTATTTTGTCATTCTCAATTATTCAGCGTGCAACCACAACAATGTCTCATATTCTTCAGTTTTTTCTACAGCCAATTTGAACATCTGGCATCTCTTTTTCGATGTTGGGTGATCTTAAGCATCCTTTTGCTAACATATGAAATTAAAGATATTGTACAATAGTTTGCACATTTTATTGAGTCTCTTTTCTGGGGAGCTCTTGATTTGCCTGTACAGCTAGCTTAGAATCTTTATTAATTCTTTTGCTGCTTGCCATATTTCAGTGGGTATTCCATCAGTTTCTGAATCCTTCTGAAGGTAATGACTGGAATATTGATCTAATTATCTTTTAGAACTAGAGGTTCTTTTAAGTAGGAAACATTTTCTAAGGTATCTTGAATATTAATTACTGTCCAGTATTTAATGTTCTCCTTCCATCTAGTTTAATTTGTTTTGAATTGGTTACTATCTATCCTTTAGCAAAGAAATCTGAGTTTGGGATCTCCTTCCAAGTTCAGAGAGCTTTTGAAATACTTTGTTTGTCCATAGCTGTTTCCATCTTTGATGTCCTTACGGATGTTGTAATACTGATTCTTGTCTCTTCTAAAAGTACTCTGAAACTCTTTGTTCCTTTTTGAGACTTTTGACTTTCTTGAATTTGACTTCTCCTTTAGGCATCCTATTTGCTTTCTTCTCTTTCTTCATTTTTGAGAATCTCTTTTCACATCCATCCTTACTGACTTAAATTCCTTCCATAATTCCTTTGAGGTTTAGGACTTCAAAGGAATTCCTGATGTTCTCCTTGAAAATGATGGGTATATGTTCAAGATCATATAATGAAAACTGTCTTCTTCTTTAGCTTAATTTGTAACTTGTATATGAGCAGCTCATTATCTGTTCCAGAGTCAGCACTTGACTTGACATATAACTTAGTTCCTCCATGCCCTTTTAGCTATAATGAAGTTAATCTAATTTCTATACATTCTGTCTATTGATGTCCATATATAGAAACATCATTATGGTAGTTTGAAGACAGTATTAATTACAAATAATTCATTTGAAATGGCAGAAATTGATCTTCTGCTTCATTTCAGTTTATTAAGACATAATCCAACTACATTTTCCCTTTCATGTTCCCAGCTTTGGTATTCCCGGGCTGTTTCTAAGCACCACATTTTGCTTGCAGATTTTGTCAATTTCAAATTGAATTTGATCATAACTCATCAGCCTCCTCTTCTATGTTGATGGTTGGAACATAAATTTAAATGACTCTCGTATTAAAGAGTCTGTCAAGTCTAGCTTATATTATTTGATCACTGATTCCATTGTAGCCAAGTATTGTTCTAGATATATTTTTACCTGACTATAAAAGCAACGGTTTCTTTATTTTTCATATTCTAAGTAATAAACAGTGTGATCTTCTCACTGGAAGTGTCTGATCCTATCTCAATTTATGTTAATGCCTAAGATGTCAATTTCTAGTCATTTGATTTCATTTTTCACTGTGTTCAACTTTTCTGTGTTCCAGCTTCTTATCTTCTCTGTTTCTACTGCAATTCTATCTTTGCAGCTTTGGGTTTTCTTTTTTTTTTTGTATGGCAAAGACCTTAATCTAGCCACCTCATGGACACTATTGATACTCCAAAAGATCCTAAGCTCTTCCTCATTAGCATGCTGAATGTCATCCACCCGAGAGGCATATTATCTGTGTTACCATATCATCCATCGTTTTATATTTGCTATCCATATGGTTTTCTTATTAAACAAAAATCAGGAATGGTTCACCATTGACTTCTCCTGAAAAATGTGAATTGATACCTGTGCCACTGTCACTAAAGTGACCATCTGCGTCCTTCATCTTCCTATATTCTAGTGCCCAATATAAGTGTCTGCTTAGTTGGGTGACTCTGCTTGGAATATATTCCCTTGGCATGCTTCTTAATGTTCTTCGTTCATCCTTCTCAGTGGGACCGGGGGGGGGGGAGGCTCAGATTCTTGAACCAAAGACATTTCTGAGTCTTTGTTAGTGAGCAGAGGAAACAGACAGAAATATTGTTACTAACCTGGGAGGGAGCTAGTATACGCCAAACAAAAGCAATAACAGAAAAGAAGGAAAAGATGAGCTTGTGATGGGAGCCACATTGAATCAGGAGCAAGAAATTTAACAGAAGATAAAATGCAAGCTGAAATAACATATAAGTAGGCACTGCGAATTAGGGATGCGATTGTGATCGCTGCCTGGAGTTCAAAAGTGGAGCTGCAGGGAGCCCATTGCCATGGCCTCTCCAGAGTATCTTCAAGGTGGAAGTATTTCTTAGAGCCTGCTTTGCTCCCGCCTCAACTTTACATTTAAAAAAATAACAACTCTGAATTTAATAGCTATTTGATAGTAGTTTTCTTTCTTTAGCACCCACCTTATATCTGATTTGATTATGGTCATTTGTAAGATACTTCCTTGGTAGGGAAGTTACCAGTCAGGACCTAGATATCATTGTCATCTGTTGGAGAACTTCTCATACTTCCCCATTGTGTCTTTTTTTCCCTACTTCACAAATGATTAAATAATTTGCATTAATAAATTAATATTGAAATACAAGTGTAGAAACATTTACTATTTTAATAGTAATGTAGTCCACCATTTGTCTAAGTTCAGCTATTACCATTTTTTTTCCACCTTGAGACTTGTAGCATATACTCTGCTTGCTTTCACAGCTGTTCAAATGCTAGGCATAAATATGGAAAACAAATCTGGAAAGAAAATAAAGCATCTTTTTGCTATATAGGATATTGAGGCTGAAGCTCACCAGGTGGTTTTGGTAACGATTGC
>JAOYMU010000001.1:102196619-102206855 GCA_025802295.1 Psammodynastes pulverulentus | reverse complement strand
TATGCTGGCTGGGTATTCTGGGAGTTGAAGTCCACATATCTTAAAATGACTAAGGTTGGGAAACACTGGCCTATAGGAGCTATCAATGAAAGCAAAACTCATTTATTGATTTATAATTTAAATTGTAAATAGCTTTAAAGATAAAAATTAGTTCAAATGGCAGAAGGAAAATCTAATCTGCACTTGTATAAAGAGCTAGCTAATCTGGGCAGCAAATATCAATTTATGGAATTGCTTCAACAGAAAACCCTACAATGATGCCACAAGTTATTTATTACATTTATAATCCAAATGGTAAATCCAGGTTGAAATACACTTATATGGAACACTCCAACTGCAAGTGTTCCTACACCACTGCTAAGTGTATGCAATTGGCTAATTAATCTGTTCTCAGCCAAACTGTGAAAAGTTACCACATACCTGTGGGACATTTTCCTGGGAGAAAATGAAAGTGTTGATATGGGCCACTGCAACTACATAAAGTACAGGACACCAGTGCTGTTGCAGGGTTCCTGTGACCAGGGCATGGAAGTATTGATTTAAGAGGTTGAGATTGTCTTCAGGAGGAGAAAGGTATCGCTCAAGAGGCAAAGGGAACTGCAAGGGAATCAAGAAAGCAGTATGTCTTTTTAAATACCAGTCTTGTCTGAGCGAGCGCAAGCGCCCGCGCGCACACACACACACACACACACACACACACACACACACACACACACAAATCTTAACTTAATCCATAGTAATTAGAGGGGCAGATAAGAATAATCTAGAATGGAAATATTCAATGGTACTTGAAAGACGAAAGTGTCAATTCTGCCTTAGGTTAAAAATTAAGGATTGTGATTCCAATCCTTGTATGTTCCATGATACACTATGGCATAAGAAACAAATTGTATCGTTCTTGTTACTGTTCTGCTTTATTCTCTACATTAACAAACTGTTCCCTGTCTCAGAACTGTTAAGAGATTTATGAGATATTTCTTTCTAAATGATCAGGGGAGAGGTCCACAACCTTGTATCTCCAAGCTTTCCAGATCTCTTGATATCCAGGCTAACCCTCAAATGATTTGACTCAAAATGGGCAAGTTGCAGGAATAATTAGATTAGATACAAAGGGATCAGTCCAAATTACATCAAAGCCCTGAGTCAAATTTAGCGAATATATCAAGTTTAGAGCCTATACACATGGAGATCATTACGTACTAGGGCATGTAGTAAAACAAACAGCGGCTCCATTCAATTTTTCTTTCTTTTTTCATATTCACCAACAGAAACTGAGGACATTCTACAGGTAGTCCTCAACTTACAACAGTTCATTTAGTGACCATTCGAAGTTACAGCAGCAATGAAAAAAAGTGGCTTACGACCATTTTTCACACGTATGGCCATCGCAGCATCCCCATGGTCACGTGATTTACATTTGGACACTTAACAACTGATTCATATCTATGATGGTTGCAGTATCCCGGGGTCACCTTTTGCAAACTTCCGACAAGCGAAATCAATGGGGAAACCAAATTCACCTAACAACTGTGTTACTAATTCAACAACTCACTTAACAAATTTCTCACTGTGGTCATAAGTTGAGGACTACCTGTATTTGCTTGAGACTTAGACCAGACCGAAGAGCCCTCTAGCTGTTGTAAAAATATTAAACTCTTCCTAATTTTGCAAGCTGCTTCCATTTCACTGCACGTTTCCTTTCTCTCCATCAAACGCTTTTAACATTTTTATTTGGGGGAAGTGAATGCTCTAGGTGCCCCTGGAACATTAATTACTTTAAAATCTATTTGTTGCAAGATTATATTTGCTATGCCAGTACTTGGAGCGCATACCTTCTTCATTTGCATTTTCTCCCTTCTATGAAATAAATCTCTCTGAGGTCATCAAAGGACTTGGCACTCTGCACACAAATGGAATTGACACCAAGACCTTCAATCTTTGGGTAGAATGTCCAAAGAAAATCCTTAATTCCCTTTAAGAAGTTCGAGCATCCATTTAGTTCTGAACAGCTGACTCAACTACAGGAAGTCCTTGACTTGTAAGAAGTTCATGTAGTGACCGTTCAAAGTTACAACGGCACTGAAAAAATGACTTATGGACATTTTTCATTCTTACGACCATTGCAGCACTCCCATGATCACGTGACCCGCCCCCCTCCATGATCACATGATTATTATCACAAGATGCTTGACCACTAATTCACATTTATGACGGTTGCAGTGTCCCCGGGTCATGCAAATCCCCCTTTGCAGTTGTCTGACAAGCAAAATCTATGGGGAAGCCAGATTCACCTAACAACGGTGTTATTAACCTAACAACTGCAGTGATTCGTTTAACAACTGTGGCAAGAAAGGTCGTAAAATGGGGCAAACCTCACTTAACCAATGCCTCACTTAGCAATGTAGATTCTGAGCTCCATTGTGGTTGGAGGTTGAGGATTCCCTGTACAGTGGCTGAGTGATCTGCTCTCCAGCATCCATTGTGAGACTTACCTGTTGGAGCGGAACTCCCAGAGCTCTTAAGGTGTTCACATGCTCTCCAAAGACAGCCATCTTTAGCTGACTGCTGAAATGCCTCTGCAAAGGAAGAAGCACAAAGACTCCGAAGAGAGGATCTCCAAAGGAGACACTTTCAAACTGTTCCAACAAGCTTATATAAAGGTCATGGAAAGAAGCTAAGCCAGGGAGAGGAGCGTCTAAATTCAAGGACTCAAAAACTTTGGACTGGCAGTAAAGGGAGAGCAGAGCTGCTGTATAGCAATGCACGGGGCCTTCCAGAAATAAGTCGCTGCCTGTGAGGAACATGCACATAAGCCTCACAAGCTTAGCTGCTATTGGGATACCCTGAAGGATTTGGGGCCTCCAGGTCTCCAATAGGAGGATCCACTGTAGATTCCGAGTCATGACATTCACAAGGTCCAGAGGAAGAGGGCTTTCTGTGGCCCACGGTGGTCCCGCCCCAATCGCTTTGTTATAGAGGCCGATAAGAGGAAGAAATAGCCAATCCGAAGGCAGGATAGGCCCTTTGACCTCAGGAAGCAGCATGGATCGGACAAGATGTGTTCGGCCTTGGTAAACATTTCTAGAATGAATAAGAGCCGGTTCCAAGTAGGTCAAATGAAAGAGAAAACAAGACTGTATCAGTGGAAGCTGTCGATAAGCTTCTTCCAGTAAAGCACCATGACTAGGGAGTGAAGAAATGGGAGCCGTTAAGCTGAGCTGTAAAGGCTTTGGCTTTGAATTCAAGTGCAGAAGATCTAAGAAGTCAGCAGCTTCTGGTCCTCCCACTTTGCCTTCACTGAAAAAAGAGGGGGAGAGATACAGAAGGTTTTTACTATATTCAAATATGCTCTATTTTAATCCACCGCACTATTACTATATTTACAAATAAATCCCACTCTTCAGATAACATTGCTAATAAGGCAACTGCTTTTTTCTAAAAGTGGCTTATACAGATACTGTTAACATGCTAATAGAAGGAAGGAGGCATGTTTTTCCTTAAGAAATTTTCCTGTGAAACATGTTCACCAAGAGCAATGAAACCCAACTTGGCATCACCACACACCTCTTGAGAATACAGGAATGAAAATAGCAAAATGACGGGGAAAGAAACATCAAGGCCAGATACAACATAGGAGGAAACAACATAGTTAGAGAAACTAGCTGTGTTTGTTTAATCTGGTAACATGAGGAAAAGACAGGAGGACAAGCAGTAAAGCAAAGGAATGGGAGGGAGCAGTAAGGTTAGAGAAGCACAGGAAGAAAAAAAAAAACAGGTTAGGGGTAGGAGAAAAAACCGGAAGCAGCAACAGAAGTTGGATCCTGTTGAATATGAGGTGGACCTTGTTATCCACAGTTCTGTCATTTTATGGATTCATTTGTCTGAATATATATAACTGAACTTGATACCCATGGCAAGCATTTCTGAGTATTGACGAGTTTTGACGAGCTCCACCATTTTATACATGCCCAAAGATAGAGAAACTGGCATGATATACTCTGCAGATCTGGAGTCCTCTTACTTTATGTGGTCATTCTTTGAGTAAGCCCATAGACAGGGTTCTACTCCCACTTTGACGATTATCCAAGGTCAGCAGGGTTCTCACTTTCTATGGATCTCCCCTTCCTGCATGCTACAGTATGTCCATTACATTGGTGAGTCATTGCTCATGTCATAAGGAAAAGGTGAGTATTTACTCAGTATGGTCTCTGGCACATCTCAGAAACTCAAGGGGGCCTTTCATCCATGCAATCCTCACTTGGAATGGATGGGAAAGACTGTCACCCTATGGACAGAGGACCAAGCCCAGAACAACATGCCACTCAGCAGACAAGCAATCCATGAAAAAGTATTGTGGCTATACAGAGAATTTGTAATGGAAAATGCCGAGTGATTTTTCCAGGCAAGAAGAGGCTGGCTTCAGAAATTCATTACACCCCCATAATCCAAACTGGCATGAAAAACCACCTAAGTGGATCACAATGCAATACAAAGATATCCAGCCCATCAGAGTTCTACTGGCTGATTAATTATGTAAAAGATGGGCCAGAACAAATCTTCAATGCAATGAGACCAGCCTGTTCTGGTAATAGACGCGCTCTTACTCTTTCATCAGCAAATCAAAAGAAGCATTCCAGGTTTCAAGAACTACATAATAATACCCAGACTGACAAAAGTTCAGGAGACTATTAGAGAAACAGCCAGGTGTAAGATTCCCAGTTAGCAGTGAAAAGACTCATCTACAGAACAGCAATTAGAATGATTTTTTTAAAAAAAGCCTTCATTTATCGGGGGATATAATACCTATAAAGGAACAATTGTTCAATTGCTCAAATTGCTGGATGGAAACTCATCCCAACCACTCCCATAAATCTTGCTATGGTAAATTTTTGTGAGATTCACATTTGGTAAGAATTACTTTCAGCAGCACTGCTGCTGAGGACCATGTGATCCAGTATATGCTTCTCAATTCAAGTGTCTTGAAAAGAATAAAAACCAAATTTGTATATTCTACAGAATCAGAAGGCAAATGATACATTCTCTGACTACTATCATCAATTATTTCTTGGATGAGATGCAGAAACATGCGTTCAAAATCCCTGGTCTTTAGGTCTGCTGAGGTTCTCAATCATCGAGGTCACGGTTATCCCAAAGGTGCTTTCTTCCAAAAGACATTTTTCTTTGGGGGGGGAGTTGACAACATTTCTCTTCTCATCCAAGAAGTTTCTTCAGTTCTATGTACAATGTTTTCAAAGGAAAAAAAAAAACCAAGAAAGTCCAGTTGTTTTGGCCTTTATTGTCCTCTGCTCCTTGTCAATACCCTTGGCCATCCTAGATATCACTTTTTTGACACCCAACACCCCCTTCTTGATTTAAGTAATGGACCAACATCTGGTATTTACTTTCAATTCCTACTACAAGTGTCATCATACCTACCAGGAAGTTGGTTGTCATGGAAAAACTATTCCTCTTTTTCAGTCAGCAATTGCTGGAAAAGCCACAGCATTGAAAATTGCACTGAAAACACTGATATCCCTTGCTGGGATAGACAGACACACAAGGAATGACTCAAGGAAGTCAACTCTCCACTTGCTGCAAATGAATTATGGAACATTGTCAACTTTGCACATATATTAGCGAAAGCCTTAAAAAATAGGCCTTATATAAAATGCGGGATCTTCTCCAATTCTATCTGGAGGAGCTCTCAGTTCTCATCGAGACAGCTCCTGGGAGCAAAGTATCAGAAAAAAGATGTGTTTTATCAATTCTCTATCCCAAAAATCTTCCTCTGAGATCTCATGGGTGAAAAGCGGCTGGGGGGGGGAGGCTGTCAAATGTTAGAGCCTAATTCCCCTGATGTACTGCAGCAGCCTTGCTCAAGAGGCAGCGGTGTTGCAACTCAGTAAGGATACTTTCGAGGCTCTGCAGAGCAAAACAAAGGAAAGCTTCGCAGCCAGCTACTTTGGAAATGTAGCTACACCCACCACAGCTGAGTCACCGTCAGAAAGTGACACCGATACTTGGAGGAGGAGGAGGAGGAGGAGGAGTGCACCACTGCTTCCCTATTTTGATTTTTGTCGCAGGCCAGAGACTCGAAAGAGATGGAATAAAAGAACTTCACATTTTTCTTGCTTTTGATTTTTCTATAGAAACTGTAGGAAATTATTCTTTCTACTTTGAATTAAAATATTTTTTTTAAAAAATAGAAAGAGTAGGAGATACAGCAGGTGGCCAAGTAACAATATGCATTACTCATTTTACTTTTTATTTACATGTTAAGGTGATCCCCCCCCCCCATTTTTCAGTGCTCCAAAAGTACTCCATCCTCTCACTCCCAAAGGCTTTATATATTTTGTCTGTAGTTGAACTCTGGACTTGTGAGTAACAAGGTCCATCTGTGGACACAAGATTACTATCAACAAGATAAGAAAGGCAGAAAAAGGAGAGGAGCATAAAGAACTCCAATGTGCCTACACTTTAACTGCTCATGCAGGCACTCCATTATTTAGGTTAGAGCGTCTTAAAACAATGCACAGACTGAGTGGAAGAGAGAGGTAGAAGAACCAAACGGAACGTCAACAAAGTTATAAAGAATACCATATAATTTGATGGCATGCCCAACCCAATTTATTTTCAGTGCCTTTCATACACATCTACTTCCCCTGGACATGCTTCTCCCATTTAAAGGTCCCACAGTGTACAGCCATTGCAAGATCAATGCAAATAATATAACTCAATATGCACTTAATGGTTGTTAAGTCTGAAAAGAATAAAGGCAAATCTGAGAAGATTGAAGCAATTAGACCAGTAAATTCTATAGACTAAATTACAATTCAGAAATCATCCATTGGCCCCTCAAAATAGTTTTGCCTTCAAAACAAAGAAGGGCTATATACAGAATCACTGAATATTAATTGGAAGTGATGACCAAATGAGTAATTAAAGAAAGGAATTCTTATACCAAAAATATATTATAGTATCAACAAGGGCAGAAAAAGAGAAAATTATCAGAGATGGGGAATGACATCTAACTGCAAGTACCAGAGGCAGTAAGGATAGACAGGCACTCAGACAGATGGACAGATATACCAGCACATAGATACAGTAATGAGCAAGCTCTTTAAGGGCTATTTGAAATTTCAATATTCAGGGGGGGAAAGCTGAATTTAAAATCCATAGATGGAGCTGAAGATGATTATTAAAGTCTGAAAAGGTGAGAAAAATGAAGATAATAAAAAAGAACACAGCAGTGAGAACAAAGTGAATAGCCTTTTTCTGTATAGTTTTTTTGTAGAAAGTACATCTTACATTCAAGCTTGTTTTTCTTTAATAAACCTAATATAACTTGGCAAGGACCATTTATTTATAGAACCTCTTGTATACCCGTTGCCTCAAATTTTAGGCTTCATTATTAGCATTTCAAACGGTGTTATTAGTACTTTTAATATGAAAGTCTGGGCCTCTTTTTTAACTTTAAGAAAGCATATTTTCCTCCTCCTTAGCCAAGACCATTTCTTTGATACATAATAACTTGCTTTTTCAGCAGTTACACAATAGAGAGCACTTTCTGAAAGTCCTTGAATACATTTGCATCTTGCAAGGAAGATAAAGCCCTAGTTGGGAAAGGGTAATGTAATCCACAAATTTACTACTTGTTGAATGTTATTTAGAATCAATGTTTGCTATTGTTCAAGACTCACATGTAATTGAAGTATTTTATTGTTTGATCATTTGCTTACTATGTCACATGTAATGAATATATGTATCATTTGTTTCTGTACCCTAATACACCAATAAATGCGTTTTGCTTTGCCTGAATTACTAGTGACGTTCAGTTATTTTCAGGAGGCAAAGAAACCCCTTTGCAAAGGTAAAAGGTGTTTTCTTTCCCAAATTCAGGGAATAGGTTTTCAGTACCGAACACATTTGGGGTGTCTGAGTTTTAAGGCAACATATCCACATTTCATAAACATGGATGTCCAATTTAAAGCATCACAGCCTAAGTCGCTAAGAAATCAATCTTCTATCAATTTGCCTAATATTTTTAAAAATCCATCCTATCTTCAGCAAATGAATCATAAAGTCAGAACCTTCCAGTACAGATTTGTGATAGGCAATTAATTATTCCGCCCTGCTTGATTCAAATATGGATCACCCGTGACAAGGACTATTCAAAAAATGCAAAAATGTCTTCCTAAAGAATGAAATGCAAAGTGATGGTTGTATAGCACTTATGATAATAGCCAATCCTATTGTCTTAGATGGTTATCCATTCCTAACAAAGACAAAAGACCCCCAGAAGGAAAAGTAATGTTTCAGATGTATGTTTAATTCCAAGAAAGCTCAGGAACCTCTTGGCTCAGCTTATAAAATTTTGCCAATTCATTTTTAAAATGCTAAGATTTCAGAGAGAAAATGTATTTTCAAATGTATCATCATAATCTGTAAAAAACGAGTGTATGTGTGTGCATACACAATAGAAGCCGTTGTAGTGCAGTGGTTAGAATGCAGTATTGCAGGCTAACTCTGCCCATTGGCAGGAGTTTGAACCTGACCAGCTCAAGGTTGACTCAGCCTTCCATCTTTCCGAGATCTTTACTGATGGAATGACGACCAAGATTATTGGGGGCAATATCTGAAATTTGTAAACTTCTCAGAGAGTGTGATAAAGAACTATGAAGTGGTAAATAAGTCTAAGTGCTATTGCTATATAATCTTACATACATGCATACACATACATATATAAGCCTAAGAGAAGGTGAGGAAAAGAAGAATAAAACTTACGGAATCAGTTGTGGATTAAAAACAAAGCCCCTGAGTAGCTCATGAGCCAGGTACTCACTACCTGGCAACAAGCGACTTAACAACACCATGGCAACAGAGTGATGGAGTGAAGCATGTTGGTTGCAATCTGGACAAGCATCTGCCTGCATAGGAAGCAAAACAACAACAACAAAAGTGAAAGTGTTGTTGTCACTGACACAGAAGGAAATATGATAGCATGAGGCATAGTCCCAATAATGGCCTGTTTTTATTTGCCGTAAATAAATATTGTTGTTGAAAGAAAGATAACCCTTCCCTAGTTCATGTCCAAGCCCAAAAAGAAGATGCCGTATGACATTTGTGGAGAAACAAGTATTTCTTTATTAAAAGTGTGCAAACACAGCAAATAAGCAGGATTTGACAGTGGCCATACGAGACACTGCCAAATATCCTCTTTGTATTTCAATTTGTATCTCTTTAGCATGCACATAATGACTAAGCATGTACTTGATTTAAGAATATCTTTGTCTTCTTTCTAGTGGACCACTTGCTTCTTTGTCTTATATCTGCTCTAGACTTTTCTACCCTCGTTCAAATGGGGCTTCTACTCCTTTCGTTCTAAAATGGCGTGACTTTTGCTAAATGCTCTAACAATCTGTTTGCTTCTAATACTTCTACACTGTCCTCAAATCAACCCAACGTAGTATAACTTTGTCTTTAACTCGGCAAGGAATAAAACAAACACAGAGACTTGGATTTGTCAGACTTCCAGATTTGTCAGCCATTAGCGTATAGCTCACCCACACTTTTTCATCCTACAGTACAGTTAATGAATTCACTGCACCAGGCTCCCAAGCTCTTTGAAATGGAAGGCATTTCAAAGGAGGAAAAAAAAAACCCGAAATGCTTTCAGAATCACAAAGATTAAGAAGGTACTATGCCGTGTTCATTTCTCACAATTCAGAATGGAAGAACGCAGGATTCCATATCTTCTTTATTTCTATTTCTTTTTTAAAAAAGAAAAAGAAGCAGGCAAAAGGCTGGAGAATGAGATGATCCAGCCAGCTCCAAAAGCTACATTCAAGTCATCTTGCCCTACCCCACCCCACTCCACCCCACCCACTACATTCTTCTATCTTCTCCTCTGCAATTCTATAATTAACAGTTAAAAATAATGTAACAGAGGAAGTAGTGCCTAGTCAATATAATTTTAATGAGAATATTATTTAATCCAGTGCAGAAAATACCCAAGGAAAAACATTTGATCATATAAGAGCCTTGGTGGCGCAGAGGATAGAGTGCAGTAATTGCAGGCTACTTCTGCTTACAGCCAGCTGCCGGCCATTTGGCAATTTGGCAGATTGAATCCCACCAGGCTCAAGGTTGACTCAGCCTCCCATCCTTCCAAGGTGGGTAAAATGAGGACCCAGATTGTGGGGGCAATATGCTGATCCTGTAAACCGCTTAGAGAGG
>JAOYMU010000001.1:102128886-102150775 GCA_025802295.1 Psammodynastes pulverulentus | reverse complement strand
AACCGCTTAGAGAGGGCTGTAAAAAGCACTATAAAGTGGTATATAAGTCTGTGCTATTGCTATTGCTATTGCTATCTGTGTTGTGTGTATGGGCATGCTACATTGAGAAGGAAATGCGATTAGCCTTAAATTTACATTGTCCCTCCCTTTAAATGTTGAATCGTTTAGAAAAATCTTAAATAACCATGGGTGTTATCATAATCTTGTAATGCTGAGATCATAACAGTAACTCGGCATTACAAGACAAGATAGGAAGACCTGCACATGGATTAGAGAACAAACAAAAGTATCCGATGACATCAAGAGAGTAAAAGAATGGAAATAGTTGAAATGGGTTGATCACATAGCAGGAAGAACTGATGGCAGGTGGATCAAGGCAGTCATAGAATGGATCCCACTTGATATAAAGCATCCACCAAAGAGATGTAAAACAAGATAGACTGACAACATCAGCAAATATGGCAGGTCCAATTGGCAAAAGAAAGCTTGGGGTCCACATTGTTTGCAAACATTCAGAAGAGGCCTTCATCCTGCAGAGGATAGACCAGGGGTGTCAAACTCACATTGGCACGGCGGCATCATTTGATGGATTGCAATGGTGGGATTCAAGTATTTTTACTACTGGTTCTGTGGGTGTGGCTTGGTGGGCATGGGTGGGGGGCCTGGCAGGGGAAGGATACTTTAACATCTCCATTCCCACCCCATTCCAGGGGAAGGTTACTGCAACATCCCATTCCCACCCCACTCCTGGGGGAAGGTTACTGCAAAATCCCCATTCCCTTCCCACCCCACTAACCTGCTTTCCAGCTCCATTCTCCTGTGCAGGGCAACAAAAGAAGACCCATCTGATAAACTGGAACTCGGGAGGCAGAGAATAGATGGGGCGGGGCAAGTCAGAGGTGGTATTTGCCAGTTCTCCAAACTACTCAAAATTTCTACTACCGGTTCTCCAGAACTGGTCAGAACCTGCTGAATACCACCTCTGCCTCCTCCACCTATCCTTCTATAACATCTTGAAACATCCTATCCCCTCCTATCTTTCCCCAAGACCCAGAAGACCTGACTCTGCTGGTGGGCCAGGGAACCAAACGGGGGAGTTTTATATTGGGGGTGACTGCTAGATTGTTGGCAGATTCCACTTCCCCTCCTTTGCTCTCTGTTCTTCAACCTTCCATGTTTTTAGTTATTGTATTGATATATTATTCTCATTGTGTTCCCTTGTCATTGTTCATTTTATCTTATTTATCCTATTTTACTTCTGTTCTGTTGTGCTCCTTTTCCTTTCTTCCTTTTTATTACTGCAAGTCACCTAGAGTGGTCCCATGGTGAGATAGGTGACAAATAAATTTAACAAATAAATAAATAATAAAGTAAGATTGTAAAGGGGGCATAATAAACAGTAGGAAAAAGCAGCTTTTGTATACATGTTTCTCTCTCTGTGTGTGTCTCAAAGATTGTGGAAGTTGAGTATGTGCAGAAATAGTATCTACTAACCCCAGCGGGTATCAACCAGAAAAGAAAACTAGAAAACAATGTTCTTATTTGACTATTTGTGTGTATGGATTAGAATTAGGATCTGGATCTGGATAGATAATTTCCTGGTTTACATTATGGGCTGGAAACCTGAGAAATCTTTAAGTGATACACATAATATTTTGTTGTAGATTCTACTTCCTCCTGCTGTTTATCCATCATCATTACATTGTTCAGATCCACCTTTTTAAAATTAAAATTACTTTAAATTCCTGTGTTCCTTTTGATCATGACTTCTAAATAATAGTTATTCAATGCCATCATTTCCATTTCCTCATAATTTACTTTTTTTTTTATCATCTGCCCAGCCACTAAGGGAGATGATTCATAGAGTGACAATTAGGGCCATTTGGTCAATTGTTGATTTTTGCTCTCTGGAACTTGAATTATTTAAGAAGCATTCCACATAGTTATTTATTATTGTATTTACTTCCTTATTATACTGTCACGGAGACTTTTCTGACACTTTAACAGTGCCTTTCATCCTGCAGACAGACATGTGGCAAGAAAAATAATCATAAATTATATTTTATGTTGAACAGCATGCAAGAAGAGAACCAAGGAATGTGATGGAGTGGGTCTCATGTTTATATACAGTGGATCAACTTTACTGTCTGTTAAATAATAAACCTGAAAGGGAGGGAGGGAGGGAGGGGGGAGGAGAGAGAGAGAGGAGAGAATCTTTATAAATCGTTGGAGTCTTTCCCAAACCCCAAATCCAACAAAACGTAGCAATTATTGACATGCAAAATGCATAGTTCTATAACTGTGTCTTCTAAATCATATTCCAAAGATCATCTGTAAGCAAAGAAGAGCTGATTTTTTTAAAAAAATAAAAATACAAAGATGTTATTCAGGTGACAATATATCATTAATGGTGTCTGTAAAACTCAAAATGAAAAAGTAGAAGAGTATAGCAGTGAAACATTTGGGGGAAAAAGCCTGTCATGAAATTATCCTCCAATGGATCTTCTTCGGGGAAAAACTTTGCTTTCTTAATGTAAAATTTAGTTGCTTTTCCATTCCCAATATTTTCAGTATCATATTGATTTCTTACAAGTCAACATTAAAGGGAATAAGATAGATCACAGACTAATTTGTTGTAACAATTTGCTTTTATTCTATTTCCATTATATTTTATGAGTATTTTATGTTATCTAACCCATTTTTAAAGTCTTATTTCTTTAGCTGTTTTTGACTAAAGAAATTTTTGGTGGATACTTCTGTATTTTTATTTTGCTGATCATTGTAATTAAGGCTACATGCCTTGCTCTATTTGCTGTAGAGCAAGTGATTCACCTTCCCTTTGCTGTTTTGCAGAACAAGACATATATGGAATAGATGAAAGTATCTCTGCCCAGCTGAAGCAATCATCTGGGAGCTTGTGCTCCTGCACAGGGGTGTCAAACTGTCATGCCGGTGTCATGTGACATATCAGGACTTTTCCCCCTTCACAAAGAGGGTGGGGCTGGGGCCAGCACGTTGGCCACGAGTTTGACACCGCTGTTTTAGCATCTCTAAAAATTGCACAAATGATGGAGGTCTATGGAAATTTTCATTTATCCAGGTCATGGCTATTTTTTTAAGTTCACGAACCAAAGAATCTTCTAGGATGAGAAGCAAAATCTTTTCAAAGGAAAAAAAACCAGGGAAGTCCAGTTGCCTTTTGGAAAAGCACCTTTGGGACAACTGTGACCTGGATAATTGGGAATCTTCCTAGACATCTGTTGAACTTCAAATGTAAATTATATTTCAAATACATAATATACAAATGCTCTTAATTTTTCAGATATGTTGTATTTTATCTTCCTGTTAATAATTCAACCCATAGCACTGATGATTTGGCTGCATTTTGTAAGCCTCAGTGTGTGTGTGTATAGCCAAGATAAAGCCAAGGAAATAAATCATTTTTCCCCAATTTGTGCTCCAATTCCCCAAATTCCCAATTAGCACAACCTCAATATCAGGAAAACAAAATTGGATTAAATATAATTTTCACCACTTGATTCATGCAAAAACAAAGTATATTTCAGTGTGTATCTTAGATATATAATGTCAGTACAACACACATGCCTGATAGGATATAGGTAACAGTATGTTAATATGCAAGACAATCTTTAAAGTAGAGACTTTAGCTTCCTTAACTTAGTGTGCTTGGGATAAAACTGGGCTTTGATTGCACTTATGTCATAGTAGCCAAAACATACCAAAACTGATTGGTGCTGATTTTACTATTAGCATGGAATATTGCATGTGGCATGAGTACAACTGAGATTGGTTGCATAATCTTAGTCAACAGTCTTGGTTGACTAAGTCCATGACTGGAAGCAGGGTCCAACTGGAGTAGAGGGCATATGAAGGATTACGAGTATGAGAAAATTGTAAGGAACCTAAATTAACAAATGTGATTAGAGAAAGCAAAATGAGTATGTGGTGTGCTTATGCAACTAAAAGAAAGTGATCAGATATTCTTGAGTAGAGATGATGAATATACACACGGATTGAACATATTCAATTTAGTTATGAAATAAAGTGCTGAAATGCATCAAAATTTCAGTTACTATCACCTAATTTTTTGTGAGTGTAGTTGAAAGTAGGATTTCATAGGCTGTGTTAATTGCATAACTGAGATAATTTGGGTGATAAGCATGGTTACAACATTACAGTTGGTATTATAAACTAAAATATTTCTGTTAAATGAGAATCATAAAATTTGAAGGATCATTCAGCTCAATGTAGAGATCTAAAAGCATCCACAATTACCATGACAATAGTTTGAAATATCCAGTGAAGGAGAACCTCGACCTCTATAGTTACTACATGCTACTATAAAACTGGACTATCAGGAAATTATTAATAACGATCCATTGTTATATACTTCCTGTAATTTAAAGACCATTATTCATATTCTGTCCTCTGAAATGACAAAGATCTTAATGTGACACTCTTTCAGGTATTTATTGGTTTGATTTAATCCTGTTTTTTAGCACACTATACATGCTCAAATAGGGCTGATATATTCCCCAATCACTCTCACTATTTTTCTCTGAACCTGTTCTAGTTCCAATCCTTTGGTTCCCAAAAACCGAATGTAATCTTTGAAGTACAATCCGATCAATACAGAAAAAAAGGTAGACCTCTTACTTCTCAGAGTTTGGAAGCTATGCTATTCCAAAACAGTTTTCATAGATACTGTACTACTGTTAACCTATACCTGTACATTTGGTTTTCTTTCCTAAGTACAGAACTTTGCATTTATGCCTGTTCAACTTCTGTGATTTTCAGCTCATTTCTCTAAACCTGTCAAGATTATATTAAAGTTTATTTCTGCCTTCTAATACATTTGCCTTCCAGCCAATTGCAGATGACTCAAAAAGGAGCAAACTGATGTCAACTTCAAATTTATGTTGAGAACAGGCTAATGGAAAGTTTTCTGCTTTCTGCAGATGGGGAAAACTATATTTGAGGTGAAGAACCACTGAGAATGTGTGTGAAGATTCTCAGTCATCCAGGCCATCCAGGTTTGTCCCAAAGGTGCTTTTTCAAGAGGCAACTGGACTTCCTTGTTTTTCTTTCAAGACGTTTCACTTCTCACCTTCAAAGTAAAACAAGAAAGTCCAGTTGCTTCTTGAAAAAGCACCTTTGGGACAATCACTTATAATTGGTTTTTTTTATCTGTAAGCAGGTAAAACTGACTAATGTGATTTTGGACATTAATGGCAAACTACGATGTATTCAAAATAGCTTTCTGAGCTTTATATAAAGTCATATCTTCTAGTTTGCACCTGAATATATTTAACAAAAACCTGAAAGAGCAATGTACAACAATGAGAACACTATTAATCAAAACATGAACATTTCTGAGTCTTGTGAAAAGATTGAAGCATGTTTATTTTGCATCCTTCTTTAATCCATCATCCAGTAAATGGCCTGGGGTAGGCATAAGAACAGCCCAGAACTTGGTTCAGCACAATGAAGAAGCAAAAAGAGCTACATTTGCTAAAAATACAATAGCAGTACAACGGTATCTGTTACTCCAAACTTGCTCAAACCAGCTTAATATAATGCACACAACATTAGCAGCATCTGGGGGAACAAGAAAGAGAACAGTAACAGCAGCTGTTGCCAATATCAGGAAGAAATAGGTGGACTCGTAACTGATGTTGCAGCAAAATATCCTCTTTCCAAAGATGACATTGTGTGCATCTGCAAAACATTGGACCTAAGTACGAAGCTTGGATTTTTTTAAAAACCATTTCCCCAGTCAAACCAAAGCACTCTTGAATCATCTGTTCAGTTTCATTATATTTCTAGATATCCAGGTAGATGGTGTCCAGTACTGTTGGCTATCATACAGAAAAGATGTTGAGACCCTGGAAAGTGCAGAGAAGAGCAACGATGATAAAGTGTCTGGAGGCTAAATCATGTGACAAACAGTAGAGAAGCTAGGTATGTCTAGCCTATTGAAGAGAAGGCTTGGGTTGGGATATGGTAACTGGCTTCCAGTATTTCAGGGGATGTCACAAAGAAAAGGGGATTGACTTGTTTTCTAAAGCACTAAAGGACAGAATAAGAAATAATGGGTGGAAGCTTCTTAAGAGATCCAACACAGAAGTAAGAAGAGATTTTCATACAATGAGAACAACTAATCAGTGGAATAGCTTATCTCCTGGGGTTTTGTGTGCTCCATCATTGAAGGTTTTCAAAAATACACTGGGCAACCATTTGACTAAGATGGTATAAGGCTCCTGTCTTGAGCCAGAGGTTGGACTAGAAGACCTCCAAGGTTCCTTACAACCTTATGAATCTATGATTCTATGAACTGATGGGCTAAGGCTAATCAAATTGTGCTCCAACCTTTGTTTCCTTTGTTGTTAGTTTTATCACTGCACATTCTTCAGACCAGCAGTTTGATTTTTTTTATCATTTAGGACCTCTCAGCCCAGCAGTAGTGCTGTTCTCCAGTGCTGAAGCAGGCATAAAATACGTTGGCAGAAAAAGTGTATTGACCAGCACTTCCAACTCCTATTCTGCCTCAGCAATGAAAGAGAATGGGAGATGCATTTCTACAAAGAGAAGGCAGGGGAAATGCCTCCATTGGTCCTAGTGTCTGGCAGTAGAAGACCTGTAGGTCTTTATATGTCAATTCATCAATCCCATCAAGTGGTCACTCCACAGGATCAGAGAACTTTACATCTAAGGAGTCCTTCAACTCTGCTTCTTCCCTCCAGCTTCTCCTGCCACCCATGGCAAGAAAAGGGGGAGAGAGAAAGAGAATAACCGGATCTTTTGCTGTCAGTTCTCTGAAGTTGTTTCCTTGCAAGAGAATAATGTGCTAGTTTCATAAATAACTGGACAGATAAAGCATGTAGGTGGCTTCCCAGATGGCAAGGTGGGAGGAAGCAGCTCTGACTCAGACATTGTCTGTAACGATGTGCCAGAGAGCTTTACAGAACCTACATTGCCAAACATGTTTCACTGTAGCTCACCTGAAAGTCTTATCATAGTATTAACAGAGCGTTTTACTTCTTTTTGCCCAGTATAATGGATATGCTTTGGAAGGGGGACCTAATCCTAGAAGGAGCTCATTAGTAGTTGGTACAAAACTCTCTCTTTTTCTCTTCAAGTATTATATTGCACATTGTTGTAGAGGTAGATGAATATTGTAAAATATTCAGGAATTTCAGTACACAGCATTATGTGAGCAAGACATTTAGCCATATATGACTTGCTGGGTAATTTAAAACTTTTACTGGTACTTCTTTTCTTTTGAATCTGACTGTCAGTATGTCTGTCTGTCTATTTGACTTTGGTGCTGCTCGACCAGAGACTAACTCTGGGTGGTTCACAAATACAATAAGCAAAATAAAAAAGGAAACGTGGTATGGAAACAGAAAGCAGATCCAGATCATTAACATCAAAATATGCAAACATATGACAAACACATCTAACAACAGGTTCCATTCAGCCTAACCCTTGTATTCAAATAATAAATAACATTTCGTTATTCAATGTCCAAGGACTATAAAGTAGTTTAAAACTAGTCCTTGTGCCTTGGTCTGAATCACTGTGACAATATAAATACAAATTTCTAGTACCTGTGTTTATTGATGGCTAGGTTGTAGCTTAATACAGGGATAATTGCTTGAAAAGAGTATTGTAAAAACACTTTCACTTATATTGGGTTTGAGAGCAGGAACTCATTTACTTCCTAGGCAGTAATGCAGGATTGACATCTTTCTGAAAACTTTGGCAAATATTAATAATTGCAAAGGATTTTTTTTTACATCAACACTGACTGTTATCGTTCAGAATTTCCGGTGTACAATGGAAGTGCAGAAAGAGAAGAGCTAATGCTGAAAATGTTTAAAAAAGAGAGGTAAATGGACTGAGCAAACCATAGACCATTCAACTTACAGTCAATATCTTGGAAAATTGTGGGAATGAATTTGTAGCGTAATTATCGCCATGACAGATAAGGTCAATCTCACCTATGTAGATGTGGGTGGGTCGCTGGCGGCGTCAGGGACTCTCCCTGGAATGTAGCACAAGCAACAAATCCTTATACGGTAATAATGTTTCAGGTAGGAATGTATTAGCCCATTGCGGCAAAATGTAGCCAATCGTGTATTTTCTTAGATAGATTTCCTTGTGTATTTTCTCAATAAAAGAGTACCTGGGACCTTGCTCTGGGCTCTCACCTTGGACAACGCCTTGTCTCGTAATTCATGGGGGATGGTCGCCACAGAAAATCCTTAAAAAGATTATCAAGCGGTAGTTTGCAACCAGTGAGAAAGGAACAAGATGAAGCCAATGTGGATTGGTAAAAGACAGGTCATGCCAGAGAAATCTTACTGTTTTTATTAACAGCATGACTGGATTAGACCAAGGAAATGTCATAAGTTAGGTTTGGTGTATCTAGACTTCAATACAGCATTTTATAAAATGGACCGTATTCTCCTTGATAAAATGGAACACTGTGGGATGGATAGTTCCAGTACCATATGGACTCATAGTTGGTTGAAGAACTGTACTCAATGCATGATCCTTAATGGACTTACAGTATGTCTACATGTTAGGAGGGATATTGCAGGGTACCTCTGGATATTGTCTTGGGCCCGGTGCTCTCCAACAGTTTTTATAAATGACTTAGGGAGGATATATAAGGGATACTAGAGCCATCATGGCACAGTGGTTAGAATGCAGTATTGCAGGCTAATTCTGCTGACTGCCAGCAGTTCAATTCTCACTGGCTCAAGGTTAACTCGGGCTTCCATCCTTCTGAGGTCGGTAAAATGAGGAACCAGATTGTTGGGGACAATATGCTGACTGTAAACCGTGCTGTTTAAATTAAATTAAATTAATGTAAAAGGGCTGTGAAGCACTGTGAAGTGGTATATAAGTCTAGGTGTTATTGCTATTTATCTAATCTGTAGATGGCACAAGGGGGCTTGCCAGGAAACTCGGAAGATAAACTGAAGGTTCAAAATAAATCTTGATAGGACTGAACGTTGGGTTGTATCCAACAAAATGTTGTTCAGTGGCAAGAAATATAAGATTCTGCATTTGTATATAAAAGAAAAATCAGATGCACCAGGACAAAACAGGCATGATCTGGCTCAATACCAGTACTTGTAAGAGGGAACAAGGTGTCCTGGTAGATCACAGATTAAACATGAGCTAGCAGTGTCCTGCACCTGCCAAAAGAGCCAAATTTTTGGGGCTGATTTCCTAGAAGCAAAGTATCCAGATCAAAAGAAGACATAGTTCCATTTTCTATTTCACTGTTTAAACTTTACCTGGTATACTGGTCTAGTTTCAGTAGCCTCAATATAAGGAGGTTGATAAACTGAACAGAGTGCAGAGAGAATTAACAAAGATGACAAAGAAGAGCTTGAAGGTTAAATCCTGTAAAAAAAAAAAAAGGATTAAAGGAACTGCCTTTGTTAGTCTGAAGAAGAGAAGGCTAAGTGCTCCATCACTGGAAGTTTTTTTCTAACAAAGGTTGAATAGCTATTTATCTGGGATGTTTTGAGGATTCCTGCCCTGAGCAAGGGGTTAGAACAAAAGACCACCAGGGCCCCTTCCAATTTTATAATTCTTTTGTTTGTTTGTTGCCCTTTTTGATGCTTTAAAATATGGAAGGACAGTAACCCAAGCATCTTGTTTGTAAATGGGGTTGTTTGGAAGTATAAAATTTCTCTCAGCCTCCTGTATTAAGTTCTAATGTGTGCTATGGAATATGCCTTGAGGTCTTTCTTCTATCTGAGCTCTAGATGCTCTAAAAATGTTAGTAATGCAATGCCTCCTTTTTTCTGAGCATAGGTGCACAACTCCATTTGCCATGATTTCAATTATTGTACATTCTCATTAGTACTAATATTCTCATCCAAATCATTCATTTCTCTTGTCAGATGAGTTAAGAACTTAGACTTCTATTAATTTCCCCCCTTACAACTTGACATTACTAAGAAAATCATGCAATTATGCAATGGGCAGAAAATGGAAAAAAATGAAAAAGACGTGGTGTGGCTAAAAACTGGAATTTTTCAGGAAAATGATATCAATAATACCTACAATCAGAGTTGCCCAACTTCAGAACTGAAAAATACAAGGCTAAATCTATTTACCCATGGGAAGGGCAAGAAAAAAAAGTACCCAAAAGTAGATAGAAGGGACTACAATTTAATGTTGGCCAGAGCAATCAGCTGCTATAGTAGATTCATCTTAGTGTAAAATATAGCGTTTGATCTAGCTGTGACATATTATGTTCTGTGTTTGGAGTCATCAGCTGAATTGGAGCCTGCAAGGTTAGCCAAAATGTACCACACTGAATGTTTGGAAATTCTACTAAGTTTCTATCACTAAGTCTATCACTTTGGTTTCTTCCTTCACAGAATGTCTTTCTCATTCTTGGCACTCCAGCTCTGCTCTGATATCTCAGTAAAAATGATTATTCAAAACATGGCATTTCAGAACAGAAGCTTCACATAAACTCGCAATTAAAAATCTAGCAGTAAGTTCCCTTTTCATGCAAAGTGTCATGGTTTTCTCCTATACAGGTAGTCCTCGACTTACAGCACTTCATTTAGTGACCGTTCAAAGTTACAACGGCATTGAAAAAAGGGACTTACGACTGTTTTTTATACTCATGACCATTGCAGCATCCCCATGATCATGTGACCAAAATTTTATATTTATGACAGTCCTGGGACCATGTGATCCCCTTTGGTGACCTTCTGACAAGCAAAGTCAATGTGGAAGCCAGATTCACTTAACAGCTTTGGCAAGAAAAATCATAAGATGGGACAGAATTCACTTAACAATTCAAGAACTACCCGTATTGAGTTTAGAGCAGGGGTGCTTAGAGCAGAGGTGTCAAACTCAAGGCCTGGGGACTGGATCCTGCCCACGGGGTGCTTAGATCTGGCCTGTGGGGCCACCCTGGAAACAGCGAAGGACTGGCCCACGGTGCCTCTGCCAGTGAAAACGGAGCTCTCCCAGGCTCTATTTTCTCCGGCAGAGGGTTGCAGGAGGCCACTGAGGCCAAAAATGGAGCTTGGGAGCCCGTTTTTCCTGGCAGAGCACTCGAACCACAAGTGACGTTAAGCTGACCACACCTACCCGGGCCACAGCCCCCCCCCCCCAGCTCCCCGAAGTCAAACAGAACCCTGATGCGGCCCTCAATGAAATTGAGGTTGACATCCCTGGCTTAGAGTCTTCCATTCTCTGCCTGGTGAAGTGGCTGTACTTAGTTCTGGTAAAGGAAGAAACACAAAGGTTTTGCTGAATTATACTGCATTGTATTAAAAGAGTCTGGAAGCCACTGTATACTGATTGTGATGAAAATGATTTACTGTTATTCAAGGGTTATCTTAATGTTGGCAGATGGATGGTCGAGAGGCAGATCGATCTATCCAACATCCATAGCGAAAATAAAGATATGTATATCCATCATGCACCCATTGATAGGCTGAATTTGTCCTCATATCACAGGTTTAGGAGGGTTGTATTACCAGCTTCCAGATGCTCAGAACAATCTATTTGAGGGCACAAACCATTTTCACCCTATGCGGATGCCTTGATAAAGCACCTTTCTGCACCTGTGGGTTGCCACAAAAGGGTGAGCAATTTTCAACCTTTGATGGTTTGCAAGTGAGACAATGTGCTAAGGAATGTATTTCTGGTAACTGAACTGCTTCTCAACGTAGCCTGTCATTATCGTCATGAAAAGATAGGTGCAGTTTAGGACTGAAAGAAATTTTTCAAATACATTGAATTCAATTGTTCAGAGAAGCTGTGCAGATGAAGTAGGTCCTGGCAGCATGATATTACAAGTAAGTATTTGGAAGACTGCAGTCACTTTGATTCATTGGCCTCAGAGGTACTCTTCAGAACTAACTTGGCAGGCTTCTTTTTATTGTGCAATAAGATGACTGTTCCCTCAAGGATCGTTATCCTCTCACCGTGATTTAAAAAAAAACAACTTGTGAACTATTTTAGGAACAATGGAATAACCCAGCGGCGTTACACATACATGCAGAAGCACTACTCAGAAAATGTGAAAGAAGCAACATGTCTTTGCAATGTATACTGATATTTATACCTCCTGTTCTTTCTTCAGAGATCATGTATGGTTTTGACATTATGGGCTTTTCACACTGTGTCTTTGTTATGGATGGCTGTCATTCCATCTTTTTTTTTCCTTTCTAACAATTGTCGGACAGAGGCTGGCTCTGCTTCATCAAATCAATTTAATGTTGGTCTGTTGGTTGCAACAGAATTGACCTGCTGGCCTGATGTTGTGGGATGAGAGAAAGTGACTGGGCCAAAGATATCCAGTCAGCTTTCATGCCCAAGGTGAGATTAAAATTCAAAGTTTTCTGGTATTATCTTGCCTTTCTTCAGAGGAAAGTAGTTTGTTGGACAGTTTATAGACATGGAAGTTAGGTGTAGTAGTCTTTAGCATCATGCCTTTCTCTTTAGAAATTCCACCATATGAATCAATAGATGTTGGTCAGTGGTGGGATTCAAAATTTTTTACTACCGGTTCTGTGGGCGTGGCTTGGAGGGCATGGCTTGGTGGGTGTGGCAGGGAAAGGTTACTGCAAAATCCCATTCCCTCCCCACTCCACTAACTTGCTTTCCAGCTCCATTCTCCTATGCAGGGCAACAAAAGAAGACCCAGCCGATCAGCTGGGACTCGGGAGGCAGAGAATAGATGGGGACGTGGCTAGTCAGAGGTGGTATTTGCCGGTTCTCTGAACTACTCAAAATTTCCACTACCGGTTCTCCAGAACTGGTCAGAACCTGCTGAATACCACCTCTGATGTTGGTATATTTTTTCCCCTCAATGATAACGTATCATTTCCCATCCCCCAAAATTCAGTGATAACACAAACCTGTTTTCAATGATAAATAAAGCCATTTGTGGTCAGTTGAGTTGCTAAGAACTAGTTCATAATCATGCCTTTTAAAAAGTGCAGGAATGTTGAAGAGCATTTGGGAATCTCTGCTCTCTAATAGCACCCCAAATCCTGAAGTACAGGTAGTTCTTGACTTGTAAGAATTTGTTTAGTGACTATTCAAAGTTACAACAGTACTGAAAAAAGTAACTTATGACCATTTTCCACGCTTATGACCATTGTAGCATCCCCATAGTCATGTGATCAATATTCAGATGTTTGGCAACTGGTTCATATTTATGACATTTGCAGTGTCCCAGGGTCATATGATCCCCTTTTACAACCTTCTGACAAGCAAAGTCAAGGCTGTCAAACTCCTGGCCCAGGGGCTGGATGCATCATGTGCTGGCCATGCCCATGCCTGGTTTAGCAAAGGGGGAAAAAGTCCCGATACATCACATGACACCGCTGTGATGACGTGAGTTTGACACCCCTCAGCAAAATCAATGGGGAAGCCAGATTTACTTAACAACCATGTTACTAATTTAACAACTGCAGTAATTCACTTAACAACTGCCAAGAAAGGTAAAAAAATGGGGCAAAATTCACTTAGCAACAATCTCATTTAGCAACAGAAATGTTGAACTCAGTTGTGGTCATAAATCAAGGACTATCTGTATTCCTGAACATATCAGTAGTTGCTCAAACTTGCAATCTGTCATACTTCACAACTTCACTTGGCTATAAATCATAGCTCTCCGTATACTTAAGTGAAACTTGATGGAAGAATCCCAGGTACCTGTCAGCTAGATTAGAATCCTGGAGAAGAATGAAGCCTTAAACACAACAGCTGACTCTGCAAAGAAGTCAGACATATATTGTATATCTATACTTCAGGGTTTAAATCTAGAGTTCTTTATTCCATCCTTCCATTTTAATGCATATTTGACAAGACTTAGTGGCCTTGGGCAGTTGTGCGGGGTTTATGGCCCTCTCTGGCCTTCTTTAGCCCTCTCTATCTTGGAAACTACTCATTTACACTTTGCCAACAGGCTTGAAGTAATCAATAGGCAAAATATGGACGTGGCTAGGTCACCAAGGAAAGGGAGGCACCACAAAGATATTTTCCCCCTGGCTCTCATGCCTTTATCTTTCACTGCCGTACTCTTTAGTTTTTAGCACACATTGAATCTTAATGTCTTGTCAGTTAATCAATAGAAGAGCTGACGGGCACCATTGTTGAGCTGGGCTTTGGGCATCCGGTTGGTATATTTCTTCTCAGAAACTCAGCCGTAACATATCATTCCCCATTCTGCAAACACTCCATGACAACACAAGCCTGTTACAAAGGAGACTATTTTCCAGAAGTTTTATTTTCTCAGTGTTTTTGCGAATGGAAAATCTTAACTCGAGAGTAGCATTTCTGCTCTAGCTCATTCATCGTAACACCATCAGCAACATAGCCTTGTCTTCTGAGAACACTGCATGCATTTCTTTAAGCGAGGTTTCTTCTATCTTAACATTCAGTCCTTGTTTTTCAAAATAATGGAGTCAGGTTTTATCTGTTGCTAGACTGTGTATTTCCCAAAGGGAAAAGATGGGATGAAACTTCTGGCCTCATTTCTGTAAGTTATGAAGCCAGAAGGTTGTTTTACACAAATGATTTTTTTCAGTAGCCTGAGACTCTCTCACACACATACAGTACATGGGGACTGGGAGGAGGATTGTGAAGTAAGGTAGTTCCGTGAAGACAGGTGGTGGTAACAGAAGCCATCAAATTGCGACCACAAGGCAGGGAAGTGAGACTGGTTCTGTGCAGACCCAGGAGACATCTGGGAGAGGAGATTTGAAAATTTTAGTCATGCATCCTATGGGGTCTGCCCTATGGCGTCAGGGATGAGACAAACTAAACACTAAAGGATACCCAAAAGAGGGAAAATTCACTTTTTCACATTTATGAATGAAAACTCCTATTATTGCCTATAATTCCGCTTTTTTCAATACTTGATATAAACCAGTGGCTTGCACAAATAAACATTGTTGTTTAGCTTTTGGATTTGATGGAATTGTTAGGCTATTGTTATGGGGCGGAGTTATCTTTTATGTTCTTGAGATTTGGGAAGACATCTTTGGCTGTCCAACTAGCAGAAGATACTTTGAGGGATAATAACAGTTCAGAGTCATAAACTGTCGCATTAGAGACCGGGGGCAACCCATCCACCCACCTGAATTAAGAAATTAGAAATCCAACACCAGTTAAAAAGAATGGAACTGGCGTTTGAACGGAAAAAAGAATTGGAGAAAAAGAAACCATTTTAAATATGAAATTGGAGAAAGCGAAAACCTTAAAAGGATTAAATTAGAGCTGGGGAAAGAAGGAGCGTGACTATCAGGTAGAAAAGGAGGCATTGAAAAGTGGAATGTCTTCTATGGCATCCAGTCCAATGCTCCCAACAGTTTCAATAGAAAAGTGCACCTTTCCAGAATACAATGGGAGAGAGGGTCTTGACTACTTCATGCAACATGGTTGTACTCTGTAGATGAATGGAAGTGATGATAGCCACCAAAAGCTCCACCACCCATACCCCAGAACAAGATAAAGCATGACCCCACCTCTTTATCCCACCAAAAGATGCATTGCAGTTCCAGTACAACAGGGGTGTCAAATTCAAGGCCTGAGGGCCAGATCCAGCCTGTGTGGTACTTAGATCTTGCCTGCAATGCTGCCCTGAAAATGGCAAAGAACCGGCCCGTGGTGCTTCTACCACCAAAAATGGGCTTCCGAGCTCTATTTTTGGCTGCCATGGCCTCCTACTACCCTCTGCCAGTGAAAACGGAGCCCTCCCAAGCTCTGTTTTCACTGGCAGAGTTGCAAGAGGCCGTGGAAGCTGAAAAATGGAGCTCGGGAGCCCGTTTTCGCTGGCAGAGTGCTCGGGCCACTACAGGCGCCCCCAACATAAGTGTCATTGAGCTGGCCATGCCCACCCTGGCCCATTGATGTCAACACAACCCTGATATGGCCCTCAGTGAAATTGAGTTTGACACTCCTGCTATACAACCACAGGAAGTATCTCTTCCGCCTGTCACTTCTCACATTGCTTAGAGAGAAGACTGCTCAACAGATGGTCAGTTTCTGTTCTCCAGATGCAGAAGACCCACTAGCTGAACTGTCATTGCTAGAACTTGTATGCTCCCAACTATTTTGCCAAAAGAGAACTAGCTTGGTTCTGCATAATTGATGTACATTGGTGAAACACAGAGTCAAAGTGTTTGTTTGCTTTAATAATAACTTCTGAACTTATGAGATGCCCAAATGGGGTGCTGGGAGGAAGAGAAGAAAAAGCAACCAGCAGGAATCCCTGAATTGTGCAATTTGCCAGATCTATCCCATTTGTGTAATTTTCTCCTTGTGTGTCTTGTGTGACTTGCTGAAGAGGAACAGCAGCGAAGCCAGGAGAAAATCACTTACCTTGCCTAATCGTAAACAATTCAATAGTGACTTAAAAGAGATGCAATAACTAATCATGGAGAATAACAAATGGGGATTACAAATGTCATACAAGCGTTGTTTTGTACAGATTTAAGGGTGATCAGATAGCTCTTCAATAGTGAGGAAAGACCCAAGGTTCTATTTTCCAAGATGGCTGTGGAGCTAATTACAGTTCTATCCACTTTAAATTGTTCTGCAATTTTCTCTTGATGCTTTTCCACCAAAGAATAAAATTTGTATCTATAACTCAGGAAATAATTTGAAAATTCCAACACAATTCCATATTTAACTGCAGGGAAGCAAATACCAAATCCAGTACTGTCAATAACAACCATGCTGTGCCATTTTTCTCTCACCTGCAAAAATATATTTGAACTGAGGACAAATTAATGTATAAAAATTGCTTTCATTAAGCTATCCAATTAGCTATTCTATTCCTTAATTTAGTAAAAACTTCTTACTGATAAGCTCTTATTGGATCAACAATATTGAAGCATATTTTTTACAAACTAAATGTTACCACATACAAAAATAATAGGTTCAGGGGTGAAAGCAAAGGAAATAAATTATTAAAGCATCCTAGTGCTCTTTCCACAACTCAGGGCACACTTGACTCCTATCAGCTATTTAAAAACCTATGTGCCAATCAAGCTTCAAAAATTGACAAAAATGCTTAAGAATGTTGAAGTAGTTCAAAGAAAGTTTCAAACTGGAAACAACAATGCCATTTCATGTTTAACTCTCTCAGGTCCAGCCTAATTTTGACTTGTTTCAAACTACTAACCCAATTTAATATGTCTATAAAATTCACTTCTATAAAACAGTAATAGAAGCAAATGATTGAGATTCTAAAAGAGGAAATAATTGGATTCCACAGCAGCTAATATCTTTCTCCCCTCTTTTCAAAAAAATCTGCCACACAGATAGATCACAAAATAAAGTGGAACCATTGTCAGGCCTCTAGGTCTTAGTGACTTTGGGTTAGAATATTAATTATCTTTGACATATGCATTTGGGACTATAAATTCTATGTACTGTAAGTCAGTACTCAGTACAGTAATAGGTGACTGAATGAAAGTATCAGCTTGCCCTGGTATTCACTTATTATAGAAATACAGATGGTCCTCAACTTACAACAGTTCATTTAGTGACCAAAGTTACAACAGTACTGAAAAAGTGATGTACGGTCATTTTTCACACTTATGATCATTACAGCATCCCCATAATCATGTAATCAAAATTAAGACACGTGGCAACTGGTTCATATTTATGACAGTTGCAGTGTCAAAGGGTCATGTGACCAGCTTTTGGGACCTTCTGACCAGCAAAGTCAATGAGGAAGCCAGGTTCACTTAACAACTATGTTGCTAACTTAACTGCAGTGATTCACTTAACAACTGTAGCAAGATAGGACGTAATATGGGGCACTATTCATTTAACAATTGTCTCACTTAGAAACAGAAACTTTAGGCTCAATTGGGATTGTAAGTCAAAGATTACCTGCAATAAAAGTATGTTACACCAGTGCTCTCATTTCCCTAATTTATTATTAATTTATATTCATATACTTGTGTAAAAATGAGGCTTACGTATTTCAGTTCCAAACCCATTTTCCTTGTGGTTTTCTTCATAAAGTCTGAATATCTGAATCGGATATGTGTAGAATATTTTCCAGTTTAGCTTTTCTACCAGGGAAACAAATCAATCTATTATTTCATCTCTGCAATATTTTTTTTTAAATAGATGGAGTCATTTCAATTGATCTGAAAGAATTACTGTGTCAAATAATAGACCAGGAAGTAGTGGCTAAAAATAATATTTGATTTGTAAATTGGCATTCTTTAGTAAATTTGCAACTCTCCAACTTCTCTAATTGCCATTTTTGTGGTTGCCATGGTTTCCAGCTTATAGGCAGGTTGTATCATGGGAGCTGTTGACGCCTAACGTCATGGCCTTGGTTACCTTGGTGATGTTTTTCTCTATTGTGGCCATGGCTAGTTGCCCAGCTTGCATTTTCCCAGCCAGTAATTTCCTTAATTACATTTAGAGAAGTTATGTGTTCATCATTGGATACACCTTGGAAAGCATCATCTCCCCCCAAAAAACATATTTGTTTGTAAATGTTATCCTTCAGGAATTGATTCTTTCTGTTGTTCCTCCCTCTTTTTTGAACAAATTTTGATTCAAATGATCCAAAACTTTGTCAGTCAAAACTGGAGTATATTTCACCCATTTCATTTCCAAAGCAAAGTTGTTTTCCTAAGCTAACCACATTTCTGCTGCTTAGAAAAAAAATGGCATGAAGAGCCATTCTCTTCTGGGCATATAACTTGCCAAAAGAAATAATATTTTAAAACATCACACTCTCAACTGGCATTTCCCAAAGTACCAGAAGTTGAATTAGAAGACTTCCAAGATCCCTTGCAACTCGGCTATTCTGTTATTGTGTTAAAGAAGTATTTTGCTATGCCACATCTTCCTGTCCTCATCCATGAACCTGTAAAATGCATTGACTAAATTAAAAAAAAACCCTAATACTGAATTTTAAATCTACATTTAAATATTAAGAAATTATCTCCTAAAACCAACAAAACCAAATCTGTAAATATAAAAAATATCTTACAGAGAAAAGGGAAATATAAGGGAGAAAAGGGAAAGCAACAATCACACACAGGATTTTAAACAAAATCAATACAGTATATCAGTATAGTTAAAGTGATAACATTACCTCCTTCATAAGGTTTTGGATTTCAGCACATCTTCATGGTAAAAGGCTGTCTCAGGAATTCTGGGAGTTGAAGTCCACAAGCCATAAAGGGGCCATAATTTCCCACTTCTGTGCCATAAAGGGTCAAGAGCCTGCAAATCAGGAATTGTTAATAGGCTAAATCACAGATGTCAAACTTGCCATGTCATGATACTGTCACGTGATGTATCGTGATGTTTTTTCCCTTCACGGAACTGGGTGGGCGTGGCCTGCACGTGACGCACCCGGCCCACGGGCTGTCACTTTGACACCCCTGCCGGGCGCTAAACTCATTTTAAGGACCCTTAATGGTTTTAAACAAAGTCTGGTTTCACTAGTTCTGCACATAAATGGGATTACATGGAAGGGTCTCTCTGGGAAAATAAAATAAGATTGTAATGGGATTCAGGGCTTTTGGCATAAGGTCAATTTATCAGAAACTTTGTTTGCTTGTTTATGAGCTATGTCCATTGCCCAAAGCATAACAGAATCAATTTACAGTTTACAGAAGTTAGCCAGATAACATTCTGTACGTTACAAAAATCAATGTGATAATCAATTAAAATAGTCAAATCCAAAATTAACCCCCCAAATCTAGTAGTTAAACTTTGTTTGTTATGGTACTGCTTGTTATAATTTATCTCCAAAGCTTTGGAAAAACCAGGATTTCACCTGCTCCCATAAGGCCATGGGGGGGATTGTTGTTTGAGGGAACAAGCTGTTCCAGAATGTGCTTCCCCATTTCCCCTCCCACTCTCACACACACATACAACAAGGGTTTTATAGGTCTTTATTCAAACCCCCCAAACAGGACCTCAGAAAGCATTCTCAGGTCCAGATTCTGAGCTCAGCATAGCAAGAGTCGCTGAGTAACCGAGTCCAGTGGGCACACACAAAGTCCACGAAAGCAATTCCCAATTCAAATGGGTCAGGATATTATGTCTGTCTCCTCTCTGCTCTATGTGTCCTTGGATCAGGAGGAAGTGTAGCCTCCACTTCCTCCTCATTGCTAATGGGTGGCAGCCTGGAGCATCCTGCCCAACTTGCTGCAGCTGTAGCTAGCTGAGCTTCAGCCTATTGCTCATATGATGGATCCACCTGAGGCTGCTGCATCAGGGTAGTGCTCTCTGAACCCCGATCCTGACCAATACTCGGCTCCATGCTTTCCTCTGCAGACTCAAACTCACCCTCCTCCTCTGAACTCACATCGGGAGAGAGGTCTGGAGGCAGATCCATGACATAGATAATGTTTGCCACTGGGCCCCCTCCTACCATACATCCTGGCTCATGGGCCCATTTTTAGCAGATGTTATAAGGAGTAAAGAGGATGTCTTGATACAGAGAGAGGAGATCCATTACCAAAGCTCTGGGAGGGATATTGCTTAAGTCTAAACAATAGAAGAGGAATGTGAATGTTGTATGTTTCAGACAGCTTTCCCAATTTGCATAGTATAAAAGAGGGAAGAAGTAAAACATTATCAGACTTGCAAGGTTCTGTCACTATAGCCAATCTTCGTAATGGTAGCTTTAGCCTTAATACACAGTTAAATTTTTGACTTGATCTTGGGGTTCAAAGATAGTCTAGTTTTTCAAGTAGGGTGAATAGAAGCTATTGAGGGGTCCTTGGTGCTCTCTGAGCTTGCTTGCTTGTTTTCCTACAGACATTTCATTACCCTAACTAGATAACATCATCAGTGCTACTAAGGAGTCCTGATTATGTTACCTAGTTAGAGTAATGAAATGTCTGCAAGAAAACAAGCAAGCTCAGAGAGCATCAAATACTCTCCTTTATTAGAAGCTATTGAGAAATTGTATTTTTAAGGCTTTAGATAACAACTAGCATCTGGACTGACATTTGGCAACATAGGGACAACTAGTGCAGCTTCTGCAGCAGAGGTGTAATGTGAAAATAATACAGCTGACATGAACATATATGTCACTTCATTCTGATTCAGTTGAAGTTTCCAGGTAATCCTCAAGAGCAGCCCAATGTATAATAAGTTATAGTAGTCTAATCGAAAGTAAGAAGGCATGAGTTGCTATCTTCAGTGCATCTTGTTATAGCTAAGGCCAAAGGTACATCATCTAAAATTGCAAAAACTTCCTGACTCTGGTCCCCGCCTACTCTTGGAGCAATAGCTGTGAGGCCAGGAGGACCCCAGACTGTGAGCTTACTGTTTCTGGGGAACCACAACTCCATTAAGAGTCGAAGATGGTTCAATTTTGGAATCAATCTAACTGTAAAACAATAGTCACCATTTTGTTTAGGATGAATCTGAGCCTGTTTTTCCCCATCCAGGCCCTGCCAACTTTTACATCAGATCTGCATTGTATCAGTTTATGCAGACATTGATTTTGTGGGTTGAACTATTAGAGGCTTTAGTGGGAACTGTAGGGCCATATAAATCTAGAGGCTTATTACGGTTAAATCTTTTTAATTATGTAGAACAAAATGTTCTCGGATGTAGATAATGGAGTTACCACAGATAAACTACTATTGTGATTGTTAACTTCATATATATTTGAAAGTATTTTTCCTTGTTTTATACAGAAGAGGGGGTTTCTGTGGGTGGCTTCTATAAAATGTCAATAATTTCTCTAATTTCTTATGGTGTTCAGAGCCAAACATACTCAAGGCCAATAGCTTGGTAGGTGTGAAGGAACAGGAAGAATGTGAAAACTGAAGGTTTATTCTAGAATAACTATAGATGTGAT
>JAOYMU010000001.1:102088505-102101564 GCA_025802295.1 Psammodynastes pulverulentus | reverse complement strand
TTAGCCCTGTAAAGTGGAAAAAAACAAAAGGAGATTTCTTCCAACAACCGGTTCTCCGAACTGCTTAGAAAGTTAACCGGTTCTCACGAACAGGTGCGAACCTGTTGAATCCCATCACTGCTTTGGAAGCTGTGGAATATTCTGTGTTCATAACTGAAAGATTGTACTTGCTTTTCTAACTAGTACCTAAGTGAAAATATAAAAAGGAGTCCCATTGTAATGGTCTGTGAGAAAGTTCTTTGTGAGACAAGAAAAGGAGCCGCAGACAGGCAACTGTCAGATAAGAGGCAGAAGAAAAGGGGCAAATATGTCAGAAGAGACCCTACCTAATTTCTTGGTCTGTACAGGTAAGGGGAAAGACATGTACTTTCAGAATTGTAAGGCTCTGTTACTGTAACTTTACAATAAACATAGTGCTAATACTCATGGTTGGGGCTCTTGTCCAGGCTGGCTCAAAGGGCTGATATCCATTTCGCAAGTCAGAAAGTACACCTCTCCTCTTTTACCTTTACAGTCCAATAAAATAGGGTGCCTTTTGACATGTTTTTCACACCTTCATTCCTTCCGTGGCCTAACCTGTCTCTTATCTGAATGTTGCCTAGTCTGCGGCTCCTCCTGCAGGACTAGAATGGCTATCCTGGAAGAATCATGTGATTTTCATCATCAAGGAACCTGTACCCAGGCAGAAGCTGTTTTGCATACTTCATTATCAATCTTATCAGGGACAGAAAAGTGAGGGATGTAATATTTTAATAATGAACCTACCTTCTGGGAGGGCTATCCTCTACAAGGTATGTGAATAGTTTATTGCTTGTTGACTATTGTTGGCTAATGATCATGTGCCTTGGTTTTCCAAAAAGTGTATAAAAGCTGTGCTAATTTGTGTATTGGGGGCTCTCAATTTGTGATTTAGTCCTGAGAGCACATCTCTTTGTGCTAAAGAAACAGGTTGCAATTTTCCATCATCATCTTCTTTTAATGACCCCATAATCCCTTGCGTGGTGGAGTCTGGGCAACTGAATGGAGCTGATTGTTTACTGGCTGGATGCCCTTCCTGTCGCCAGTGCAGAGTTATATTCAGCAGATATATTCTCATTGTGCCCAGAGAGAGAAATATCTGGTTTTACCTAGGATTGAACCCACAACCTCCCGATTGTGAGGAGAGAGTTCCATCTCTAGGCCACCGCATTACTCAGATTGCCATTCCCCATCTTGTGTGATAAATGGCTACGTCGCACTAAGGAAAAAGAAAACCAGCCTCTGGTTGAGTCAGTTCAAGATTTGGCAAACATTGCTCTTCTTCCATGTCCCAAGGACATTCACACAGACTGTTACATCCATTGAGTGGTGTGTGAGTGTTATCCCTTCATAAAATCACCATTTTCTCCAGCTGAGTGGTGCAAAAATTAGCTCCTTCAAGGCACCAGGTCACTGTCACTTGTGAACAGTTGATAAAACCCAATCTGAGAAACCACAGTGGGTGGTGGAAGAAGAGAGAGAAGGGAAGGTGCTTGGCTATAAAGGGGGCTTATAGAACCAGACAACTAGTAAGAATTTCACAGAATTGTGTAATGTTACTTCCTCTCTGATTGGTGCCAGTACCAATTATCTTAAACCCAATCATTTTGCATAATCGAAAAAAATTGACTTCTTTCTTTTGAACATACCTGATCTGGCTGAGGTTAATTGAAGTCCCCCTTTTTATTAAGAAATGAAGAACTGAAGGTGAGATATAGGGTGGATTATTTTAATACAAATATTGGACCATCGAGAATACAAAAGTTTTGGCTTCCAGTGACATAATAATATAACACAGGAAAGGGCAGGGTATTAACAGTGATAGGCAGAGATTAATTTCCACAAGTGCATTCCACTTCTAAATGAGATGGAGAATGATCTGGCTGATGCACCATAAGTGACAATAAGCAGACTGTAACCACAAAGCAAAGGGGAGAAAGGAATTTTTTTAGAGCCAGTGCGCCCAGCTCTTCTTGTGACAGGGTAGCTAGGATAGCAATCCAGGTTTCTTTTAACCTAGCCTTCTCCAATCTACTGATTTTTGGATGTGAAGTCCAGTGGCAGTATTAGTATCAACACATCTATAGGGCATTAGGTTGTTGGTGCTCTCTGAGCTTGGTTGTTTTCTGGCAGGTATTTCATTACGGAAACATAGTAACATCATCAGCACCAGCATGTTACCTAGTTTGGGTAATGAAACATCTGCAAGAAAACAACTAAGTTGAAAGAGTGCCCAAGGATTCCTAATTTCAGTCTTGAATTACAAATATTCTCCTCTGTTGGCATTAGGTTCTAGCTTTGGAAGGTGTATAAGAGCTGACCAAGAGAAGACAGAGACTTGTCTGGAATTTCATCTCAAAATTATTCTTAACACTAAAAGACGTGAGAGAAAACACAGAAGAATCACGGCTTGAAAATGCATGTCACATACATGTTCTACAGCTGGTTTCACAAATTTCCTGGCCTGTTTGGTGAAGCCTAGACACTACTGTTTCATGTGCCTTCTCTTCCTTCCTGATTGACAACTAGAAAGGTTTTCACATGTTGGTTTTCACATGGTTGGCGAGCTTTTTTTTTCAACTGGCTCCAAAGGACACAAGCGACGTCCTTATATCAGCTCTTACTTCTGGATGTCTTCCCTGCCTATATCCAGAGCACCTCAGGGAGATTTCATATTTCTGAAATTTGACTCTCAGCCACCCACACACTCTTGCTTATGAGTTTTTGCTAATCGTGTCTGTTGGACTGTGGTTCCCATCAATCCTTAGGCAGGTGGGTTATGGGACATCCAGGGTGGAAGTGATGGGAACCGTAGGCTAATACATTTGGAGGGAAAGTCCTGCTGTAGATCATGTTTATGAAGGGAAGGACATGCCATTATCCCATCTGAGCAACACGATGGGACAACTGTGCAAAATGCTGGCATTGCCACTTGATCATCACCAGCCAAGATGGCTGAGGCTTTCTCAGAAATCTGCATCCTCTTAATTGTAGAGCTAATATAGACTTCTGGGAAAAAAGTATGCTGCTTAGGAGAATTACTCCACACAGCTAACATTGCATTCCCATGGCTGTCTTCTCGAGAGTTCTCACATTGTAACAGTCCTACACATTTTAATTGGAACTCTTAGTGCCAAAGAAAACCTTCTAGTGTATAATAGTCCATCAACCATAGTTAATAAACTTGGAAATGCCTTTAATTTGTAGGTCCAGGTCCCCAGTTTTTAAGACTGGCTCTGCTCAGCTCACATTCAATTGTGACATGTACCGTACTTTTCGGAGTATAAGACGCACTTTTTCCAACCCCAAAAGTGGGTGAAAATTTGGGTGGGTCTTATACACCAAATGTTGCAGAAGCCCCGCCCACCAGTAGTTTACCTCTTTGCAGCAAACAGCAAATACCTGTTGCAGCCTCAGTACAGCCTAATTAGCATAAGCAGCTGATGGTCCTTTGGATCGGGCTCCGACCCTCAGCTGTTTCAGACTGCGGCCTGAAACAACCGAGCCACGTGCTAATTAGCCAGTGCTGGGAAAGTGAAATTGAAACAGTGTTTCTGCTTGCTTCAGGGAGGCAAATTGCTGGGAGGCAGAAGCTGAGGTAAAAAAAAAAATTGTTTTCCTCCCCTAAAAGTTAGGTGCGTCTTATAGTCCGAAAAATACGGTATTTATCTCCCTGCCATGAAGTTCTTGCCCAAACATGGAAAGGAAACCAAGGCCAACTCAACCCATCTCCGGGACACAGAGTCGAGTCTAACCTCCCTTCCTTAACACTTTGGAATACAAGGGTTTGTGGGAGACTGATTGTCTCTCTCCTGCTCTCCCCATGGCTGTAAAGCCTCAGGTATGGGGCCATAACTACCGTCATCTCTCCCCCTTGGGCCAGATGCAATGGATTCCCCATCATAGAGTTGGCCCGACGCCTGGGAACCTCCACCACCACCATAGGGAACGCCATACGGCACATTGGGCCTAGCCTTAGGGGGTGCCTTTGAAGCTGGGACATAAGTTCCTCCCCATTCTTTAGCGGTTGGGATGTAAGGGATACCAGGTTCCTTCCATGCTGGCCGTGGATGGCCATTAGGAGTGATTTCTTTGATGGTAAAGCCAGAAGGTGACTTTTCAGGAGCGCCGCCTTCATGTTGTGAAGCACCCCAAGGTTCATAGGGTCTTGGTCCTCCATCCTGAGCAGGTGCTCCAAAGGTAGGCCCCATTGGGTTGCCAGGCTGCCAAGGTCTGCTTGGCCTGCCAAACTGAAAGGGGTTGTCTTCTTGGGAATGGGGTGCAGAAGAACCTCCTCCGTAACTTCCAGGTGCGGAAGGCCTGCCACCCATTATCCGAGAGTCTCCCCCTTCAATGCTGTTGCCTCCCATTCCAGGTGGTGAGACGTCTGGTTTGAGAATCCCGTTTGGGAAAGAGCACCTCTCCACCCCTGGGGGCAGGGGCTGAAGGTCTTCCCCAAAGACCATGTCAACACATCTGGAGGCTATGCCTAGAAAGAGATACACAAAAAAGACAAAGTTGCCACTGAGTCCTTTGCTGAGGTTCACCAACTCCAGCAGGTGCCACAAGAAGGCCCAGAAGATCTTTATTATTAATAGTACTATTGGCTACAGCAAGAATCTTTCAAACCTGTGCTATCTCCCACCCACCCCCACTACTCAACCTTATTATATGAATTAGGGAGGTGTTTGCCTGATTGCTTATGCCTACAGTCAGTGATGGGGTTCAATTTTTTTTACTACTGGTTCTATGGGTGTGGTTTTGTAGGCGTGGCATGGCTTGGTGGGCGTGGCAGGGAAAGGGTACTGCAAAATCTCCATTCCCTCCCCACTCCTGGGGGAAGGTTACTACCGGTTCTCCAAACTACTCAAAATTTCTGCTACCAGTTCTCCAGAACTGGTCAGAACCTGCTGAATACCACCTCTGGCACCAATCAGCTGAGAGGAGGAAGAAATGAAATGCTAGGAGTGACCCTCCTACCCACCCATGCACTTTTCGCTTCTTTTATCCTCTAGCTGATCGTCGGAGAAATCGATTCGGCCAAATCGGTAGGTTTTTTTACTACCGGTTCAGCCGAACCAGTAGTGATTTTCAATACCAGTTCACCCGAATCGGGCCGAATTGGTAGCATATCACCACTGCTTCCCACCCAATGCATTCTAATCAGAAAGATATGTTTGTGTTCCTTCTCCCCAAAGTTTTGGGCGACAGCAGTAGAAATGTTTTCTTGATGCCTGCTCAATCCTTCAGTGTTCCCTTCTCCCCAAATTGGAATAGCTCTTTCCTCAATGGACATCTTAACAACTATGGCAAGAAAGGTCATAAAATGGGGCAAAATTCATTTAACAAATGTCTTATTTAGCAACAGAAATTTTGGGCTCAGTTGTGGTTGTAAGTCAAGGACTACCTGTATCTCTTTGTGCTTATGTGTAAATAAAGAGTTATTAATGTACCTTTCCAGCTCAGATCCCATTTTGGCAAAGGGCATTCCGGGCTAAGAACCTTGCCGTTGTTTACAGCTAACTATTTGGAGTGGGCTCTATCTATTTCACTTTGGCTCCATGAGGATATCAAAGCCTTTCCTCGGTGGCTCAGAGGTTAGAGTGCAGTAATTGCAAGCTACTTCTGCTTACAGCCAGCTGCCTGTAATTTGGCAGATTGAATCCCACCAGGCTCAAGGTTGACACAGCCTTCCACCCCTCTGAGGTGGGTAGAATGAGGACCCAGATTGTGGGGGCAATATGCTGATTCTGTAAACCGCTTAGAGGGGGCTGTAAAGCACTATAAAGCTGTATATAAGTCTAAGTGCTATTGCTATTTTATTGTAAAAAGTTCTCTAATCTCAGAAATTATCATAAAGAAATAAATATGCAGAAATCACTATTTGGATGTCTTGAATGGTTGACTATCCAGGATGAGAGAGAAAATACATACTGAGATAGAAAAGAAAGGGGAAAAGATGTATATGAGTCTTATCAAAAGAACTGTGTCCCTACTTCTGACTATGAAAATGCGGGCATGTATGAAATATAACTTTTTTTTCCAAACATGACATGGTGAGGAGCAGAAAGGGTAATTTGATGTAAGAGAAATAGTAAATAACAATGCAGAAGCATAGGACACAATGCTAAAGGACTGAGCAGAGAGGAAATTGAACCAGATAAGTGTGTGTGTGTGTGTGTGTGTGTGTGTGTGTGTGTGTGTGTGTAAACAAAAACATTGTAAGGCTAAATCGCACAGGTGATACATAAATACAGATATTAATTTCTTGTAGCTCATAGATAAATGTTGAGGGAAATCAGTGATATGAACCTGAATCTGAACAGGACTTAAGTTCAACTGACCGTAGTTGCAGTGTCCTGGGATCATGGAATCCCCTTCTGACCTTCTGACAAGCTAAGCCGATGGGGACTCATTAATAACACTTTGCCATAAATTTTGTCCATTATTGAAAATTGGAAGAATATTGTCCAATATTGGAAGAAACATACAACATCACAATATCTGATTAGAAACTCAGACCTGGATAGATATGTAGCCATGGCAAAATTAACAGCATACATCCAGAAGAAAAGTTATACTAAATATAAGGCAGAATGCAAAAAACAAAACAAAACAAAAAACCCTAAGCAATGACAGTGGTGGGATTTAAATTATTTAAATCCCACCACTGTAGAAAGACCATTTAGTCAGAAACCCTCAACTCAAAAGGGTCCTCCAATTTAGGCCCTTTGCCATCAATTGTGTTTGTTTAAACAAAATTGTCATCACTTTTTTGTTTGCTCCAATTGTGGTCACTTTGGATTGTGCTCCCAAATCTTATTTTCGTGTGTCATTATTTTATTTATTAATGTACTTATTGATTTAATTTATTTGCCACCAATCTTATGGTTCAAGACAATTCTATTTTTTTTTTCAAATTATGACTAGTGCCTCAGAAGCAAGATGTAGGCTACCCTCTCTGGATTTTGAAAGAAGCCGAATAGAATTTAAGAACTTGGAGACACTTCTAAAGGATTTCTTCAAGTATAACTTGGCTCTTAGATTCTTTAAAGCAGAAGTGGGCCGAGGGGAAAAGATGGTCTCTTAAGAAGAGATGATGTGCCTGAGACATCTTCAATGGATAACAAGCTGTTACAGTGACAAGAATGCTACTTTTCTACTTAAATTTAGGCTGTGGAAATGAAGAAGGCTTGTGATACTCCTAACAGATTTGTAAGAGTTGAAGTCAGTACTTCAGATACATATGCATGTCCCCAAATTATGAGATATACTTAGCTACCTTTGTATCATTTGCATAAATTTAATGATTGAATAAAACCAACTTTTTGAGTCACAAAATAGACCATGAGAGTCAGAATGAAGCAGGATGGATTTTAGCAAATTATTGGTAAGCTAACAAATCCAACAAAATGCTTGTGTTCTTTCACTATGCTGAATTATTTCAAAGCAATTATTTGTTTATTTATTGGAGGAAGCAACCTGGGATATTTTGCAACTTTAGGGTATCCTCTATCTGAAAATCCTGATGAGATGTGCCTTATATATCTCTGAAACATGAAATTTTAAAATGTGTAAGATTATTTACTGTATTATTTCATCAAAAATGCTCTTTCTCTCTTTTCATTTCTGTTCTTTCTTTTTTTCTTCTCTGTTATCTGATTTTCAGCAAAGACCAATCAAGCAATCTTTGAGTTCTTCACTGTGCAGAGAATCTCACTGGAAGTGTCTCCTTCTCTCAATTCTGATATATAGTTGCCTGGGGGCTATAGCTTGGTGCCAACTCACACAAGTCACTAAGCTCAGTTTTGATAGTTCTTTCAAAGGCAAGTCTATGATTTACCATGACAGTCCTTGCTCGGATGGCTATGTGTATATTCCATTAGCATTCCTTGTTATTCTTTATGTGGTCTACTTGGTGGAGTGTTGGCACTGCCGCACCAAAAGTGAACTTCAATACAAAGCTGATGTTGAGAGTGTCTATGATCGAATTGCCAGAATGAAACAGGCCACACCATGTATATGGTGGAAAGCCATCAGCTACCATTTTGTCCGACGGACAAGGCAGGTGACTCGGTATCGCAATGGTGACGCTTATACAACAACTCAGGTTTACCATGAGAGAGTCAATACCCATGTGGCTGAAGCAGAGTTTGACTACTCCCACTGTGGATTCAAAGACATATCTAAGGAACTCATGGGCCTGGAATGGTATTCCACCACAAGGCTAAAGTTCACGAAATGTTTCAGTTTTGCCAACATGGAATCTGAGAACTCTTACTTGGCACAGAGAGCTCACTTCTTCACAGAAATAGAAGGGCTGGATGATTACATGGAGATCAGAGAAGGCATGAAACTCAAAAATATAGACTTCAAAGAAGTCATGATGGCTTATGGAGACCCAGACCATCTTCCCTGGTATGTATCCCATTATGCTTTCTGGGTGGCTGCATTGATGATGATTTCATGGCCACTGAGAGTCTTCATAGAATATCAGACTGCACACGTACACTACCATGTGGAGAAACTTGTTGGCATGGAGTACAGCGTGCCCTCTGTGGCAGAGGAGCCCCTCTACAGATACCGAATCCCCAGGGTAAGCACTCAGGACAGTACTGAGCTTGAGTGGCACATCTGCACCAATCGCCAGTTGATTCCCAGCTATTCCGAGGCCATGCTCCTGAACCTGACCCATTCTCCCATATGCAACAGTTACTCCATTCGCAGATACAGTGAAATTACTCATGGCTGTGAGACTTGCCATCATGCCTCCAGTACCTCCTCTATCTTTTCTCGCCACAATGGCAGTGCAAACTCACAGCTCTCTTTGAACACTAGCCGCTTCTCCTTATGCCAGCTTCATGGCTCTCACAGGACAGGACTCTGGAGAAGTCACAGCAGCAGCATCACTGACCGTGGTTGCCAGGATGACCAATGCTGCTCCCACTCTAGCCAACTGGTGATCAACGAAAACCCACCCACTTACCAAGAAGCTCGTTTTTTCCCAGTACTAATTGTGCACAGGTCAGAGGGTCAGGAAAGGAGGCGCTTCTGTCTCCGCCGTGCTTCCTGCCTGGAGACCTCGCTCTGACTTTCTGTTAAGAGAGTTTTAAGGGCAACTACTTGTTTGCCGATAACAGCAATACATACAACATAAAGTCATCAAGGTCTCAATTCTCCATTTCTCCCAAAAAGAGAGCTATTCATCTAGAAATCTAAGAAAAGTCAACTCTGAATCTAAGAGTCTCAATAAATACTGTAGGTTAGTTTGGATGTTATCATGACATGATTGCTTCTTCAGGGATTTTTATAGGGTTTTATCTCCCTTTAATCTAAAACTCATGGCTAGGGTAAGAGAAATTTCTAAGGCTATCTTATAAACTTTACTAAATTCAGGTCTCTCCTGAAAAGCTCCAAAAACCTCAACTCCTATGCCATACTAATCTGGCTCCTGTGTATGCTACATGGTGATAAGAGCCAGGTTTCTGATTTTATTATCTAATTTTAAAATAAAAATATTGTGTGTCATTCAGAAGACATAATGAAAATGGTTATCCCTAAAATCATCCCATAACTTATCTATGCTAATTTGCTTCATTTCACCTTTCTTCTAAGACATCTCTCTTATCTCTTATCTCTTTCCTTCTCTCTCTTTTGTCAAACAGATAGGAACACACTTTGCTTCCTCTCCTACTTTAAACTATTAAGGAAATGTGTGGAAACATGTGACATGCAAAGACCCTATCTTAAATCCATGTTATAGCAGTCTATAGCACAAAGCTAGTTGGGTGACTTTGGGCCCATTACAGGTAATCCTTGATTTACGACTACAATTAAGCCCAAATTCTGTTGCTAAGTGAGATATTTGTTAAGTGAGTTTTGTCCCATTTTGACTATTCTCGCCACAGTTGTTAAGAGAATCACTGCAGTTGTTATGTTAGTAACAGAGCTGTTAAGTGAATCTGGCTTCCCCATTCATTTTGCTTATCAGAAGGTTCAAAAGGGACCCTGGGACACTGCAGCTGTCATAAATGTCTGGATTTTGATCATGTGACCAAGGAGATGTCATAAGTGTGAGAAACGGCCTTTAATCATTTTTTTTTTAGTTTTCAAACGGGTCACTAAACAAACAGTTGTAAGTCAAGGACTATACTTTCTTTCGGCCCTAGAAAAGAGGCAAACTACTTCTGAAAACCTGTGCCAAGAGAACTGCAGGAACTTCTCCAGGCAGTCTGAGAATCAGAGACAAATGAATGAAAGGGGGGAGATTTAGGTTCATTAATATTTACATATTTACAAGGTGTGTGTGTGTGTGTGTGTGTGTGTGTGTGAGAGAGAGAGAGAGAGAGAGAGAGAGAGAGAGAGAGAGAGAGAGAGAGAGAGAGGTCTTAAGAGAAGTACTTAGAAGAGACATTACTTCACTTCCCACCCTATTCCATGCTTATAACAAGTGGTTTAGAAGTCAACTATCTAATCCTCTCCAGAAGTTTTTTATAACACCTATTGACAGTACAGTCAGTGATAAAGGGTTCCAGAAGTTCAGTTATGAAAATATTAGGAGGTCACTAGATTCTTACTTCTAGCTTTCACCAACCTGATGTCCAGCAGATATATTGTACAATTGTAAGAGTTCTACTCCAACACAATGCACCAAATTGTGTAGAATACTATCTCAGTATCATGATTGAATAGAACATCTAATTTAATTCTTCTCATTTCTTCAAATGTTTCAAAGCCTGAAATACAAGTGGGGGGGATTATTTGCTATTTCCACTATACAAGGAAAAGAAGCAAAAGACGTGAACTGAGAGATTTTTCTCTGGTTCATCACAGGTGTGCCTGCCATGTCTCACTATCTAACATTCTCTTCATTCCTCCCCTCTTACCAAAATGTGCTTTGACTTTCATTTTTTCCCCCCCTCAATTAGTTTCTTACCCTCTTTCTTCAGTTCTTAATCCTCCTTCTGTTGGCTTTCGTTTTGGCCAATTTTCCAAGGTGAGTTCAAGTATGTATCCATCGTCATTATTTTTTTTTTTTTGCAATATACTGTAGTCTGCTGATGCTGATGAAGTATATTTCTCTCCCACACAGTTTTAACAGGGCATCTTTCCAGAAAGGTAAATAGTGTGCTTTAGTACCATTGGCTGAAGCAGTGATTTGCACTGCTGCACATCCAGTTCTGTGCTTTTCATAAAGAACAGTCCCAAATGGACGTTTTTACACTACATGCCAATTATTTGCTTAACATACAAAGGAGCTTGAGAAAATATAAGGTTCTATTAAAATAAGCTTGAACAGAATGGCAGAACAAAAAAGGCATTTTTGTCTCACTGATGAGAGTCTATTTTTATGTTTTTAATATATTTCTACCGAGCAAAATGATTCTTTGGTCTGCTCATATATTCTTAAAAGTCTGTACACCTTGCAGATATTCTTGCAACCAAGGCGTCCACCTTCCTCCCTTTTTCCTCAGGTAAAATTATACTCTCCATAGCTTCATACACACACACACACACACACACACACACACACACACACATTGAAGAAATGTTCAGAAGGAATATGGATGTGGGCCGCATGTGTTGATGATTCCTGAATTGCAACAGACTGCCAAACTGTATTATTGTCTTTTATAAACACCAATGCATATGCCAGTGTAAAGAAAATAAATTATTAACCATGTTGATTTAAAACAATCTTCTTCAGCCTACTATCCCTCAGAGGTATTGGCTATTGGTGAACATGCTGACAACAACATGGAATCTGTGGTCTCCTGGTCTAAGAATGAAAAAAGCATGAGTTAGGGACTAAGCCTACACTGCCTTTTATTTAGTCATATGTTGAAATACGTGTGAATAGATAGATGTCTTAGCAGGTGACAATATTTTTTTGACTTCTGAAGCTAAGCAGAGTCAGGCCTCATTAGCATTTGGATAGGAGACTACATGGGATCCCAAGGCTGTAGGTCTCATTGGGAAGTGAAATAATAACTGCATCATTTCTATAACATTGCCAAAAAAACCAAAACCTTGCATGAACATGCCTATGAAATTATTTAAGGTCAGCTCTCTCAGCCTTTATTATACACAGTCTCATCTTGCACCTGCATAATTGTTTCTGATGGCACTGACTGTTTACCACCTGAAATATAAATCTTTTATAAATCTTAATGTGTATATTTCATTATCAACAATACAGAAATTAATTTTCACTATGCATACTGACTGGATGTACAAGATCACTGCTGTTACTGGAGAATATCTTTTTAGCTTTCTTGCTTTACTGGTAATTAAATGGGTAGAAGTGTTTTGCTGCTGCAGTTCAGTTATAAAACTGGTGCTCCTAATGGGCACACACTCTGTGTGTGTGTGTGTGTGTGTGTTTTACATAGCAAAATGGCAAGAGGGGCAATATTGGACCCGAGAACTGACAAATATCATTAAATGAATGCATTTTCCAGGACTTCAGATATACTTCAGAAACTTAGCAATATAGTTTTTGTCTCAATTTAAATAAAAAATTAATTGATTTAACATCTTTATTATTCACCAGCCCCATTCAGAACTATATGATGGCAGTGATGTTGTGCAGAGGCATTCATAGCAACTGTCAGCCTGGCAAACACAACCAGGCAAGCAAAGTCCCACTCCACTTTATATGCATGCAAAACACATTAAAAAGGGGGCGGGGCTTTGATCACCCAGTCACACCCATAATTTTCCAGCCAGTGCCCATTGCAGCGGATGGATGCCTATGGTGTTATGCTAAATGACCTACATTTGCTGCTATCTGGTAGTCAGTCTGAATTTACCTAACGAAAGCACAATTGGATTCAGTGGAACTTTATCACTGTTGCCTTAACGATCTTCATTCCTTTTAAAATCCTCTTAAGAAATTCATATAGAAGAACTATAATTTTGATTCATGACTATAGCTCCCCCCCCTCCATGTCACTTCTTACTATCTTTACAGCAGGGCTCAGGAAAATGTGTGGGCAGCTCTAATCTAATCAGCTAACGGAAAGCATGCAGAACCCAGAA
>JAOYMU010000001.1:102042939-102053507 GCA_025802295.1 Psammodynastes pulverulentus | reverse complement strand
TCGTTCAAACACAGAAGTAGGAGGTGGAGGTGGAGGAGGAGGAGGAGGAGGAGGAGGGGAGAAAGAACACAGATTAAGCAACAGTCAGAGAAGAGGCAACTGAGCCTGCAGAAAGAATGGGGGCGTGGCTAATGTCTCAAAAAGGATCTTCCCTAGTTTCTTGAATTGCATTGTAGAGGCAAGCAGAGATATAATACTTAATACGTTCAAACTTGCAAGATTCGGTAACTGTACTCAGAGTTGGTACTTCCAGTCTGGACTTTGAAGGGGCTGGCCCAGCTTCTTTGCCTTTTTCCTCTGAGAATATCAGTTGAACTGGGAAAGAAGATTAGAATGGAAGAATAGTGAAAGGAAACTCAGTGTTCATACTTGCAATCTTTTACAGCTGAATTTCATGTCATGACATGTCATTTAAACAGCATATGAATCTGTGACATCTGTTTTTCCTCCCTCCCCCCAATATAGTTCAGAGCTACATTAACAGCTCTGTACTAAATCTTAATTTGTTGAACTACTTCATTGTTTATTGAATAAACAGTAATTACTGATGTAATATCAAACACTAAGCCATGTACCATGATTTTTTTTCCTTCCATTCAATTCTTGGTTACTGCCTGGACAACAAGTCATTTTCTTGGCAAGGTTTTTCAGAAGCAATTTGCCATTGCTTCCTTCCTAGGGCTGAGAGAAAGTGACTAGCCCAAGGTCAACAACTGAACATGATATACAAACTAAATAAATGGCTTCACATTTACATACTATTAAATGTGTCTAAGGGTAAACAATGAAACATAGCTCTCAAAAGCAGCAAAATAGCTTCCTTTGTGCTAAGCCAAAATAAAACAATCCATATCCTGATTTAGCATATTATATGAAGCAAGCTTGTGTTCATTTTTCCAAGCTTCATATAATATATTTGTACCAGATCTTAGAATTGGCACTTGGTGAATTTCTTGTTGAGAAAAGGACAGATCGGGGAGTTCATGACTCATAACTCTGATACTTCCCCTCTATGTGTTACTCCTCTCATAATTAAAAAGATATAAGGATGAGACCTATTAGATGATTAGAACGTTTCTCTGGGAGATGATCACAGCCTTTATGCTCACAACCATAAAGAAAATTAGATGATGAAATGCAAAATATTAAAGAGCTTGAGTGAACCCTGAATCTGTGACCATGGTCAATCTGTATTATATCATTAGAATGAAGTAACTAACTTATTAACATTAGTTTTTTTATTATTTTAAAATCTTTTCAGGTGCTTATAACATGAAAATAATTTTAAATTGCATTGGCCCAGGATATAATTTTTTTGCTGGGAAATACAAACTGAATATTTTGGGGTCCTACAGATCAAATGTGTTCATTTAGAGTATGGATGGTTAACTAATGCATGCCAGCTGCCACTGATTTCCAGGTATTACAGTAAATTAAAAGTGAACTTAGCGGCTTAAAAATTAGAAAAAGGAGAGAAGTGGGTAAGGTATGAGGAAAGAAACTTTTTGGGTGTGATGTTTTTCTCTGGATGCACCCACATTCTTCTTGCCTAACCTATTGTTTAGATTTGCTTATTCAAGCCTTGATATTCATGCTACATCATAGTATTTGATGATAGGGCCTTTTTCAGTGGCCATGGAGCAGTTCCTGTTCTAATCAGTTCTGAGGAAGGTCATGCTGTCCAGTTGTGTTTATCCAGGAGATTTAGACTTATCCATATCCTTCTGTATCTTACTCTATTTACTCTTTTTAGTTACAGTTGTCCTTCTGTATCTTACTCTATATAGTTCAGTGAACATTGAGATCAATCAAGAAAATTCATCTCTGGTTTAGAATCATATCCACAAGATAGTGCAAGCAATTTATATAGTTAAAAAAAGCTGTGTCAACTTGTTTTTAGATATCATTTAGAAAATGTTTAAAGGATTGGGATATTTGTTTAAGACCAGGCAGCTAATCAGAGGTCAAATGATTTAAAAGTAAGAATGAACATTCCTGCATAGTTAGGACTCTGTTGGGGCTTATTTTTCTTTATCTGATAGTGTTGCCATTGTGTAAATATCAGTTTGTGATATAATCCTATCAGAGTTGGTAAGTATCAGTGATTTCCAGAAGTTTAGATTATGCATTCTTCCCACAAAAATTGCTAAACATAGGCAGGTTTGTCCAAAGTTATTCTCTTCAAATGCAAATAAGTGGTTAGAATTTAAAGTAAATTCAAACATATTCAAAATGTCAAGACAATTATATGTTAATAAGTTACATAATTTCTGGGAGCACCAGTCAATTATGGATAAAAACCTATTTGAAAATAAACAAAGAGTACATCGAAGACAAACACAAAAATCTGGGTGGACAACCACTCATATCTAAGTGATTTGAAACAAGAGAAGCTGTGTTTTTTTCTATAAAAACAACATTTTTCTCCAAGCTATTTTGAAAAAAAACAACAATTAAACTTTGAAATATATGTTAAATACATTTTCAGGTATTTGGTGAGTATGAAATGTTTGGATTGGTGGAAAATTTTATATTTGTCATTGAAGCATATTTTTAATCTTCTCTCAGGCATTCACAATAAATGTACCTTTTCTCCCCTTCAGTTATCATGAGTCACTTAGGATTAATTAGCTACTCTAACATATAACACCAACTAAGACATCAAGAAAAGCACTATAGGGCAAACATTTATTGTTTTCCTTCACTGTAGATTTTATTATTATTTTTTGTTAGTTTAGAATAAGGGCCAGCTATATTTCTGAATACATTTTTTTAATATGTAGCCAAAGAAAGGTATTCAGAGTCAGAATACAAAATAGGAGTATAATTTCTGACAGTTTTAAATTGACGTATGTTATTTTGGTGCTGATAATATGCATGCTTCTAATTATGTTGGTATCTTTTAATTATTTCTCAGATATGCATCTAGGCTCATAGTAAAATGCTTTCGTTGAATAATGCTCATCATACAGTTTATACAACAAAAGAGAAAAGTCTAATCCTTCATCAGCAAACCATATTTATTTGATTCCCTTTCTATCAAAAATGGTTGAAATTTCTCTTTTAATTGTTTGAAAGAAGGATTAGATAGTAAAACCCACTCTCTGCTCTGTTTTCCTACCAAGCAGTCAATAGGTCACAATCCAGATTTTCAAGAAAGCTAGGATAGTTTCAAAAATTACCTGGCAGTGTATCAAAACAATTATTCCTTTCTTTCTCCCATTCAATGATCAATTTATCCCTTCAGTAACAAAATATACAAAGACATGTTGTGGAGTCTTCTTTTTGTAGAGAAAGTGACAAAAATGGCCACAAATATCAACATATATTCTGTGAGAGCAAGAGACGTTGGTGTTTTGTGTTAAATATAAACTGCTAAGAAAGAATTAAATGCATCTGTTTCAGTTCATAAAATGCAAACATCTCCTATTTTATTCTTCAAGGTGTTCCCTATTTCACCGTTGAGCCAAAAGACCAGTCAGTCATCCCTGGTAGACCTTTCCAGATGTCCTGTGCTGCAGCAGGACCACCTGAGCCAGTGACAATTGTCTGGTGGATGGGTGATTCCAGGCTTGGACATCCAGACATCTCTCCCTCCACTCTAAATGTGTCAGGTAAGGCTTCTTTCTATGATAAATAAAAACTATTCATAAAAGAATAGGGTGACTAATGGGGCAAAGATATAAACAACACTAATAGTTTCTGACACAATGTAAAATTGTGTCTCAAGTGTGTTAAAAAGAGAAAAAACAAATGAGAACCCAATATAGAATTGAATTCACCAAAGACAACAGAGTTTCTAAAATTTCTGAGTTGCAAGTTAGGTAATTCAAAAACGAAGAAGCATTTCTCTCTCCCCCATCCCAGTATTTTGTTGGAAAGATGTTTTTATTTTCAAAATTGTTTATTGTCTTTAATGACTTGTATGAATGTTTTTATTTGCTATCCAATATCAATATGTGCACTAGTTTGTAGTGGGTGAAAGAAAACATGGTTAAATCTACAACTAGGAAGATTAAACAATTGCCACCTAGATGGAACTTTGAGATTTTCAAGACAAATTTAAAGATATATCGGTAGTAAATATTTTTCTTATGTTTAGGAACAAATAAAATACATTCTAGATTTAAGACAAAATAGAAGACCTGCAAAGGCGAATTTCCTGTTGATATTTATCTTAAAACTGAAAGGAAGTATTGCTTCCTCAAACAGGTATATAAGTGGTTGGAAAGCCCTTAACTAAGCCCTAACATGTCCTGTTTCATTTAATGCCTGTTCTGCACAAACACTAAGGAAGAAGTGAAAGGATCAGATGAATCTGGTAATACCTTATAAAAAGTTATAGTTCTTTAGGCATACAAGAACAAAGGTGTATAAGGAAGGGAAAAAACCTGGCATTAGCAGAGAAGAAAATAATAATAGACCAGGAAGAAAGTGGGGCGGGAAGAGGCAATGTTTTCAGTGATTAAACTGATTTATATTAAAAAGTTGATTACCTTTTCAGGGTACAGTCTGGCTTTTCTGTGTTTATATCCGCCTATACCTAGAAGATATTGGAAACATGCTGAGTATTGTATGAAAGAGCAACAAGAATGTTTTCATTGCTTGATCAGTTAATGCAAAATATGCAACTTTGAGGTTTCATAAGAAGGCTTTAAAACTTGTTGACATCTCCTCATTCACCTTTTGATCTACTTCTGCTTGTTAACTTCAGTTTTAGTGAAGGTAATATAAAGATTGCTCCAGACAAGTTTTGACAGTACACCATGCTTTCCTGAAAGACAGCCTCAGCTATAGTTCAGACTTAAGCATATTTTGAAATGAGTCCTACAAGGCAAGTTGAAGATGAGATTAAAAACTCCGGAGACCAGTTTCCACAGATGTATTTTTCTCAAAGCTCCCCACTTCCAGTTTTCTAAGTAATGGGAACTTGGGGGTATCAATTGTGTTTCTTTCACAAGCAATATCACAAGTAATTACAAAAACAAAATGGGACAAATTGGACATTGAAAAGTAAGCTTATAAACTGATTCAGAATCTCATTGCTCCTCTAAGTCTTCCAGAGGGACCTTAAAAATACATTTTCCTAGTTCACAATAGTTCTGTGCTTCCAACCAGTGTGATGTCAACAATACTAGCAGAGTCAATGCTTTTGCCTGGGGGAAATTGCTCATTAAGCTCCAGCCAGAGGCCTTGCTTCTTATCATTGGGTGCGTTAAGGGACAAAATAAACATTCCAAGAAACATTCCCTTTCTGGCTGGCTGGCCTTCCATCCTATTGTTCTACCGTAAATAATTGTAGGAATGGTAAACCTAATTGTTACTTATCAGAAACATCCTATTTGGATAACCTCTTTCCAGTGATTATTCTGAAGAAGAGAGGACCCTTTACTGAAGGTCGGGCTATTAGCACTGAACTCATTGGACTTCTGGGTTCAGTAGGCATCCCATGTTCTTGGTGATCTTTATTGTGGTCATCTGTTCACATATAATACTAAACTATCATGTAAGGGTTTTTTGGTTTTCTAAATTTTACTAATGGAATTTGTAAATCATGGTTAATGGTTAGGATGGGGGAAGGAGTTATGTAAGGGAGTGATTGTTTGTACCCACCCACTCAGTGTGACAGAAGGGGCACACTCTGGATCTCTTCAACTAAAAAATGGCATAACCCTAACCCTAATCCTGCCTTCTGGACCACCATAGTTCCTAACCCTGCTGGCCTTTCTCAAAGCATTGAAGACCCAGATATGTTCCAGGGTTTGGGAATTAGATGGTCTGTGAGATGTGGTGTTCTTGTGCTATTAAGTTCTTATGGGGTTTGTTCTCATTAGTATTTTTTTAATAGCATGTTGATACTGTTTTTGCATTGTTTTAATGTTTTATTAAGCTGCAGTTTTAAATTGATTTAACATACATACATACATACATACATACATACATACATACATACATACTGTATGTACATGTACAGGTCTACCTGTAAACTACCTAGCAATTCTACCAACCTATGATAGGGAGGGATCATTTTACAGGATTTTCTTACTACAGGAAGCTTGTTTATGGAATGAGATGAAATTTCCTTTAAATAAGTTTCAGATTGCTCAAGCACCTGGATTTTTACAAGCTCAAAATGAAGTGGAAATTCCATTTTGATTTGAAAAGCATAGTTGATTTTGTTTTTCAACCATGCTCCTATTTTGACCTATTCTGGATAGAAAAAAATAGGTGAAAACGTAACTCGGAAAGGAAGAGGAAAGGTAGAAGTTTATCTTTCTTCACAGGGTGTGCAGACAATGACTCTGAAGAGCTAGCATAGTGTTTCTAGATGAAAGCTTTTCATTCTGCAGCTTTTATTTCTGTAGTCTAATAGTAAAGCCAACATATATTCCCAGATATATAGTCATTATTCGTGTGCACACTTTGTGAAACTAAATTTGCAAAGGAAACAGTAATTTATTATACTATGTTTGTGATCCCTTTCCTGGTGACTGCTATAAGCTTGCTTTTGAAACAGCTTATTCACTTTGCTTCACTGGAACAGTCTCCCTTCCTCCCCCTACCCCCAATAAGTACAGTGCTCTCCCTTTTGGAGTTCCAGAAAACTATTAAAAGTTGGCTTTGGATCCAGGGCTGGGATTCATGTATTGATGTATTTGTGGGGAGGGGCATGTTGTGATTTGTGTTCCTTTTAAGATCGTTTTAGTGCAGCCTGTCTGTGCAGTTTTATGTTTGGATTGTTTTATTGAGGTTTTTTTTATTTTGTATGCCACCCAGACTCTTTTGGAATTGGATGAATAAATAAATAATAAATACCCCAACATGTGCACAAAACAGCCATGTAATTTGGATCAGCTTTCAGTTCAGTCTTTTGAGTTGCGCAGGTAAAACCTGAGCAGTATGTGAAACCTGTAAAATTCTACCTTAAGGATTATTAAATATTTAGACTGTTTTCAGGGTTTTTTTTAAATATTCTTTTTTTCTTGACTGATTTCTAGGTATCAATCAAAGCACAGTTTTCTCCTGTGAAGCCCACAACATAAAAGGGTTATCTTCATCTCGGTCGGCCATTGTACAGATTAAAGGTGAGAAGCCATTTCCTATCCTTCCACAGATGGAAATATAGAAGGAGGTACATTCTCTCACAGGAAAAGGGAAAAAGTAGTCTAAAGTAAGCTACAGTAATTTTTTTCTCCACATTTTAAAACTGCTACACACAACCCTCACACATGACTTCTTAGAGGATTCTTCATGCTCTTAACAGATTAAATAAAATTAAAAACAAAATGTTCACTATTTTTTTTATGCAGGCCCATCCCTTTAGCAGAAAATTTGCCAATAAAAATAAACCACCAGCAGCTCAAGAATGGAATGAGATACAAGGGAACCAGTGGTGGGATTAAATTTTATTTACTACCGGTTCTGTGGGCATGGCTTGGTGGGTGTGGCATGGCTTGGTGGGTGTGGCAGGGGAAGCATACTGTAAAATCTCTATTCCTTCCCCATTCCTGGGGGAAAGTTACCACCGGTTCTCCGAACTACTCAAAATTTCCGCTCCCACTTCTCCAAAATTGGTCAGAACCTGCTGAATACCACCTCTGAAGGGAATAAACCTTGTTTTAGGAGGTCTAGGGTTAGAGTATCAAAGGTCTTTTTAGAAGAGAAAAAACATCAGGTACAAAAATATGAGAAGGTGGAATGAGTCAGAATGTCAAAGCACAAATTCCAGTCTTTTGTTCTCATGCCATGATATTATATATAGAAAGTCATTTATGTGGTTTGTGTCACGACAGTGCAATGCGTGCTTCATCATTACTCTCTCCTATGGATGCCTGTGATCATGACATTGTCTACAATGTGTAAATGAGAACAGCATCCTTTTTGGCAGGCATACTGTAGATTTGATGTCTTGGCAGCCAAAGTATCTCCCATCATCCTTTTGCTCAAATGAACTGGCTTTTCATGAGCTATTGAAAGCAGAACGGTACTGGCCACCACTTGGAACAATTACATTTCAGGAAAACATTGCTTTTATACCTTTCTATACTTTGTAGCACTAAACTTTCATTTAAAGCATCACAATATTTTGCTTCTAAAGTAATTTTTTTCTCCTCCCACAATTTGCTCTCTTATTTAACAAGAAACTAAACATGTAGGTTAAGAATAATTAATACTTGTGTAGGGCAAGAAAATATAATTGGGGCTTGATTGGCTGCATTCCTTGTTGTGCAAAATAGAACATATAAGAGTGTATTGTTAGGAATGAGTTGAATAGATAAGAAGAGGGGAATTTTTTTCTTTTTAAAAATAGTCTTCCTGAAGTTTTAACAGAATACAAGCTAAACTAGAAGAAAAAAAGTTCAGAAGGTACAGGAAAAAAAAGAAAAGAAAAGAAAAGAAAAAGGCACCATAGATAAGAATAAAGAAGAAGCTTCCAACCTTGATCACACTGAGCATAAGCTGATTTATTAACTTTTCACCCTTTTTTAATGTTACACATAAAAACACTGTTCTCTCCATAAACCTAACTTTGATCTATATGCAATCCATAAATCATCGTTTTAATCTTAGTTCAGCAAATAGTTCGTCACCAGTTAATAGAAATATCAGACAAATAGCTTATCCCTGGTCAAATAGTGCAACTTTATATTCTTTCTTTTTGCTCTACTCAATATTGACCTTTAAATCATTCCTACAGCATCATAGGGCTTAAGCTTTCATCATTCTTTGGCATTTGAAAGGAGTCTTCAAAGCTTTTACCAACCTACATTGTAAATCCCCCAAAAAGGCATTGTCCAAAATTTCCTGCTGCAACTGTTCCATGTCCTCCTGGGATGGGGTAGGGGGTGTTCAGATGCCAGACACTTGGCACCTGGGCATCAAGAGTGAGAATGAGAGCATTTTTCCTCACAAAGGAAGTGTGGATCCAAATCTGCTGCTGAAAATCAGTCATTTTACCACTGAATTTTAGTACTGCAGTCGTGGCATGTTCTTGGAGCTGCATGTATTATACAATCTGGGTTATGTTCAAAACAGGTCATTATATTGTTTCCAACAAATCACAGCGAGGGGGGGAAATCTTGATTTTATTTATAGATGCCACTTTCTAATTGATTTGACCCATTCTAACAGTGGGAAAGAATTCCACACTTCTTGAAACTCTGGTCTGATCCAGGGGGATGTTATTTCATTCTTTAACTCTTCTGTTGTTAACAGAAAACTGCATTGTCTTTGTTTGGAGGCAATAGACTGCCAGGCAAGGATTGAAACTGAGTCCCCTCTTACTAACGGTGACCAAAAATAAGGCTTCTAAGGTTTGGAGCTTTGGAGAGATGAGGAGAAGCTAGATTTAGGCTTTTAGCTCAGATTGAATTTTCAGATATATTTAGAACTCGTTGGGAAAGATATCTGAAAGCACTGCAAGTAAACAAAGTATGAGGAATTTCTGCTCTAGAAACTAATGGCGAGCAAATTACTAGGCAAGATCTGAAGGTAAGAGGAAATGTTTGCCAAGCAAGGAGTGGGAGTTGATTTCAAGAATAGTGGCAACATGAATGGAACCATTGAGCCATGAGTGGGAACAGGAGATGACGGGAGCAGAGAAGGGGTGGATCTGAGAGAACATATGGAGAGTGAGGAGCTTGAGAGTAAACGAGAGGAAAATGGGCCAGAACAAGAGAAGTGAGAGGCAACCAGCTTGAATTTATATTTAAAAAGACAACAAAGCAAGGAAGAAATTGGAAATGGTTTTCTCAAACCAGCAGTGTCATCAAAATCTTTACCCTTTTTATTTCTAGTGTTTACCAAAAAAAATGTGTTATGATTAGGCAACCGGTCCTATGCGCTCCCACTTTCTTTTCCTGTTCATTGATAGTTCCTTGTACTTTCTCATATTCCTTTCAGACATGTGTTTTATTATGAGACTCATCCAATTTGCGACTTCATTTCATTTCAAATTTATCCTGTCTTCCTATATACTTTTAATGAAATATTGCCAATGGATGTTACGATGACAACAGTGATAAAGTACAAATGAAAAAAGAAAAAGAAATTAATCTCAGTATACTTATGGAAAGAGCACGTCTGGACCTTTTTCAAACAAGACTGAATTGTGAAGATGTGTTCTTTCCTAGCATCATTTACAATGCAATTAGCAAGGAGATGTAGCAGTTTTTAGTCTATTGTCCAGGATGATCTAAACCAGGGGTGTCAAACTCGATTTTATTGAGAGCCGCATCATAATTGTGTTTGATCTTGGGGGGCCAGGGTGGGCGTGGCCAGCTCAACATCACTCATTTTGGGGGTGCCTGTAGTGGCCCGAGCGCTCTGTCAGCGAAAACGGGCTCCCGAGCTCCATTTTTGGCTGTGCTGGCCTCCTGCATCCCTCTTCCAGTGCTTCAAGGTTCTCTTTACCATCTTTAAGGCGCTCCAGGGCGATGGACCTAGTTATCTCCGCGACCGGCTCTTGTTTCCCATACCTGGTAGGCCGATCCGCTCTCACAGAGAGGGCCTCCTCCGGGTGCCGTCCGCCACGCAATGTCGGCGGGCGGCCCCCAGGGGGAGGGCCT
>JAOYMU010000001.1:101946633-101962443 GCA_025802295.1 Psammodynastes pulverulentus | reverse complement strand
ATTCTCCAGCCAGCATGACTAGCTGGGGAATTCTGGGAGTTGAAGTCCACAAGTCTTAAAGTTGCCAAGTTTGGACATCCCTGCTCTATATATTTACTTTAGTACAGCAATACTTTCTGAAGTTGAAGAATAAGTATATTACTGTGTTTCTTAAAGTACGGTCCAAGGGCTTCTGGTGGTTCCATTAGAGGTCCAGAAATCTAAATTGATAACTGTCAAAATACAATATTAAAATACTGTCAAAGAGTTGTGAGAAATGGTAGTTGCAGTAAATATGTCAAGTTTAATTTTTAATATGGTAAATATTGCTAAATATAACCCATACAAACAAAAGTTGTTTTGAGATCATTCATACATTTTTAAAAGTGGGAAGGAGCTCTGAGGAAACAAGTTTGGAAAACGCTGGTATATTTTAATGCTTCTACTCACACAAGATTTATAAAGGGGTTGAATGAAAAGTAATGCCTTCAGTGTGCTGAATTGCCAACAATAACAGTTGGAAGAGACCTTGGAGGTCTTCTAGTCCAACTCCCTGCTCAAGCAGGAAACCTTATACCATATCAGACAAATGGTTGCCCAACCTCTTCTTAAAAACCTCCAGTGTTGGAGCACCCACAGTTTCTGGAGGCAGGTTGTTCCACTAATTAATTGTTCTGTCCGGAAATTTCTCCTTAGTTCTACGTTGGATCTCTCCTTGATTAGTTTCCATCTATTGCTTCTTGTCCTGCCTTCAGATGCTTTGGAGAGGTCTAGGATGATTCAGTGCAGCCAACTCACCATGGCCAACTTGCTGTGGCCAATTTGCTTGCAGGACAACTTGCCACGGTCAGCTTGCCACAGAACAAGAGTTACACTAATATCGAAGAAATGCTGGAACAGAATCATTAGAAAAAAGATGCAAAAGGAGGGACAAAATGAAATTGAATGACAGAAATTAAAATATTTTTAATTAATTCAACCTCTTAAATTGAACTCTTGAATTATCCCACAGCGAGTTGTCCTGCGATGAGTTAGCCAAGTTGAGTTGGCCGTGGTGATTGGGCTGCACCAAGTTGTTCCATTCCAGCTTTGGAGAATAGGTTGACTCCCCCTCTCCTCTTCTTTGTGGCATACCCTCAGATAGAAGCTCTAACATGATCTTTAGCATCTGTTCTTTCAGTTCAGTTGATAGGAAGCTGCTGTGAGAAAGGGCTACATTGCTGTGCATGAAATGAAAACTCCCAAGGAGCATCATGTGTGCTTTATAAACAATGGGTCATGATTTATTTATTTTTATTGGCAGAGGAATTTCTCTAGTTGAAATTTAGTGCCAAATACAGGATTTTTTTTTATCGTGATGACTGTACTGACATGAGTATCATTGGCCCTTGCTTAATGAGACTACGGTACTCATTCAGTGACCATTCAAATTTGCAACAGCACTGAGTGAGTGGTACTTCTGAGTGGACCTCAAAGTAAGTTGCTTGCTTGCTTGCTTGCTTGCTTGCTTGCTTGCTTGCTTGCTTGCTTACTGAAATTTCATAGCTGTCCACCTTAATCAAGGGATTCCAGATGGTGAACAGTTACGATGTCATAGAGTCATGTGGTCTCCACTTCCAACTTTCATTGCCAGTTTTCCAGAGGGAAAGTCAGTGGGGAAACTGTTTAACATGGGATTTGCTTAACAATGACAATTGGGAAGTGCTGGAACTGCCGTCACTAAGCAATTCGGTGTGCTTTATGACCACGTCACTTAATGACGGAAATTTCGGTCCCATTTGCCATCATTTAAAAGTTATCTGTATTGTGCCGGATTACGATGGTAAACTGGGAGGAACTGATTTATGTACAGGTGGTCCTCAACTTACAGCCATTCAATGATTGTTAATGAAAGTTACAGTGGCACTGAAAAAAGTATGATAAGTTCTCACACTTATGACTGTTGGAGCATCCCCACAGTCACATCATCAAGCTTTGGGTGCTTAGCAACTGACATGTATTTACAATGGTTGTAGCATCCCAAGGCCAGGGAAAAGTCATTTGCAGCCTTTCTTGGGAGCTTCTGACAAGAAAAGTCAATGCGGATAGCCTGATTCCCTTCATGACACATGATTCAGTTAATAACTTCGTGATTTGCTTAACAACCATGGCAAAAAGTTCATAAAATGAAGCATGACTCACTTAACAACTACCTTGCTTAGCAAAGAGCTGTAATGAAGAAGAAAGACAAATATAATGGCAATTGAGAGATTTTGTTGATTAAAGTTAGTTGCCAGATCACTCAAAGGGAAATTGCCATCATAATTGTCATTTCACAGGAATATTTGGGTGGACCACATTTTTGAAGTTCTTCAGAATTGCAAAGCTTGTGCATAATGGGTTCCTTACATGCATATTGCAAAAATAAAAGTTTTAAGAGATTACATGTGCCACACGATGACAGATGATGGAATAATCAGTCAATGAAATATCACAAATCTAAACTTGTGTGTGGGTGGGTGTGGAAATTGGAACAACCAGGCTTTGACAGGGAAACTTAGTTAGTTTTTTGGGGCATGCAAATGATATTATTTACATAGATTTCCTTGAACCAGAGAGCACTATCAATGCAGAGAGCTTAACATTTTAAAACAACAATTTAACAGTTTGGAAGCCCATAATAATTTAGCTGTTCACAAGCCACCCGAGAGGCAGTTGCAAGGTTGGCTTTCGCCTTCTTACTTATCAGATAAGCAGTTCAAAATTGTTGCCATGCAACTTCTACCTTTTTTCAAAATTGAAAAATAAAAAAACAAAAACCTTTGATTCAAATGAGATGGAAAAGACAGGATTTGGCTGAAAAGGCAAAGCATGAAACTTTCTCAGGATGGGTTTAGAAAGGTTTACCTTTATTGGCAGAATTATGTGATGAATTGATTATGTGGAGGAATAAATTTGGGTAACGAAAGAGCTAATTTCAAGGATTATTTTCCTGTTTCCTTTATTAAATTTTCCCTGTTTATAGTTGTGGAGGTGGGCATTACTTTTCATTCAGCCCTTGTACTTGTTCATTCAGCTTGTTCACTTGTTGATTGCTTAAGTAAAACAGACTACCACCATAAATAAGTAATTATTTTGCTGAGAGAAAAATCTTATGTCTAGGCAATACTTTGTGGTTATAGAGATTTTTCTTTGAAAAATAACTTCATTTTTTTCTTAGCTATTTGTGATACAGAACCAGAAAAACCTGTTAAAAATTTTCCATTGTGGGTAAAAAAAGATGGAGAGATGGATCCAGAACCAATTTACATCCCAACTCCATCAGATGTTGAGGCAACAAAAACTGCAATGTCACCTACTCCAGACATCATACCAACTGATGATAAACCTACGGCAACTGAAGTTAATTCAATGGGCAATGGAGTCAAGCCATTACGAGTATATACACCTAGACCCAATCCAGTGGTAAGTAAAACAAGGTTTAAGACTAACCTATAAATTATCTTGTGCCTATAATGCAGAATACTGTTCTCTTTTATGAATATATTGGCAGTTTATATAACTGATTTCAGATCTTTATGAAGATTCATTAAATTTCTGACTGCTCCAATAATAATCTACGTAGCTTTTGTTGGGTTATTATATAACACTGCTGTGTTGCTACATGGTTTCCATCCACTGTTTTTGTTAAACATTATTGGCTGGATATCTTGAAAGTACAGTATTTAATTATTTTTATAGTATTAGTTCACATCTCTATTTCTTAATTCTTGCTCTGTGTCCTAAAAGTTACTTTGATATTCTTTTGTGTGGTACTGAGAGAGATCATGAAGAATACAGGTCACTTTAATTTTTCGCTCAATCACCTGCGAAGTTACATAGATACCTTTTTTCCTATTGTAAGTGCTGTTTTGTTTTAAATCTCTCTTGATTTAAAATGTAAAACAAATAGGAAAGAGTGAGACACATGCTTTGAGCCTGAAATTTTAAGAGGGATGGCAGGATACCCATTAAAACACTGGTTATAAATGTTTTCAAAAATTGTTCTGTACTAATACAGAATCCATAAGTGACTGCATAGATTTCCAGTCGAACAAGTCACAGATAAGAAATCCTTTTCTCATAAAAATGATGTTTCATATGTTGCAAATGTTGTGTTCAGATCACTTTAATTCTCTAAAATGTATTCACTTACATTTATAGGACTATCATACCCAGTCAAGTTTCCCAAATGTATACACGCAAATGGATTTTTTAAAAAAATGATGCTTAATCCACTTATTGTCAGACCTCATCCAGCTGAGTCTGTTGGTTTAGAACATTTATATGATCATCCAGCTCAAAGAATCTTGAGTATCGCACAGTACCAATTCATTAAACCAAAGTAGAAAGGAAAAATGGCACATACCAATAAAGCAAAGTGAAACAATTAAAAGATGATCAGGACTAAAATATTTTATATCTCATAATCATCTTGACCCAAGTGTCCAGGGAAAGAACCAGATCTTAACTGCCTTTATGAAGGCCCTTGGAATTAAAGCCGACTAGATATCAGTGATCTGTGAAGAACATACCAAAGGGGACGGCAGCCATTGAAAACACATGCTTCCTGTGTCCTACAAAGTGACATTTTTTCCAGGAAAGGACCTGAAGAGTGCCATGTCTGTTGAGGCATGTGGGATGGGCAGGTATCTTTGGGAGAAGACAATCCCACACGTCTCCTAGTTTGTTGATTTGTTTTGCCACACATGACTTTATAAATGAATTGCATCTGGAAGCATATAGGAGCCAATGCAGTTCATAGAATAGAAATGTTACATGGATGTAATGAGGCATAACTACCTGTGCTGCTACATTCTACGCCAACTGATTACCCAACTGAAATCACTCTAGACATATCTTTCTTGCTGGGTGCACTCTCTCACACATAATAACACATCCCATCTTTTAAACATACGTCTGTTTCCTTCCTATCTGTACCATTACATTACATTACATTACAATATCTCCTTCCATCTTTATTTCCTCCAGCTTCTTGAGAAATAACACGTGGAAAGGATTGTTTTCCACTTGTTCACAGTATTTTTCTCAGGGTAACTAAGTGTGTAACAAACTGCAGTGTAACAAACTGCAAAGTGTAATAAAATGTTCACATGCTTAAGCTATTTTTTTAAAAGTGGCATTAAAAGAAAATGGACTGAAATACGATTTATTGATGCTGTGTCATGGCTTAGCTTTGGGCTGTCAGACTGGCTTCTATTTTCTTGCTCAATTGGAAACATTTCCAATAAACATTAGCTAGCATTTGAAAGATTCTGCTCCCTTTTTATACTTATAGAGAAAATGCAAAAGGTGCTTAAATTGTTCAAACGATATAAATGCAACACTGACATTCATTTAACTAAAAGCTTACCTTGTGTGGTTTATAGATTCGAGAAGAAGATAAGGACCCTGTTTATCTATATTTTGAAAGTATGATGACTTGTGCTCGTGTGCGGATATATGAACGGAAAGTACAGGAGAAAGGTCAGCAGGAAAAATGCCCCTGGAATTGTGAAAAACATATTGAAAAGGTAAAGTACTATTGACTATTTTTTAATGTATAACTTTTAAGAAAAATGATAAAATAATTATAGGGCTGACATTAAACTAGTTAGTAGTATAATTTGAGACATGTTCAGTAATGAACAAACCAGAACTAAACTTAACTTAAGGAAAATAATCTAGAACTACCAAACTAAATTGTTAATGTGCTTTATTGCTGGCCAAATCATTGTTTGTTCTTGGAGACCTTGCTGAGGAAATTTCTGGAGTTAAGAGTGTGTAATTAACTATAAAGTTGAGGGTGGTAACAGGAGGACAATGTGAGGTAAACCATTCCATTTCCCTTCCCTTAAATTCCTTGATCTGTTCTCCTCCTGCCCAACAATAATGTTGATGGCAAGTTTGGGGGCATTTCTGGTGGTTTTAAGAATGAGGATATCAGTGCATTGCTTCCTTGAAGCCTTCCACTGCCATCCTTTTCTTAACCCCCTGAAAATATTAGAAAGACATTTCTAAAGATTGTAGGACCAGGTGCCTCCTATAGGCTTCCTGATCCCAACTTAATTAGGATTGGAAAAGAAAAATCAAAATAGTTGGGAAGCCAAGTTTCAGCAGCTCAATACAGTATCATGGCAGGTGAGGGAGTAACTTTATTCAATCCATTTGTTAAAAGAAGTTTCATGTGTTCTGTGGGTGATTCCATTTGCATTTGCTTTTCATTCTCTGATTAAAATCCTTATTTTCCCAGGAAAGTTGCAAAATTTCTTTGCTTTACACAGGAAAGCATGTTCCTAAACATAAATTATGTGTTCATAAATATATTTTTAATGCTTTCATTGCTGCTTTGTTTTATGTTACATCTCACTTGTCATTGATCACAGTAAGTCATCTGTATGTGTATGTGTGTACATACGTACATAATTACAATAATACAATACGTAGAATTTTATGCACAATAATTTTGCAAACATTTGAATTTTTTTATTCTACCATTTGTATTTAGTGTGGCCATCTGAACCATTTTATTTGCTTTATTAATTTTCTGCTCAGAAAGCTTAATTACTTAATTAGATAGTTGATGAAGAGAGATTAAAATAACTTGGCTATATGTAACCTTGTGAGAAGATAACTAAAAATAAATATGATAGTACTCTTCAGTAACCTGTAAGGATGTGACATAAAAACAATCAGAGGACCTCTTCTGTCTTCTTCCAGAAGGCAGGGCATGAAATAATGAATTCAAGTTGCAGGAAGTAATAGTTAGAAGGGTCCTTTACTGGATGAATTCGAGAGAAGTTAGACAACCATCTGTTTGGGATGCTTTAATTTGGATTCCTGCGCTAAACAGGAGATTGGCCTCAGTGGACTAAATGGCCATTCCTAAATTCCATGATTCTGGGAAACAAATATTTTCCAGTTTTAAATTAATGTAAAGCATATTTTCTTTCTTGAGTTAACAAAAAGAAAATCTTGCCACCTAGATTTGCCCACTTTAGGACATATGTGGGCAAAGCTTCTGCAACTCTTAAGATCAGCTGTACCTTTTCCTTGGAGTTGTAGCATTTTAGATAATCTCAGATGATCTCAGAAAACTAAGCTGTTAGGTCTAATGAGTATTTGAATGGATCATCACCAGCATATGGTGGCGCAGGGGGATGATTGCACTAATTGTTGTAATTGCAAGACTTCTGCTAACAGCCAGCTGCCTGTAATTAGGCAGATCGAATCTGACCAGGCTCAAGGTTGACTCAGCCTTCCATCCTTCCGAGGTGGGTAAAATGACCCAGATTGTGGGGGCAATATGCTGACTCTTAGGGCTGTAAAGCACTATAAAGCGGTATATAAGTCTAAGTGCTATTGCTATTGCTAAAGCCTGCTGAACTCAGGCATTTGATTTAAATATCAGGGCTAAATGGGCCTCAAAGTTCTTTTGTATAAAATTATTCTCCTGGTTATTCCAAAGCAGCTTTCTTCATGTCAGAAATATAATTCAGAACAAAGGAAAAGAGCCATATCATGGCTGCTATTAAATGCTTGGAAATCAAGAATTTTTGCTGATCTTCTACAAATCATCTGGAGATGTAATAGAACTTCCAGATTTATCTTCTACTCAGCCATAAACTAAAAGATTCTATATTGTTCAATAAAGCTACATTCATAATGTAGCTTAACCTACTCTCCAAATCACTTGAGGGGCAGGACAAGAAGAAAGGTTAGAAATACATTAAAAAGAGAGCCAACTAAAGAGACATTTCCTAATGGTGAGGACAATTAATCAATGGAATGGCTTACCTTTGGAAGTTGTGAGTGTTCCATCAATGGAGGTTATCAAGAAGACACTGGACAGCCATTTGTTCAGAATGGTATAGGGTCCCTTGCTTGATCAGGGGGTTGGACTAGAACAGGGGTGTCAAACTTCATTTCATTAAGGGCCGCATCAGGGTTGTGTTTAACCTTGGGAGGGCGAGTGGGTGTGGTGTGGTGGGCGTGGCCATCTCAATGTACTGCAGCCCTCCCAAGCTCCCTTTTCACTTGCAGACGGCTGCAGGAGGCCATTGCACCTGAAAACAGAGCTTAGGAGGACCATTTGTGGCCCTCCTGAGGTCTGTTTTCACTGGCAGAGGCACCATAGGTTGGTCCTTCACCATTTCCAGGGTGGCCCCATGGGCCAGATCTAAGCACCCCATGGGCCGGATGTGGCTCGCGGGCCTTGAGTTTGACATCCCTGGACTAGAAGATCTCCAATATTCCTTCCAACCCTATTATTCTATGTTCTATAATGACTTATTGTATTCCTCACCCCTTGCTTTATAAAAATAGTATGGAGCCTATAGGCTTAAAATTATTCAACCACAATGAATTCCTCATGATATTTAAACATTATGTATACTGATCCCTTTGCTTTTGGAAAGCAGGAGGGACTGTAAAATTAGCATGATCTCATCTCAACTCCATCCTAAGAACATCTACAAAGTAATTCAATCAAACGCTTGGATTTAAACTGATTTAGCTCATGAAATAATAGTAGCTGCAATAAATCATTTTCTTGTAATATAGTACAGACTATTGCAATACCACTCCTGTAAGCGTGGAATCTAATTTCAGTTGCCACTAAATTTCTCTTTAAATGAAACCAAAATTTGAAGCAAAGCTAGAGACGATTGCTTAGGTGAACACTGAAGGAATATCAAGGGGCCCTTAAAAAAAGTTCTTTATCAGATTAGCAAAACTTTTCTCATGGGATTCTGCACTTTCCTAAGCCTAGCATATGTCCCTCATAAAGCTAATCTCTTTAAAGTGGAATAACAAACAGATGCTATTATTCCAGACATATTTTCTCACCGTTGGATTGCTTGAGATCTAACATATTCACGTTGAACCCAGATAATAAAGATTTTTTTTTTAAAAAAACCTACTCTTTTCAGTCTTCTGTGAATTCTTTTGACTCCAGACAATTGATCTGAAAGATGCTGTTCTGGCAAAACAGCATTTTGTTTGTGTGTACTCTTGCAACACACACCCATATTCATTATAATAAAAGCTATAGTGGAGAACTCCTTAAAACTCAGTGGTCATAAAAATGATGGAAATATTGAAAAGTCTACTTATACAAAACTCCAAAGCAATTAAGAACCAGGATCATTTTATCCATATTTTTTCTTACACTGCTAACCAAATGCCCCTGGTGCACTTGCAGCAAGATTATTATATGCTCAAAATTGGAAATGCTCGGCATTACCGACAATGGAGGAACGGTCAGTAAAGATGTTGGAACTCGCCAAGAAGCAACCTGGAATTAAGGAGAAACTTCCAAACACTGAGGACAATTAACCAATGGAAAAGCTTGCCTTCAGAAGTTGTGGGTACTCCATCACTGGAGGTTTTTAAGAAGAGACTGGACAGCAGAGGTTGTATTCTACTGGTTCACACCGGTTCAGCTGAAACAGTAGCTAAAATAAGCTCCAATGATCAGCTGAGAGGATCAAAGAATCCTCTTAGGTGATTGGCGCACGCCAGCACAGTAGGTGCACACAGTAGATGCATGCACATGCGCGGAAGGGGGAGTGTGCATGCAGTCAGCAAACTAGTGGTAACACTGGCAGCAATCCACCACTGCTGGACAGCCACTTGTTTGAAGTGGTATAGTGTCTCGTGCTTTAGCAGGGGGGTGGACTAGAAGATCTCAAGGTCCCTTCCAGCTTTGTACTAATTGATTGAAAGAGGGCTACATAAACTTCTTCGATTACAGAAAAGACAATGCCTATCTTTATGGATGACTGGAAACCCATATAGACGTTTTTTACATGAATCAGGGGAAAATGTAGTTATAACTCATAGTTTTCATGATTAGGGAAAAAATGGATAATAGGAAAAAAACCCCAGCTTTTTTAAATATAGAGTAAGAGATAATTTTATAAACATATTTGTACTTGCTACAGAGGAAATCAGAACCTTCTTTCTAATCCTTTTTATCTTTTTCTGAATCTTTGACTTTCATCTTTTCTTCTTTCTTTCTTTCTTTGCCCTTTTATTTCTGTATTAGTTTGGATTAATTTTATGTTCTTTAAAAACTTGTCAATAAAATATATAAAAAATAAACAAACAAAATGCCCCTGAGTACACATCATCATGACAGGGAGATATATCCCTTGCCTATCAATGTTCCCTGCCATTGTTACATGGAGGTGTGTTATCCAAAAACATTGGGAACAAATATCCCTTAATCAACTTCTTCTTCATGAACTCCAAGAGTTCCTTTTTAAAGCCATCTGAGTCATTGGGCACCACTTTATCGTATACAGTTAGTCCTCAACATACGACCACAATTAACCCCAGAATGAATGTTGTTAAGTGAAAAAATTGCTAAGTAAGTTTTGCCCCATTTTACGACTTTTCTTGCCATGTTTGTTAGGTGAATCACTCTATTTGTTAAGTGAATCTGGCTTCCCCATTGACTTTGCTTACCAGAAGGTCACAACCCTGGTACACTGCAACCATCATAAATATGAAATCAGTTACCAAGCCTCTGAATGTAAACCACATGGCCATGGGGGATGCTGCCGACTTTTCAAGGACATATTAACAGGTGTGAAGAGAAAGGCAGATGGTTACCATAACAAAAAAAAACTTGTTTACATACTGTAGGTGGGATCCTGGGGGTTGGGCTAGGAAATTCCTTGTTTAATATTGTGAACTAGTACTAGAGAAATTCAGTTAGTTTTACCTCAGCGATATCATGTTATGTATTCAATAAACCAGTAAGTTTTTCTTAAATGAAAATGATCCTGGATTTCTATTTTGAGTTCTCAAGCTGGATGCTGACAGTTGCAACGGCCATAAGTGTGAAAATGATCATAGGACACTTTTTTCAGTACTGTTGTAACTTTGAATGTTCACTAAATGAACAGTTGTACGTCGAGGACTACCTGCATTAATGAATTACAATGGTTAATTATGGGCTGTGTAAAGAAGAGTTTTGTTTGTGTCTTCTAAAGCTCTTTCCAGTCAGATTGGGTTCTTGTTTCAAAATTTTGAATTTCATCACCAGCCTTAAGATGGTGCCTCCTATAGATCGTAGTTGATGAGCAGATATATTAGTTTGATGGGATGCCTCAGTAGTGGTTTCTTACCAGTTCACTGACTGAGTGCATGTTTTTTGAGCTACCAGTTTGGCTGAACCGGCACTTTTTTAAACTAAAAAAGTGCTGGTTCTGTCAAACCGGTAGCTAAAAAAGTGAGCTGATCAGCTGAGAGGATCAAAGAGTCCTCTCAGATGATTGGTGCACACATGCATGGAAGGGAGGGAGAAGCGCGTGGACGCAGAGGGGTTTTTTAGCTACCAGTTCGGCCGAACCGGTAGCCATATTTTTTTTACCGGTTCGCCCGAGTGGCAGTTTTTTCTGCTACCGGTTCGTCCGAACCAGTGCAAACCGGTAGAATACCATCTCTGGATGCCTGGTAAATCCTGGGAAGACAGAAGATAGAGAAGCACCTTTACAGAAAAGATGCCTTGGTCCAGGAGAGAATAGAATTCTTAGAAAGAAATCCAGAGCAACTTCGCCTCACTTTCACTAAGTATAAGTTGACATGGAAAATTGCTTTGGCAGGCCTTCATGATTCCATTACATTGTCCTACTAGCACTACAGATCTTCCAAATCAAGCAAGGATCTGCAGTCTTTTGGGAGCCCTGAGTATCATATAATATTTTTAAAGCATGCCACACACATTCTAAATGGGCGCTATGATGGATTTGCCTATTCACCAAATACCGAATGTAACAATAAAGAAATAAAATCTCACTTGAGTCAAACGTGGCCTGTAATCTGCGTTTCCTTGGCAACTAAATGAAAGTTGTTTGCTATCTGTGCTTTCCAACTTCTAACTTATAACCCTGGGATTTCCTGATGTTGTTCCAACTAAGTATTCAGTTCAGTCCTACTCAGCTTTTTAAGATCAAGTAAAAGTTTTCCAGATATTATCATCTGTGTGTATGTGTGTGTGTGTGTGTGTGTAGCAAGTTACACAATGCCTATTTGCCAAAAGGCCAGGACTTGTTCCCTACTGTGGTTTCTCATTTTCTAATATTCACAATCAACCCAGAATCTACTTTTGTTCTCCTTTTTTGCCAACTGTGCCTATTTTCTAAGCAACCGCTAGGATGAAGTCTTTAATCATTTCCTAACAAAACATTTAAGGTATACAGGTAGTCCTTCACATACAACCAGGGGTGGGATTCTACCGGTTTGGCCCGGTTTGGGCATACTGGTAGCTCTGAGGATCAGCTGTGAGCGAACCAGTTTGCTCCGACAATCAGCTGTTGGGCCCACCCGCCTACCTGGGCTCTAGGCAATGTTTTATATCCTGGTTTTCAAACTCAGCTATATTGTGCAGCACAATGGACTGCTGTGCATCAGCTGTTTAAGACACAGAGGTAGCAGGAGAAGGTGATTTGCAATCCCTCGGTTGTTATACTGGTTGAATTGCAACCCTGCATACAACCATTGTTTAGTGAAGGTTTGAAGTCACAATGGTATAGAAAAAGTGACCGATGAGTGTTTTTCACACTTATGACCATGGCAGCCTCCCCACGCTGACATGATCAAAATTGGGATACTTGGCAACTGGCATGTATTTAGGATGGTTGCAATGTCCTGGGGTCATGTGATCACCTTTTGCGACCTTCTGATCATTCTAACCCAGCTTCCCAAACACCACAAACCCTCTGTATTTAAATCAATGATTCCTTTATTAGGAGCCCCGGCAAAAAGTTTCTCTCTCAATGGAGGCTGACAAGTCTGTCCAGCAGAGAGATGAATAGTTGTCGGCCACATCTATTCATCTCCACCCCCTGCCTTTTATCTTCAGAGCTAGAGCTAGAGTAAGGCTTCGCTAGCAGAGGTAACTCTTCCTTCCCAAGGATTGGCCCACAGATTTCCACTGCTCTCCTCTCCTCTGCCTTCTGTGCACCCATGCATCAGGCACTGGGCCCAACTATTCCTCCTCTTCCTCATCTGCCACCTCCAGACCTGGGGGCTGTTGACTCTCCATCCAAGGACTGATGGATGGCTCTGTCTCTTTCTCTGCCAGCTCCATTCCCTCTTCTCCCTCGGAGCTCTCAGGTTGCCTTGATGCTAATCCTGACTCCCACGCCTCCTCCTCCTGCTCTGATTCAGCTGCTGGAGGGACCAGCGGCTGAAAGAACACAACACTGACAAGCACAGTCAATGGGGAAGCCAGACTCACTTAACAACTGTGTTACTAACTTAAAACTACAGTAATTCACTTAACAATTGTGGTTGGTAAAGTGGAGCAAAACTCACTGAAGAACTGTCTTGCTTAGTAAAGGAAATTTGGGCTCAATTATATCTTAATTCTATATATAGATTTCATGTAGGTTCTTTTTCTTCCGGAAGGCAACTTGCTGGAAAGTTAGATTCAAAATTAAAACATAATTAACAAGTTTAGCAATAGCACTTAGACTTATATACCTCTTCATAGCAGTTCGCAGCACTCTCTAAGCAGTTTACAGTTTTAGCATATTGCCCTGAACATTATGAGTCCTCATTATACCAATCTTGGAAGGATGGAAGGCTGAGTCAACCTATACACATACGTACGTACGTACATACATAATAGTTTTTATTAGTTGTAATATGACATACAAAGAAAATATTAGGGAAATTAGAGAAGGGAAAGGGGAAGTAAATAATGGGGGAAAGCAAGAGGAAAAGAAAATAAGGCATTAAACATCTACCCTCAACTTTTTACTTTTTCATAATAATATAAACTAGCCATTTCTATAACCACAAATCAATCTAATTGATAAAACCCAAAATCAAAGTTTCATTTTTTTCTACCTCAAGCACAAAGCCCAGAAGTAGTTTCCAAGTAGAAATAAAGGGGTTTTTTCCCCCTTCTTTAATCAAAACAGTCAATTTCGCCATCTCTGCTAACTCTATCAGTTTTTGTAGCCATTCATCCATTGTGAAGGCTGAGTCACCCTTGAGCTGGTCAGGATCAAACTCCTGGCTGTGGACAGAGTTTGCCTGCAATATTACATTCTAACCCCTGCGCCACCAGGGCTCCTTTAGGAAAGTAAAATGTGACTGGAAACTTAGCAGATGCTAAGGAGGCCTCTTTAATCACATTAATGTGCTCGCATGGGTAGTACATACACTAATAGCAATAGTGTCAAATTGTAAAATTATTCTCATCCATTTACAATTTGTCATATAAAAGAAAGAAGAGGGAGAGCCCTGAAGGGGCCTCTGACCAAGAAACTCAGAAGTACGTTCCAGAAATATCTTTGGAGATTATAACAGAAGCAGCCAGGCAGTTGGCCGTGGCAATGCTCTATAGGAGAATGTGATTGATGACATCTAGCCATGAATGTATTTCATTGGAGAATATGCATCTAGGGGGGTGGGGGAAAACAGGGTCATAGGGGATTGTAAATTAGGTGTATCAGATTTGGCTGCAATCAGGACCTGCCGACATATTGTTTCCAATTAAACATTTTGGAGTTTTTGAAGTCTGGCTCATGACTCATGATTTAGTTGGAGTGATCGTCAGAAGCCTGACTTACAATGTTCCAAACCAGAACAAAATCCCTGAAAATCACTTTTATTCATTATAATCATCCAAAGTTTGACTTTGGATTCTACTGTTAGGACATTTCAATTTTGAAAAAAAAAAAGTAGATATTTTTCTTCCTTGGAGAAAATCCATTATTTGTTTGCTTATAAAGGTGGAACTAAATAACAGAAGAAACCAGAAGACGATTGTGATCAGGGACTAGGGTGTAACAAGAGAGATAAAATGCAGCAAAATATCTACATCTTTAGAGATAAATTAATAACACCAATTATTAGGAATGATTAAAGGGAAAGTTAACAAGCAAATTCAATACATCCTATTACAGAGTAATAACAGCTGCAAGGCTTGTTTATGCCCAGTGTTGGAAATTAGAAAGTATACCATCCGAAGAAAAGATAATAAAAAAAATATTAGAATGTGCCAAGATGGACAGACTTACACTGGAATTGAAAGGCAAGGAGGAAATAGAATTTTACGTAGTGTGGGATAAGTGGGATAAGTGGTTAGAAGAGAGAAATAAGGATTAACGTATAGAAATAAATGTAAATATAAGTAAGAGCTATGACACAGTACTGTTAAGAATATATATTGTTATGTAAATTGAAAATAAATAAATAAATAAAAAAGAGATAAGTTAATAATAGGTAAAATTAGGATAGAATAACATTTGTAGATATAAAAACTATGAAACCTGTTGAACTGATCTAGGCAAGTAAACCTTATAAAATCCACCATCTATAAAACTTGTCTAATTTGTTTAAGACTCCATGGTCCCTGGTTAACTCTGTGTGAAGAATCCATCAGGAAATGGAGTGGGTTGTCATTATGTTAGTTCCAGATCCACTTTGAGGCACAGTGGGGCAGTGGTGAGATTCAATTTTTTTTACTACCGGTTTTGTGGGCGTGGCTTGGTGGACATGACGTGGCTTGGTGGGTGTGGCAGGGGAAGGATACTGCAAAATCTCCATTCCCTCCCCTCCCCACTGACCTGCTTTCCAGCTCTGTTCTCCTGGGCATGGCAACCAAAGAAGACCCAGCCAATCAGCTGGGACTCGGGAGGCAGAGAATAGACTGAATGCCACCATATGTGTGCTGGGTCCGTGCCCTTCCTGGTTGGTTTTGGCCTCCAGGTCGGTGACGCGAGGCTGGCTCCAGAGAATTGTCAACGCTTCTTTGAGGGAAGGATCGTTTCCAGCTGCTCTTAAAAGGGC
>JAOYMU010000001.1:101914137-101926775 GCA_025802295.1 Psammodynastes pulverulentus | reverse complement strand
TTGCCTTAAGACCCCCCACCCCCCCCCCGCCCATGCCCCCATGAGTGTCTTCAGGAATAAGTCTTATTTTCAGTCAGTTGCTGCTTTAAGATAACCTCAGTTTTTATGATTCTGAAAAGATGGTTGCAGGGTGCATTGGTGCCATGTGTTGTTTAATTATAAGAATCACAGTTTTACTGTGTTGTATTTTAAACTGTTCACAAGAGCAGATTTGTCTTTTCATAGCAATCTGAGTTTTCCAACAAAAAGATAAAGAATGAGGAGCAGGCCTTTGCTAACTATCGGCAAACACATACGGCAAACGAACGTCGACGTCGAAAAGAGATGAGGGGACTCTTTGAAAAATTGAAAGCAACCTTAGGACTGCAAGCTTTTCCAAAGGTTTCCAAATGCTTCATCTTAAAACAAGTTAGTATTTTATGTTCATATTTCCATATCAGAGAAAAATACTGGACAGAATTGATTTTAAATATAAAAGAGATGAAAAATCTTGCTTAACATTACTAATAAACGTATTTAATACTATGCAAGCTTGCTTTCTTATTTATTTACTTACATTTATTGGCTGCCCAACTCAAGTGAAACAATAGTTTATTTTAAGCTATTTTCCTGATGATTTTATGGACATATCTCTAGGTTTTATGGAAACAGTGCATTTCTTCTTCCAATATGTTTTTTAAATTTCCCAATCTAGTTTGCAGTACGGGCATTCCTTGTTGGAGTGCCATCCAAGTACTAACTAGGATTCAATTCCACTTAATATTTTGAGATCAGTCTAGATTGACTAGGTATTAGCAACTCAGTAAGTTTGTTGAACATTGCCACACTTGTTTCTAATTCCAGTGTTACTTTTTAAAAAAATAATAGTTTTTAATTACCTGGATTTTTTTCTGAAACTTCCTTGAAAATATCTTGAAATGCCTAATGTCTAGTTTAATGAAAAGAAGGGCTAGGGGTGACATGATAGCAGAGTTCCAATATTTAAGGGGCTGCCACAGAGAAGAGGCGGGGGGTGGGGTGGTCAGCCTATTCTCCAAAGCACCTGAAGGCAGAACAAGAAGCAATGGATGAAAACTGATCAAGGAGAGAACCAACCTAGAACTAAGGAGAATTTTCCTGACGGTTAGAATAATCAATCAGTGGAATGACTTGCCTCCAGAAGTTGTGGGTATTCCAACACTGGAATTTTTTAAAAAGAGTTTGGACAACCATTTGACTAAAATGGTGTAGGGTTTCTTGCTGGGGCAAAGGTTGGACTAGATGGCTTCTAAGGTCCCTTCCAACTCTGTTACTCGACTCATAAACTAAAATTGGAGATTTTGTCCAAGTTTAACTGATCAGTTGTTTCCTCATTGTATTTTTGGCTAAAACAAATCCTGTATAATTGCCCTTCTTTGTGCAGCCATATGGCTTGGAGCATATTTTACTTAATTTTAATTTCTTTCAATATTTTTTTTTTTCAAATAATTTACTGAGATGAAGATGAAAAGCCATTTCTGTTTAGATATATTTTGCTGGAATCTAAAAATAGTTTGTTTTTCAGGCCTTGGAAGAAATCCAGAGTCTGACAGATCAAGCAGACAAACTCACAGGACAAAAAAACTTATTGTTGCACACGCAGGATACCTTGGTTCGTAAAGTATCTGCACTTTCAGGTGAGATGTCAGAGAGAATGAGCAAAATAAAATCTAAATTGTGCCCTAGGATTGTGGATCACTGGAATAGTTTGAAGTGGTGGGCAAAGAAAGTTACAGGCTACATGTCAAATATATAAATGGTCCTAAAACATAAGCTGGAAGCTGCCACAGATGGGAAGATAGGAAAACCTTCAAGAAATTATGAACTCATGTTAGGACCAGAAAACATAATTAAATCCTTTTTCCATACAGGCAGTCCTTGACTTAAAACCACAATTGAGCCTAAAATTTCTGTTACTAAACAAGGCAGTTGTTAATTGAATTTTTCCCCATTATGCAGGATTACCTGTATAATGCAGTAATATTATGTAACTTAGGGCCAGTTTGGTATATTGGTTAAGATGCTAGAATCCAGGAGACTGAATTCTGAGTCTGCCTTAGGTATGAAAGCCAGCTTGGGCCAATTACTCTCTCTCAGCCCAGGTCACCTCACAGGGTTGTTATTGTGGGGAAAGTAGGAGACAGGACTAAAAATAAAATCTAATAAGTAATCATAATTTACTCCGCGGAGGCCCCAAGAATATAGAGCCTGTGCATGTTTATGATGGAGAAAGACTAAAAACAATTGCATTTGAGCTAGCATATAATTTCCCTTGGAAGTTTAGACTTTTGTAAGTATGTTAGTTGTGAAAGAGAAACTGAACTACTACTTTCATCTCCAGGAAAGACACAAGAAGTGGTCTTGAAGAAGTTAGAATACATTTATGCCAAACAGAAAGCAGTAGCAGCTCAAAAAGGGAAGCAGAAAGAACAAACAGATCCTACGAAGATGATTGAATCTACGGAGACTGCTAGTCCTTCAGTGGAAAAAGATCCCACTTCTGCCCTTGGAGAGGTGAAGCCAGTGGTCTTATCCAATCAACGAACAAAACCATTGATACTTTCCAGGAAAGAAAACCATGTCACAGGTAGGCTAAAGAAACACAGGAATCATTGATCTACACAAAATTAAGTTTCTAACCATAAGATATTCTTGAACATAATGCATCTCATATCTAACATGCATTGCTGTGTTACACAATTACAACCTTGGTGTTAAAAAAGAAATAAGATAGATGGTGGTCCTTGTTAATGACTGCTTGTTCAGTGGCTGAACAAGCATCCCCATGATCATATGGGTGGGATTCCTGACACTCATTGTTGAACAGGCAAAGTTAATGGGAAGCCAGCAGGAAATTGGAAATCGCAGTCATTTGAAGTCATCACTTAATCCTGGAAACTGGAACTAGGTAGCATTCTTCAAGGGACTTCACACTTTGTGATTCTCACTTAGCGACAGTAATTCCAGTCCCAATTACTGTCATAAACCAAGGATTGTCTGTAATTTATCATCATAGTACGGTAATAAATTAACACAGCATCCACTGTATGAAATACTATAGTGGTACTGCAAAGTTGCTTTAAAGTTTTCAGATTTTTTCTTGCTTTTGATGTTTTTCAGTGTGCTCTTAAATTTGTTGTTATAGAAAAACAGTAGTAGTTTATGGGAGCAAATGTAAAGGGAATGCCAAGATAAATAACATTCCTTGTTATTTATGTACTTATCCAAACATTTTTTATTATGGCTTTCTTACAGGAGACCTACCTCCTTCTATAACATTAACCAATGCCAACCTTTTAGTGACTACAAATGGCCAGGTTCTGGCATTCAGAAGCTCATTGGTGCCAAGACAGGTTACTGCACTGCCTTCTACACTTCTAGAAGCCAAAGTCAAATCAGAAACGGAGGGCAGTGATGAGAAAGAGCAGTCAGGTAAGATGAGAAAACAACTGAAAGAATTAAGTGGAACCTAGCCTTGCTTACTAAATTGTCCATGTCCACAAAGTAGAAATTTTTTTATCACTTGTCTCATCTATAGGTAGTCCTCATGCAGATATAAAAAATAGAAAGAAAAAAATAGAAAGAAAATAAAATAGAAATGTGCTGCAATGCATAACTGCAGTTCAAGAGTCAGATTTGGACTAAGGATTTGTAGCTTGATGGAAAAAGTCTCTTTCATCCCAAAATAAATGTGTGCACCTGTCTCTCTAATTTTTATTTTCTCTGGGAGACTAGCAAACTCAGGAAGTCTCTCTCTCTTTTTGCTAATGGGGTAATATAATAGAAACTTGAAAGGCTGTCAAAGCAAAAATGGAGTAGCTGGGAATTTCATGTTTCTTCCTTCCCCTTGGCTGAGGTTCCTCTTTTTCCTCTTCTGTTTTCCCAGTGTTTGTTTGGCATTTCATCACATTGACATTCCAAGCTTGGAGACCAACTTCATTATTTGCTGTGCACTTTTGATACACTTGATTTTTTTTTATTAGTTCATGGACTTTATTCTCTGGGACTCTGGAATATACTTCTGCTCTTCAGATTGTTCCTCTTAGGGCCAGGTAGTCCACATGATAACCAACAACCTCACAAATTTGAAGTCAGTGTTTGAATAAGCAAGGCAGATGAAAACCTCCATTGCTTCTCTGCATCAGCCTTTTATTACATGCATTATGTGGGTCATGATAGCACTCTGATGGGTACTTTGAATTGGTTGATTCACATAGCTATGGAGGCATATAGAATGTTTATATCATTGTGAACACCCAGTAGTTGGACCTGCTAGTCCTGAGAACTGCAAGTGCCATCTTGGCAGGGAAGTAATCAGTCACTAATCTCATGGGAAATGCTGCTCTTATGGCAGGCCAACCAAATGGGGACCAATATTAGATTTGTATCTTTGTGATAGCCCATCATCTGGTATTTACCCACTTTCATTTTGTTTTATATACACACAATCTCCCCCCCCTCTCTGTCACACACACACATACACACACACACACACACACACACACACACACACACACAGTCCATGCACCCCTGTTAAAATGCCAAGTTTTAAAGCAGGGATCCAAGGAATGCTCTTTATTATTGTATAGGAGAAGAACAGACTCTTGCAATTTTATAACTTTTCATTCTCATCTGTTAGCGTGCATAAGATAAGTAACCCCAAATTTTGCAGGTAAAACAGCTTACTTTTCCAAGCAGAAATTAACACACACACACATACACACACAGAGAGAGAGACATTACACATGCTTGGGGAAAAGTGCAGAGGAAGGGAAATCTGTTGAAGAGGTTAGTGACTTTACTTTGGAGACAGGCTAGTGTGATTGGAATCATATTGGAATCCTTTAATCAGTAATCTGATTGATTTTGTTTTCTTTGGCCTTAGCAGAAAATGAAGATTCATTCTTGATGCCAAGAATTGTGAATGTCACATCACTAGCTACTGAAGAAGAAACAAATTTAAATCTGGATGCAAATAAAGGATCTTATACAATGCTAAATACTGATTCCCGGGCATCTGAACTTTCCATGCAAGTTTTATCTCAGGAAACCTCCAATCATAAATGCAAAGAAAACGAAGAAGGTTCTGAAAAAGAGAGAAATGTTACTGGAACGGCACAAGATCTGCTTCAGGAAAAATATAGTTTTCCACAAATAGTAAATGTCTCCAGTTTAAAGGGTTCCCCAGAAACATTTGGAACAAAGCTCTGCTTTGAAGAATTAACTGGAAGCCAGACATGGGCCAAAGAGGTAGATGGAGGAGGAGAAGATTGTCAAAAGTCAAAAAATCCCTCATTGCAAAAGCCAGAGATTAACAAAGCCAAGGACTCTGGGTCAGAAATGGAAGGGCAACAAGTTGCTTCTGTAATTCATGAACCAACAATGGATACAAGCAGTTCAGTAGATATAGAGGAAAATGATGATACAGATGAAACTCTGACCTCACTTCTGAATGAAATTGCATTCCTCAATCAGCAGCTGAGTGATGATACTTCAGACATACCAGAACTTTCCAACACCTTAAGTTCTAGCTTTTCTCTAGCAGATACAGAAAGTCGCCAGGAATCAAACTCAGCAAGTAGCTCTGCCTTCCAATTTGGTACAGTGGGTGGGAATTTTAAGGATCTTTCTATGATTCAAGACAACGGTGATTCCATAACTCCTCTCTTACTTCACTTGGATGATGATGATTTTCCTATTGGCAATAAAAACGCTGGAGAGGTTTCATCAGACTCTGACGCTTTAAAAATCATGCTAGGCTCTGAAGTAAAGGACAAAAATTCCAACCTGTTAAAAATAAATGGAAGTGGAAAAAACACGGAATCCTCAGCAGAGACAAGAAGTGTTTCACCTCCCGTTCTTCATATGAAAACTAATTTAGAAGCTGGCACATCTGACATGTCATGGAGGCCTATGCCCAAATTGGCACCACTGGGGTTAAAAACTGCTAATCAGTCATTAGATTCTGAAGGACAAAGTACTAAAGTGATGCCTGCATTAGCATCCGTTGCTTCAAAAGAGAAGAAATTGGCACAGTCAGCGATTAATCCCAGTCAGGATTCTAAAGCAACAAACACAAAAGCAACTGCAGTGACAAAATCAAATTAATCATTGTGGCTTTAATGTCAGATATTAATATTTTCTCTCTGACTTTTGAGACTTAATCTAGATGTAGGATGCACATGTGCGTTCGGCTGCTTGCATTACATTGTCATATATTGTAAAAAGTATGCATGTAATTTATGAAAATAAAGTTTTATACTAGAGGTTAAGAAGTCAAAAAATTAAGAGACTAACCAGATAGATGAATAATGCAAATGCTTCGTTTATCTGTTATTTTAGTAGAACCCTTGTAAAATATGTTGAGGCTCTTGAACAATTACATGTTTGAGAACATTCATTCTGGGAAGAAAAAAATGCAGAACTAAGTTATTTTCTTCATAACAACTAATGCAGTGAGAATTTTAACTGCTTTGCTTAAGCTCCAGTGGAGTTGCTCTTAATTGGCAGAAAAGTTGTCATGGTTATTTCCTTTGTACGACATTGCCACAGAATATCTTTTTAAAAGTATTTTAAACAATCAGGAATGTAAGTGGTTTGTATAAATATATTATGTATTCAGGAGCTCAGATTAAAGCATTTCAGCAACAAAGTATTTTCTGTAATACAATGTTGTTTAATTTTGGGGCCCTGGTGTAAAGCAAGTGAAGTGTGAGATTTCATACTGTAAAATGATTTATATTTTTGTATACAGTTTTTTGTAAGTATGTACAATAATGACATTTTTCATCTAGGAAAAGATATTAAATATTTCCAAATGATTGTAAATGATACATTTTTCACTAAGTGTGAAGCATTTAAATGCTTTGAACAAATTGTTATAGGAAACCTTAAAACTTATGCATTTTAGGTAAATTCGTTAAGGAAGGTAATGTTTCTTGTTGTCCCAACATAAAATGTTAAAGCTGTCTTCTTTTATTAATATTTGAAGCTTCTTTCTCTTATCACGTGGATTGAATTAGCTGTTGAGAATCAGTTTTCTGTATAGGTATGAGCAGGGCTTTTTTTCGGCACCAAAAGGTGCCGGAACGCTCCCCCCCGTTGCGTAAAAAAAACCCGGAAGTAATCGCGCGCGATTGGTCGAGACGCGTCACGTGACGCGGACTCGAAAAAGGTGCCGGAACGCAGTACCGCTGCGTTCCGGCAGAAAAAAAGCCCTGGATATGAGAAATGAGCAATTCTGGTGTGCTTATAGCGCAAAGGTTTACATGTAACAAACAGCATGAGTCAGAATTACTTCTAGTAGGTATTCCTGAGCTTTTAAAAATATATGCAGACTGAGTTAAAGGAAAAAAGTGGTCCCTAAACTCTTTTTCTTTCTCAAAGATTTTTACCGAAATAGCATTGCTGTGTTCATCTGTACTGGCTGTTAAATCGTCAGACGGTTAACAGAATTACAGGTTTAGTTTTCCTTAAATCAATGCTATTGATTTAAAAGCTTTATAATAATAGAAAGGAAAAGTTGTCAAAGTATTAAGCAATGTGGATTAAACAATTCAATGGTCTTTGTGGCTGCATATATCCCTTTATGCTATATTTCAGTTTATTATAAGGTTTTCTTACGTTTCTTGATTCACTGTGTTCATTCAGTGCCTTAGGACATGAAAAGAACTTTCGTACATCACAATTTAAGTAAAATCTGACTGACCTGTTTATTTTAAGGCTCAGACTCCAATGTAGCACAAGCCTTTTAAGTGTTTTGCCTGGACATGCAACTGAAAATATGAGAATATTTGAGAGTCTGTGCCCCACAGACATCATCAGATGTATGAACACCACTGATGGGATCCTTGGATGTAGAGCAGTAAATCAAGGTAGCTCTTATAAGTACATCAATTCCTTGTTCTTAGGATTTCTGACTATATGAAATCCTGCACTCTGACATCTTGCTTGTTCAAGTAAAAAAGCCTGAAGAAGGCTTGTGGCAATTTGCTTACCTATATTAAATAAACATAAAATAAATTACGCCAACCCTTCATTTTGTGAAACCGCCATTACACTAAAAATTTGACTAAAACATAGCATTATATTTTTCATTCTTTTCTCATTCCTTTTTCCTAGTATTTGTTTTCTGAGCTATAGAAACTAAAAAAGGACCCTACCATTCCACATTTCACTTTAGAACAAATTATATCATTACAATTATGGTCATTTGACCTCTTGTCTAAACATGACTATTTTAAAGATGCAATGCATTATAATGTAAATAGGCAGTAAAGGATTTCAGGCAAACTATATAAATATTCAAATATGATAACAGAACCTAAAATTCTGATATCCAATCATCTATTTCAATAGTTTTTGTCTGCATTTCAGTGCTCAAATCTAAATTTAAAAAAAATAATAGGAAATTCTACAGCACTATTCCTTATGTATTTCAAAAGTAACCTTGATAACAATTATGTATAGTTTTTTTTAGAACAATCCAATGATTGAAATTTTATAAGTATTTTCTAATCAACACTTGACAATTGATTCATTTCATTTTAAGCAAGCTTGTAAAATTGATTTTTAATTCATCTGTAAATGACTGAAATGTTTTTAGTAAAAACAATGTTAGATTTTGTTTCTATGATATTCTGTATCTACTAAAAACTGTATTTTTGTAGTTATCAAACCATAAAGCCTATCTGAATAATTGAGAGGAGAATCTGTAATTAAAATAGTCTCTAACTAGAAAATGGTTTTGAAATATTATTTCTAGGCCAAACACCAGAGGAGATGCTGAGAGAATTTACTGAGTTTGATTGATAAAATTCTGGAATAAAATTAGCTGTTGTAAAAAAGAATACTTTTGAGTTTTAAAAAAAAAATTCTTAGCATTGTTGTTGTGATAAAGATTATTAATATTTTGATTTGAGTTCTTAATTGTGATTTGTCTGAGTCACATTTGGGATTCTTATTTCTGTGCAGAGCTTTGCTTGGAATGTTCCAGAATACTTTGAAGAGCTTTGCTCGTTCCCTTAGTCTTTTAAGTAGATGCCGCTGATTTCCTGACATTTATTTTCTTTAGCATAACAATAGCATATTGAAATCACTTCTCCAAAACCATTTCCATTGTTTTTCTGTTCTCTCAGCTAGACTAAAACAGACTCATACACTCCTTCATGAGGCTATGCAACCTAGCATTGTTTTTCAGAAGTATTAGAAATGTACAGCACAGCTTCTCCATTGGCTAAACATTCCAGGCTCCTCTGCTTGGATTGACACATGATGAACTCTTGTCCATACTGCTAAGTTTTTATATGGGTGTCAAGAGACAAAAGGTTCTTGTGTAGATAAAGTGCAGAGAATCTATGCAAAATTCATTCCAGCTCATATATAGCATCTTTTCAGATGGGTGGAATTTAATACTGTAGTGGTGCCATACTTTTTGGTTTTGTACAACCTTATATTAATGATCTATCCGTGTGCCATTACATCAGGATTCCTCGTTTCAGATTCAGTTCGCAGTCAGTGTTAAAACTTGTTCAGGATGGAACAAAGATAATTTTTGACTCAATTTTCCTCTATTTCTTTATTGGAGAGAGGAGAAAACTGATTAAATCACTGGGCACTTTTCTGTATTTTAGGGCCATTTAATTTTGGAGGCTTTCTCTCAAAAGTAAATGGTTCAGATCACCCCAGACAGCATGACCATCTAGTACACATACAGAAAAATCTATTCATGTTTTATACATTGCCAGTTTCTGGATAATCTGGGGATTTGCCTGATTGTGGTTCACCTACTGGCCAGGATAGTCAGTGGGTGTCTGGGCCATTCCTCTAAACCAGGTTGTCCAACCCATGGGTTGCATACAGCCCTAGACAGCAAATAATGCAACCCCAGAAAATAGTAATAAAAATGGTAAAGGAAATTTGTCATTTATATACATTAACTATATTATATATCTTTATATGTGGCCCAAGGCAATTCCTCATTCAGTGCAGCTCAGGCAAGCCAAAAGGTTGGACATACCTGCTCTAAACCCATAGTGAGCGCAAGCTAAAAGTGGAATGTTTTGGTTTCAAAACTCCCTATATAGGAGAGCGAATGATGGTTCACTTGACATTATAGGCCATTCATCAGTTTTTAATTTTGCAACTGTATTTCTCTTGACAGGAGCAATCCACCTTATCGTATATGATTGCACCGATTCCATTACTACCATGGGTAAAAGCCAAGAAAATGTTCTGGGAATATTAATTTGAATGATTTGTAGCATTTGTGTCAGCCATAGGTTGGCTATGTGTTTAATTGAATTATTTGTACCCCATCTTACTCCTTGAACTCCAAGAGTTCAAGCTACTTAGCACGGGGATGTCCTTTGTGTTATCTTTACAATAACAATCCTTTGAAGTAAATTGCATTGTGAGTGAACAACTGGCGCAAAGTCACCCAGTTAATTTCCAGGGCTTAAACCTGGGTTTCCCCCATCTTAACACTTAGCACTATTTGCTAATATTGCTTCTATTAACCCTCCTTATGACTCCCATGCAGAATCTCATCTAATTCTCCTAAGTTTATTTTTTCTCAAACTCGAAGCAAGGGGAATACAGCCATTTTAGGTTATACATAGTGGCAATAGGCTGTCATAGAGAAAGAACATGTTTGAAACTTCTACAGTTTATATGCGACTCATTTTTGAACATGCCCAATGGCTCAATACATCAAGATTAAAAACAAAAAGTACAATCCAGTGAATCAATTTAGCAATAACATGGTCTGTCTTGTCTTCAAGTGCCTTTCTAGAAACTCATGTTTTATAGCTCTCCAGAAATATAAATGAGGTTAGCTGCCGTTTGTTGAAAGCATAGGATCTCCTTTATGCTAAAAGTACTTCCTTTCAGCTTGATATGGAACCACTGACATATATTCATAGGGTAAAATTGTTCATCCAGTTTTATATCCATCTAATGGTCCAATCTGCAGTTTGTCTGCCTTATTTCATGATCATTCTTCATCTCATGACAGATGGTTGATTTTTTTTTTACTGAAATTAAGATAAAATAGCTCCAGCACTTAACTTGTGTTTAATAAACTCATGCGACTCCTGTCATCAAATGCACTCTTTTCATATTGACATAAAATTTTCTATACAGTAAAGGTATACAAAACATAAATGACAGAAAAAGAAAAAAGGAATGAAAATTACACCTTTTATATTTCTTTTTGAGTAATTATTTGGAATTTCTGGCCAAGAAACAAAACTATAGTTGAGTGTTTTTCAACTTGATGTCTTGAAGATATGTGGACTTCACCTCCCAGAATTTCCGAGCAAGTCATGCTTAGATCCCCAGATATCAATACACATGGGCACTATACTCAGCCTTCTAAATAGGAGCACACCATCACTTGAGGATATTGGATTTTATTATCTAACCCATTATTAAATACTTCTATGAAATGCTGCTAAGCTGCTCTTTTGATGGGGATACAGGTGCCTTCCGAGGAGCTTCTGCCATTCCACTAGCAATAGTAGCCACTACTACCAGCTGGTGTCAAGCAAAACTGCCTTTACTGTTATATCTAGGAACTAGGTATGTCTAGTCTAATGATCAGAAGGACCAAGGGTTATGTGACCACAGTCTTCCAGTATTTGAGAGGCTGTCACAGAGAAGATGGGATTAACTAATTATTCAAAGTACCTGAGGGCAGGACAAGAAATAATGAGTGGAAGATCATCAAGAGAGAGCCAATCTAGAAATAAAAAGAAATTTCTTGATAGAACAATTAATCGGTGGAATGGCTTGCCAACAGAAGTTGTGGGTGCTCTAGAGATTTTTAACAAGAGATTGAACAACCATTCATCTGGAATGATATAGGTCCTCCTGCTTGAGTGGGTGGTTGGACTAGAAGACCTCCAAGGTCCTTCCCAATCCTATTATTACATGGATATTTTTTTCCCTATGCCAGCATACCATTGTCAACCAGTTTGTCTTAAACTATGCAGTTATTTAAAACAAAACATTGGGCTGCCCCCACGAATAAGGCCAGGGGTTCTTAGATCAGCAGCAGCCATTTAATTTTTTTAAAAAAAGAAAATGCTTTTTTAAGCTTTTTAATACGATGAACGAATAAATAAGACCTTACCTTTGGGAATATGCATAGAGTATATGGGACCAATGGAGGCCCTGGATCAGTGACTGGCGTTTCCTACGATTCAATACTTCTATTGTGACAGCCTGCTTTCAACCATGGCTCCCTGCTGCTCTTTGTGTGTACATGCAGAAACCCAGACACTTTGTGCTAGCTAGTTGATAAGAGAAGCCGAGATTAATGTTTAGTTTCTCACAGGAAAATGTTCCCATCACAGAAAGAAGGGCGGTTGGGCTGGCCTCAGAGGTGGAAACTTAAACTCTCCACCAACTAAGAACAGCCATGCAATCAATCTCACCCCCAGAATTGAGAAAGTTTGGTCAATCCTTTGTGCTTATCTTAAAACATTAAATACAACATTAGAAGGATGAAGTAGAAGAGCTCGAGTGGAGGTAGATCAGAGGTGATATTCAGCAGGTTCTGACCAGTTCTGGAGAACCGGTAGCGGAAATTTTGAGTAGTTCAGAGAACTGGTGGTAAC
>JAOYMU010000001.1:101871421-101882059 GCA_025802295.1 Psammodynastes pulverulentus | reverse complement strand
GAGAAGTGAAACGTCTTCAAAGAAGAACAAGGAAGTCCAGTTGCCTCCTAAAAAAGCACCTTTGGGAGTAACAGTGCATCTGTACTGGCTATGGTAGGAATCAGCATTAAGAAAATTGTACATAGACGGCTTTGTCTATATTAACCCAGAGTGTATATTTAATTTTGTTTATTGAAGTATGCAAATGTGACTTCGCTTTAGGCTCCAGATTGAACTGATGACCTGGAAAGCTAAATTAAGTAGGAGCCTTTTCAAGCTGACCTAGCTGTTCTATAAAAGACTCCATTGTATTCTGTGTGGAACTTGAGAAGAGAGTTGGACCCCTTTGAGAGGCTGTGCTCTTTTGCGTGCAATTTTATCTATGGCAGATTCTGTGTCAGTGAGTGTTAAAGAGGCTGTGTTGGAGGAAGGTGAAACTCAGCATCTCCCACAGACTGTTAAAAGTGAGTAATGGTATGTCCATTGCTATTACTCTTTATGTTAAAATGGGAACAAGATGTATGCATAGAGTGCTTGCAGGAAGTATACATGCATATACAAAAGGGTTCCCTTGTTACATCCTGAACAAACACCATCATTAAAAAAAACCCCACAGGGGATTCTGTCCATTAGAAATATATCTTGCATATAGACATGATGAATATGGCACAAAGAATCCTCTGCAGAAATGAGAATGATCCTTCCGGTTGCAAACTAACTTCCTCCATTCCATAGCATGTGCTGTTTTATTTTTATATATGCATTATTTATGCTGTTTTATTTTTATATTAATCCAATTTATATGGTTCCCCATCTCAGGGGAAGTGATTCTGGGTGGCATACAATAATCCAACCGAACAGTAAATATATATAACAATCATTACCTAAGAAACAGTATTGATGTCAGGCTAAGCCCAACAAAGAGCAATTCAGCCAGAGTTCAGTTCTTTATTTACTTACACACAATAGACGGAATCTTGCCAGACTAAATCTTTAGTACTCTCACTCTAATGGGTACATCTTGGAGGATTCTACAGCAGTGATGGTGAACCTTTTCGGCATTGAGTACCCAAACTGGAACGCGCGTGCATGCACATGCATGTGTGTATGCTGGAGTGCTGAAAAACTGAAGACCAGGTGTCCAATGTGCGCATTCCTGTTTTTTGGGCCGTTTTCAGGCCGTTTTTGGCCCCAAAATGGCCTGAAAACAGCTAGAAAAACAGCCTGAAAACGGTCTGAAAACAGCCAGAAAATGCCCTGTTTTGGGGTCGATTTTCAGGCTGTTTTCTGATGCTCCGGCAGCCACGAAGACCAGCTGGCCAGCATGCATGTGCGCACCAGAAACCATAAGTACAGCTGACGGCGGCACACGGGCCCACTGAGAGGGCTCTGCATGCCACCTCTGGCACGTGTGCCATAGATTTGCCATCACAGTTCTAGAGAATTCTTCCTCTCTTCCTCTATCCATATCCAGGCTGGGCTTCTTGTCTGACTCCCCTTTCTGAAATGTGCTGTCTTCTTCCTTGGAAACTGCTGCTTCACAATCCATCACAGCCCTCCTCATCTGTGGGACACCATCTCTCATAATAAGTATTTTAAAAGCATTTAAAACTATAACAACAGAACAAAAACAGGAAAAAAATAGATGGAGGGATGTTAATCATAATGGATTCACCTCATGAGTTTATCCATCCCCTTAGCCTCTATAGGCCTGCTGGCATAACTGGGTCTTGAAAGACCTTTGAAAGCTCAATGTGGTCAACACAACATAAAAGATCCATGGCCCAGAGCCAGCCAAAGGTTGTTTCCTAGATGTTGGAACCTGTAACATACCCATTCAGTTGTAATCTGACAGAACCTGTTACATACTCATTCTGTTGCATCTGGTGGGATAGGCAGATGAATTTATAATTACCTCTTGCTCATCCTTAAATATACAAAGTATAGTCTAGAAGGTAGTAACCTCTGTTCTCCTATAAATCTGCAAATCTCATTATAATACTTGAACCATGTTGGAATGCTTTTGAGGATGACAGTATGGCAATGGATTAGTTTTATGAAGTAGATATTTGCAGCTAATGTTTTGCTTTCATTGCTAATTTATTTCTGAGCCTAATTTAAACGTAATACTGGTATTTCCTGTTATAGTTCTAAATAGTTTCAGTGAGGTAAATTTGAAATATTGTCTGGGTCCATAACAACTTGTGTAGCCCATGTCAATCTCTGAGACTGAATTGGGCTTTGTCATCAAGAATAATTCAGAAGAGACTAGGACTGACAAATAGTGATGGCCCTATATGCCTTTAAAATTCCGTCCAAAACCAGGAATGGCCCTTATCCTGATCTCTTTTTTATTTACTTTGACTATTTTAATATAATTTTGGTGGAGAGATGGTGTTTCATTACTGTTGCGACTACCAACTCTGCTTTTCAACATTTAATTTTTTTCTGATGGAGGAAATAATTGATAATAATCTTGCTGGTAATTCATTTGCCCTTTGTAATATTAGAATACATTTAGATTTTGATTTTCTGATATGTAATATAGCAAGAAGGGTAATTTGGCAAGAGCATCTGTAAGCAGCGGGGTGCTTCCATCTTCTGGAAGCAAATATTCTTCCAACACAAGAATTTTACTGAGAAGCCATCAATCAGTTAATTAAGAGAAAGATAAAATCACTGCATAATGCTATTTGGTTGGAAATGCTTTCTGCGGTTTGTTGGAAAGTGTCCCCTGAGCCTGGCATCATCATAATTTATTTTATTCCCTGAGAAGCAGCAGGAAGCCCTCACAGAAGTTCAGCAGCATTGCTACCCTTGACCACATGGATATCCATCTGTCACAGGTTCTGTTTTTAAATTGTACTCATTAGATTGATCCAGTCAGGCTCTATTATTATTTCTATATTACTACACAAATTACTATGACTATAACAATTACACTTAATATGCTCCATTACTATTTAATTACTGTTACATCACTACACTCTATAGTAACACTGTTGTATAACAATATTTTCTTCGCACAGCATTCTGCTTTAATTTCTCTCTCTGGAATTTCTTCTGCTTTTTTCTTCTAGGTTATTGGCCAGCATATAAAATACCTACAACTTTCCATTTTGTGTTTTATACTTCCACTTTTCCTTGTGGTGTCTCTACAGTATATTGCAGTGATGGCGAACCTTTTCGGCACCAAGTGCCCAAACTGGAACGTGCGAGAATGCTTGTGCATGTGTGCGTGCCAGAAACCCAAAGACTAGCTGGCCTGCTTTTTGGCTGTTTTTGGGGCTGTTTTCAGGCTGTTTTGGGGCTGTTTTGGGGCCATTTTTGGGGCCAAAACAGCCTGAAAACAGCCCAGAAAACTGCTTGAAAACTGCCCGAAAAAATTGCCTGTTTTTTGGCCGTTTTTCAGCACTCCGGTGCCCGCGAAAACCAGCTGGCGAGCACACAAGAAACCAGAAGAGCAGCTGGTGATGGAGCACCTGCCCACAGAGAAGGTTCTGCGTGCCACCTCTGGCATGTGTGCCATAGGTTCATCACTGGTATATTGATTTTGCTCTGTGCCATTCACAACCTTTGAAGGAAAAATGCCTTTTATTTGGCTGCTTTACTCTGCTGGTGGCTGCACAGCTTCCAAAATGTGCCTCTCCTTCAGATTCCTCCCATCTCCCCCCACACTTGTTTCAAGGTTGCAGTTTTATGGCAACTCTGCCAATGGGACTCTGGGGAGAAGGCCCAAATAGGAGGGGAGGAATGCAACACAGGTGCCTGCAATTTTCTCAGCAGCCTGTTCTTCCACACCATCATCTTGTCCGCATGTTTGTTTATTATTGGCTTAAATGACCATCCATTTCACAAACATGACTCTGGGAATGTCATCCAGGTCATGGTTGTCCCAGAGTTGCTTTTTCAAAAGGCAACTAACTGGACTTCCTTTTTTTTTTCTTGAGGACATTTTGCTTCTCATCCAAGAAGCTTCTTCAGTTCTGATTGAATGGTGGATAATGGGAGGATTTATATGAGAGGTCTAACAACCAGAGGACTGCAAAGAATATCGTACAAAGCCTTTCATTCTCCACCATTCTCCAGGCAGAACTGAAGAGGTTTTTGGATGAGAAGCGAAGCGTCTTCAAGGAAAAAACAGAAAAGTTCAGTTGCCTTTTGAAAAAGCATCTTTGGGATGACTCTGGGAAGCCAACAAAATGAAAAAAATATACAAAAACAAACAGAAGCTAAAGACAAGGATAAACTTATAATGGCAACCAAGGAAACAGCCCATTTGGACTTAATTCCTCTCAACCCTAGGGGCTGGGAAAGGCTAACAGAGTTGGACCTAATTAATCTTGATGTTATGGTATTCCAGAGAGCTAGCAGCTGAAAAGGCATATTTCCTGGGTGCTGCAAGATATCATTCCCTAATTGATAAGGCCCAAAACATGTCCCTCCTGCCAGATCTGATGGGGAAAGATAGAGGCAATTAGAGAAAAGTGGTCCAATTCCTTTGTGTATGCCTTGAAATGGAAAAAGTGAGCTGACCCTGTACTTCTGTAATGCATCTGATAGAGGAAATCTTTGGCCATCTTGAAGGCTTTAAACATTTGTGAGCTTGCATGTTTCTGTTAAAAAGAAAACAGTCCTTCTGAGTGACCCGAATCTCTTTGATTCTCGATCTCTGCTAATTTAAAATGGAAATGGTCTTCTGTTAATCTGCAGAAGAAATCCAAAAACTAATACATATGGATTTTCTTCCTTCTTCCTTTAGAAATTATAAAGTACGGCATGTGCTAGAGTTAAATACTTACAAACCAAGTAACAGTTTTTAGAATTATTGGCTGTCTAGGTAGACAGTATTATATATTACTGGAAGCTATTTGGGACACCTAGATTAATACATGAGCTTTCAAACTGTGAAAAAGTGGCCATCACCTGTTATTGAAAATTTCCTGTGGTGTTTTCAAATGATTCAGAGCTTCTGGAAGGGCATTAAAATCTGGCTCTGCCAGTTAGCTTGGAGTCTTGATGGAGACACTCAGCATTGGAGGTGGTTGGTACATTAACTAAGAAGATGCTACTGCCGCACCAATCTTGCCTTTTTTTTGCTTCTTGTCTTTGTCTTTAACTTATTTAATATCTTTTATATTTATGATTTTAATTGTAAGTTGCCCAGAGTTGCTTTTCAGAGTGTGATTTAAAAAGATAAAATTGGAACACATGTTCTTATGGCAAGGGGGATTCCATTTATGAGGAAAAGCCCTTTTTTACAAATCTTGTGACCAGAAGTCTAATTTTGGGAGTAGAGTGGGATGGGATGGATTGGGTAACAAGGTAACCGCAATAATCTCTCTGCCACTGAACCTGATTAACTCACAAGATCTTCTATTTAGCAGTGGCTGGAAAATAGGCATGTGCAGCATTAAAGGAGGAGTTTCGTTGAAGTAAAGGCGGCCTATAAATTTTATAAACAAATGGACAGCACAGCCAAGAGACATGCTGTGCATGGGGACATTTGTTTAGGAAATATTTGCATTACGCTAGGCAGACAAAACATCCCTATTCCATCACTAGACCTTATTCTGCTTTGGCAGCATTACATGATCAAGGAAAAAAAATCCATTAAGGCTCAATATCTGCCTTGAGATTTATGCATTCTGAGCAGTTACTCCAAAGGTTATCTATCAGAGCATATTTTATAAGATTTGTTTAGGTTCAAAAAGTAGACGTTCCTGGAGAGAAGTAAAAACTGGAGAGTTGGTGGCTTCTGGATTTCCAATCCTTAAACCTAGCTCTGGGAACAAATCATGAGCACGCAGACAGCTTGTGCGTTAAGGGGAAATGGCAGAAATATGTCAATGTCACATTATTAATGTTGGCAAAGTGCAAAATAGTACTTTAATGCCAAGAATCCTTGCCAAGAGTCACGCGTTGAGTGGGTGGCCATATAAATTGAAACAAAGCATATGCTCTCCTGCTGTGGAATAATCCTTTTCCACACTGCTGCTTTTAACCTGATGGGTTTTAATACAAATACTCCTGGAAATATTTTCCTGATAATTAAAGTTCGGGACACATATCTGTACCACGGACTGCATGGGCAAAAGCCACGAGGCAGGTAAAATAGTGCCACCAATAATGGGGTATACTTTTTGTGTTATAAATGTTCAGCGCTATTGGATTGTATCCTTTTGGGTTTCTCCACCTTGAGAGCACGGACAGTGTAATTAACAAGGACAGCCTTGTGGAAGAATGGTACTCTCACCCTGCATATTGGATAGAGAGAAAAACAGGAAAGAAACAGCTGTAAATAAGTCAGAAATTGGAGATGCCAAGGTGTGTGTGTGTATGTGTGTTTGTATGTGTATGGTAAAGAACAGGATTAAAATGCACAGATTGTGCACATTAGTAAGGGTAATAGGGTGAGTTGTCCTACTGGTATTTTGAGATTTATATTCATCCATCCATCCATCTTTTTTTTCAGCAAGATGTTATAAACCATTGTATTTTTTTTAACAAATGAGGCAGTTCCCCTTCCCCTTGGTAGTGTCCGTTGTTTTCTTTAAAGGCCACTTCAAAGGAGATGAATTTTCTGCATGGATACTATTTCCATGCTGGAAGCAGACCACACAGATATTTTCTGCCGTTCTGTAATGCTGTGTTTGTGAGTCATGAACTTGCAACACAGCAAACTGTGATGATGATGATGATCAAACAGAGAACCCGCCTGGGGCCCTCTACATGTGACGGGATACAACTCCCAGAATCCCCGCCTGATCGCACACATTGGGAAGGATAGTGAAGGAGCCCCTCCGCTGTTTCTCATTTTTCTCTACCGCATTTATAAAGTTTTCATAATTGCCCGAGAGCTATGCATTAGTTAATAGCTCTCATGTGGCAGGGAGAATGTAGTCAAGCAAAACAAAACAAAACCTTTAAACCAACTCATGAAACAAAGTGGTGAAACCCTATCTACTGGTATGTTATTTCCCTGGATGAGAGGCATCATTTCATGTTAAGTCTATAAATCTTTCCAAGTGCTGTTGCTGCTGTATTCTTAATTGCTTTCAACATGTTTGATCATCCCCACAGCAACCTCTTTTGGTGTGGGATTTAATCGGATGTGGAAAATTGAAAAGAACCCGACATTGTGGTTAAGTGATCTTTTATCTTCCTTGATATTATCCGTGTATTCCATGTGGCCAAGATCTGACATAAAATTAAGGCTTGGCATGAAGGACGTAGGATCAAGTCACTCCAATCTAGAACATCTGAGAGGCAGTGTTGGGAGAGTTGTTCATTACTTTACCTTTCACTCTTCAGACAATTGCAATTTGCAATCTTCTGCATCTACAATAGGCAGCCATGGGTTGTATTACAGGTAGTATTTAACTTAGAATTGTTTAGTGACCATATTAACTTACAACAGCATTGAAAAAAATGCTTACAACCAGCCCTCGGTCTTAAAACTGACGAAGTGTCCCCGTTTGGTCACTTCGCAACATGCCATCCTGAAAGTGATTGCCATTTATGACTTTCTCAGCTGGCTTCCAACAACCAAAGTCAATGGGAGAAGCTGGTTATGCTTAATGACCACAGGATCCACTTAAATGCAGTGACTTGCTTAACTGTGACCTCCAAAAATGGTCATAAAATCAGATACGACTGACTTAACAACTACTTTGGAACGGAAATCCTGATCACAACTGCAGTTGTATGTCAAGGGCTATCTTTACGGGATCTAGTTCATGTTTATAGGAGAAGCCCATACCCACAAATGAAATAGTGCAACTGCTGGAGAAAGCCGTTGCTGTTTCATTTGGAAAGCAAAAGTAAAATTGCACAGGGTTGGATTTTAAAATAAAAATTGGGTGTGATCTTATATAGGGACATTGCTAGGCCCCTCTATATTCAATAGGCAGCTTAATTCAAGTTACATGGTTCTACTAGTACATGCTGGGTATCATGGATTTAATGAATAAGTGTTGCTGCAGAAGTAGGAAATGGAAGACAAGCTCATATTTTCTACGCACAAATGACTTGTCATTGATCCAGGTAAAGATAAGGTGGGAGAATCATTGCAGAACTAGTTCTAGAACTTTGAAAATACTCTCATCAATTGCCAATTGTAATTTGTTAAATTGATATGCAGATGAAACTAATGAATAAATAAGTCTAAAGAATTGAAGGTAGATGATCTGTTGCGTGGCACGTAAGTGGTTTTGATATATCAGTACCCAAAAAAATATAACAATGTAGATTTAGCTTAGAACTTGCCCCATTTAGTGAAAAATTAATCTAAATGGAGAGTAAAGAAAAACCTTCAGAGTATTATAAACAGCTTAAATTTGACCAGCTTTCCTTGCCCAATTGCTTCCCAGATGTTGTTGGGCTTAATTTTCTGTAACTTCCACCCAGAATTGCCATATGCAAGAGAGCAATAGGATTGGAAGTTAGTATAGATTTTGTCTTCCTGGGCTCAAAAATCTACTTGGATGATGACTGTACCTATGATATAGATAGAGGGGGCATGCATAAGTGCACTAATGTGCCTATTGTCCCTGTCATTGTATTTTTTATTCTTTTATCCTTGTTCTTGTTTTTGTTTGACAAATTCTAATAAATAAATAAAACAAATATCAAGCTTTATCTGTTTTTGGGAGAAGGACAAATATAAAAAAATATTGTAGAGTACAGACATCCAATTGACTTGAACTTCCCAAGTGTAATGTATAGCTCTGAAAGCTGGACTATCAGAAAAGCTGAATAAAGGAAAAAATAATGCATCTAAACTGTGGTACTGAAGAAATTTGTTGAGAGTGCTTTGGACAGGAAGAACAATTTGTTCAATACTGGATGCTCAACGAAACCAGACAGCTCATTGGAAATGCTAATGAGGACTAAAATCTTAAAAAGTTTGAAACCATGATGCAGAAATGAGAGTCTTTGGAAAGCATCTTTTCCTGATGCTTAGAAAAAATATCAGGCAGTTAAAGAAATAGACTGGCAGAAGAAAATATAGCTAGATGCTATCCTTGATAAGCATGAGCTTACAAGAATTCAGAGCAGCGGTATTACCTGTGTTTCCCTGAAAATAAGACCAGGTCTTATTTTCTTTTGGGCCCCAAAATAAGTGGTGGGTGCTTTATTTTATTTTTTTCCCATCTATGGGAGGGCCACTTCTTTTGCTTGCTCGTGGTGTGGCATTCAGAGGAGGTATTCTACCGGTTCTCACTGGTTCAGCCGAACCGGTAGCAGAAAAAACTGCCACTCCGGCGAACCAGTAGCAAAAAAATGGCAGTCAGCGAATCGGTGGCAACACCAGTAGAAAACACCACTGGTGGCATTGCACATTATTTTAATGTGTAAAATGTCATTATTGTGCAGTTTATACACATTACTATTCTAGAGAAATATCAGTAGAGGGAAAAGATGCTTTCATAATTAAAGAATGACTAACAGTAATAAATCCCAATCTCTTTATTCACCTTGGAAAAAAAAAGACTCCAATTTTTATTTTAAAATGAATGAACATTACTCAGAGGAATTTTGCTTTAGGCTTTCTTTGAACTCCCCCAGATGCTTCCTTTTTTCTCCTCCTTGAATTGAATCCAAAGTTTTGGTTTGTGATTTCTTAACTGGAAATATTCTTCTCATTAATCATTTCCAGTAGGCTTCTTGCTTTTGGTTATTGTCCTGTTCTCTTCAGGTCAACATATGTACTATGTTGATTGATAATAATGAACATTAAGTGCAAGTTGTTATTGATCACATAGATTGTCTCCATGATGATCAGTCCCTTAACCTCTTCTAATGCACTTTCAATGCCACTGTAATTGAATTCATCCATCTTGTTGCTAATCATTTTCTTCTCTTTCCATCCACTTTTCTAAGTATTAAAACCTTTCTCCAAAGAGCTAGATTTTCACATCATGCGTCAAAAGTAGTATATTGTAGCCTGGCCCTTTATGCCGGATGCACCCTCAGCAAAATAAAAAGGTTCATTCAGAGAGTTGCATTAGAAATGCCCCACCTCCAATATTTGCACATGAAATTGTAAAATGGAATCTGGCTTTGTGATGGACATTTTCCAGCATGTTCTCATCATATTTCCTTTCAAGGTAGCTGATCATAGAGTTATAGGCTGAATCACACTTGCAGAGGAAAATAATTTTAGGAGTGCTTACGTGTCTGTCATAAACAAACTCACATTGCTACTACACATTACCACAGCCAAATTTTGGCACAACCAGTTCCTTAGGTTCAAAGCAATCAAAGTGCTGATATTTAATCTAAGGATTTGCATTGTGAATGCTTCATACTGAGGGGATTGGTTATTGATTCAGCCTGATGATTTTTAGTCACTTGGCCAAATGAACCGCAACATTAACAAATATTTATAAGCCATCTAGCTAGTATAAGGTGACCAGGCGTCCCGCTTTTGGCGAGACAGTCCCGCTTTTCAGAAATTTGTCCCATGTCCCGCGGCATTTTTAAAAAGTCCCAATTTTTTAAAAAAATAATAACAAATATTTTTTTTAAACTCTCCCACCCTTCTGCGCATGTGCGCGCTTCCCCCATGCTTCTGCACGCGCTCGCGCTTTCTCCCCCACCCTTCTGCACATGCGTGCACACGCTCTCCCCCACCTTTCTGCGCATGCATGCTCC
>JAOYMU010000001.1:101823072-101836710 GCA_025802295.1 Psammodynastes pulverulentus | reverse complement strand
ACTTGATTGCAGGAAATATGACTTCAGCAACAGAGTTGTTAGTGCCTGGAATGCACTACCTGACTCTGTAGTCTCTTTCCCTAACCCCCCAAACTTTAATCTTAGATTGTCTACTGTTGCCATCACCCCATTTCTAAGAGGTCTGTAAGGAGTGTGCATAAGTGCACCAACATGCCTATCGTCCCTGTCCTAATGTTTCTTTTATTCGTACTCACTTATATGTTTATATGTTATGTTCATATACACTTGTTTTTCTCATATATGCTTGACAAAATAAATAAATAAACCATTTGAAGGACCCCACAGTTGACGAAAGGACACAACTGGCATACACCATGGACCCATGCAGAGGCCCTCCTGGCCGCGGCTACCATCTGCTGTTTGAATAGTAGCTGTGAGTCTAGGACAATTCCCAAATTGCACACTTACCTTGAATGATGAAATGCAACATCATATTTTTGAGTTGAGTGTGATATATCTGTGATGCTTGATATCCTGCTTCAGAAGAAGAGAGTGTCCAGCAAGGCCAGCCAGCCTCTTATTCTTGCAAGACTTCTCAGATAATAACGTCTGTTCTAAACAACTCTTTCATCAATGAAGTATTTTAAATAATAATAATAACATGGCAGCTTGTTATAGTTTTGTCTGTCATTCTTAGTTGGAAATATAGCCAGGAAAAAGGGTCTCAATCTACTGAAGCAGAAGAAACTATTATCATATGGTCTACTTACTCTTGCCTTTGCTAGGTCAGTTTCTCTCAGTCTGACTGTTCCTGCTTTAGTAGTGAAGATTCTAGTGAAAAGATTCACCGAAAATGGCTTTGGTGGGGCCAAGGTCAATAAAATAGTGCTTAAGGCAAGGAAACTGTCAAACCAAGCTAAATAAATTGAGCTAGTGAGGGAGGATTGAATGCCTGTAACACCACAATTTTGGCGGAAATCAATGAGAAGGGGAGAAGAAATCTGTCATGGAGATACGGCTGGAAGGAAGCGGTTTATTAGAATTGCTGTGGTGGATGAGTCAGATTCAGTGTAATTGTGATTTTGACATCTGATTCCTTTGCTGCTTTGTTCCTAAATTTAGCTTTAAGATGGAAATGCATCCTTTTTGAGTTTCACTTATTTTAACTGTATGTGATTTGAAAGAGTTTATGCTGCCTTATTCTTTCCTGAACTTTCATATAGAAGCTTTGAAAGGCCTCTTGTGACTGTTATTCAATATAAAAAGGCTGTATACAGATAAGCATCAATGAGCCCATAATAGAAGCTGGATTGTGACATTGCCAGTAGGCATCTTAAGGAGAACCTCTTTCACTAGGTTATAGCAAAATTGTATTTTTACAATACCGAACCATCTTTTTTGTGTCAGACTCAGATCTGGGCTCCCGTTCTAGAAGTATATTTTTATAAACATAAAGAATGTTTAAAAACCTAGGGAAAGACAAAGAAAATGCTGCAGAAATAACTGTGAGCAGACAAAAACAGATTGATTGAAGTCTCTTTATGTATCTTCCCATGACACTGTCTGTACTTCAGAATAAATGAATACTTTACCTGGTGTCAGTGTTCCAAGTAACAACCTCCAGAATAAAAAACTCTGAGAGTATCATCTTCTCAAACGTCCATTTTATTAGATACTGGCACATCTGGGGAAAACCCGAATCTGAGAATTTCAGGTTTTCCCTAGCCGAAAGAAAACCCGAAATCCAACTCCCTGCACCCAGTAGTCAATCACATGGTCCAATCATTATTTCGTTCCAACTGGAGACCATTCCCCAGTCACTCCCCTCCAGGTGCAGAGTAATATGTCCTTGACTTTCAGAGAAAGGAATGTTGTTGTGACTACTCTTCCACCGCTCCTTGAAATCCCCCCTCCCAAATTCCCAGGCACTAAACGTGGCAGCCCAGAAGCCTCAGAAAAAATGGCTTCCAAGCTTACACCTGGATGGCTAGATACCCAGTTCTTGCATGAGAATGCAGACATTTCATATGGCCTTGCCTGTAGTGTCATGAAAGCTCATGTGGGAAGACTGAAACTTGTTCGTTTCACAATTTGGATGTTTTCATTTTAACTCTATATTTATTTTTATTTGATGGTTTTGCCTAGGTGTTGCAGATGCCACGGTCCTGACTCCTAATACTCATCTAAGAGTCCATTATGATATTTTGAGTGTCTACAACTGCCTCTGTTTCTGTACCCTACATCAGTACTTTTCAACCTGACAAGATGTATGGACTTCAAATCCCAGAACTGCTGGCTGGGGAATTCTGGGAATTGAAGTCCATATGTCCTAAACTGACAAGTTTGAAAAGCACTGTTCTACATAGCAATAGCAATAGCATTTAGACTTATTTACCACTTCACAGTGCTTTACAGCCCTCTCTAAGCAGTTTATAGAGCCAGCATATCACCCCCAACAATCTGAGTCCTCATTTTACCAACCTTGGAAGGATGGAAGTCTAAATCATGTTGCTGTAATGGATATGGTACAATATTTTTGACAGAAAATATCCTATTATCCCATAGCGGGATAGTTTTTAGAAAAAAAACCCTATACATTTAGTCATGTATTTCTTTGTAATATACTGGAAGAACTTTCAAACGAAATCAAAGATTGCTGCTACTCCTTACAAGTTTTCACTTCTGCACTTCTGCTTTTCTGAAAGGAATATTGACAATATTGGAGTGAAAATGCAATTTATTCAGAAAGTTTCTGTACAAGTTTTTTTCCAGATGTTGTGTAAGCCTTAAAAAACTAACTTCATAGAAAGCTAATAATTGTCTGCAAACACATTACCTAACTAATTAAATATGACTATAGATTACAAGGATATTATGGGTGTAACTCTGCAGTGCTGTCATGAACTATTTTAATAAACTGTATTTTCATTTAAAATGTGACTGAGACTTGACAGTAGTTTGTATAAAAGATTTAGTTTTTTTGATACAACATGAGCCACACTTTTGGTGGAAAACTTCCTTGCTGACCCTCATCTTCTTGCTCTTATGCAGGGGAAGCACAAGACAACTTTAGAAATGTTACCTATTCAAAAGATCATGCCTCATTGTACTATTTCAGAATGCATGAAGATACTATTCAAGATTAATGTGGAGAGCTAACTTCCAGTCATTTAGAAAACTATTATAATTATTGATGATTGCCAACGTTTAAACCTATTTCATGCTGCCCACGAATGACTTTCGAGCCATGAATTTCCTGGTTACAGGATAATATTGGCAGATTATCACTCCTATTAACTCATAGTTACATAGAATAAGACTTACATCCCATGAAACACTCTGTATTTAAGATCCTATCAGAAGAGTTACTTTTTTAAGGATTCAGAAGTGACCTTTGCAGAAGAAGGAAATACAATATTCAATAATCCAAATTGCAGGCTCTATGCATGTTTCTTTTTCAACTTTTGCCATTCTTGTTCTGTAGGTGTGTTGTTGTGCTGTTTAACCCCAGGAAAAACAAGCAGCATCATATTCTAAACAGCTCCAGGTAAGTGAAACACTAAGTTCTCAATTGTTGACTTGCTTATATGGTCTTGAAGTATATGTTGAGGATTTACCAATAATCTTCCTAATTAAGAACTGTGTCTGACTTTTATAACCTACAATGGACAAAGAGTTCATCTAAAGATCACATACACATACACACACACAAATAGGGAAGCAACAAAGAACAAACAAGCTTATAGGAACTGTTTGATTGTGATCATATAATTTCTTTTCTACTCTTTGGAAATTTATTATGGAATGCTGAATTTCCTTTATGTTGAACTCCTGAGTATATCTTACATTGTGAATGCCAGAAATCAAGTCATGGTGATGATAATTGTGGGGAACAAAATTGTGGTGAAACAGCTGAACTTTTTAATTTCGGCAACTTAAAATAATGTAAGATTATTCTGCAGTTCAGGTGCTTAAAGCAGTAAATAATTTACAGAGTGGGCTGTTGCACATGTTTTGTACAACAAAGTTTTGTGATTTTCCTTTTTATGAAAAGCTGTGGAGGCCTGAGCTACTGAAGCTGTTGAAGTCGTTTTTTCCATAAACGACTCCTGTCTGGATCTAACATCTGAATAAATCTCTGTTGAAAAAGTGTGCTAAAGCAACCATCGGCTTAACACAGATGCCCATTTTGTTCTGCTTTCTTGTGTTCCCTCCTATGCTGCCTAGAGTCATTCTGAAGTTGAGCGGCTTAGAAATTCAATGAATGAATGAATAAATAGTCTGATGTTCAAAAGCTTTAACAGGCAAATATTTATACAACAGGCTATGTTGCTTCAACACCTAGGCAAATAAGGATGTAGTGTTTGGCTCTTGTAAAACCTTCCTTCACAGTGCAAGGAGTTGTATAGGAACATCACTGAAGGTGCATGGCCTTATCTTTACTTAATTTTATTGAGTTGAAAATGCCAATATTGTATTGATTTTGTAGCATTTCACAGTAGGATTTCTTCTTTTGTACAGGAAGACTATTACGGCCCTTGCTTTTTCTCCTGATGGAAAATACCTGGTTACTGGAGAGGTAAGTTTGGGTCACATGGCTCTCATGTGCCAGAAATCCAAGCATTCCTTCATATTTCAATAGTCAACTAAGGCAAGAATGACTTAAAAGCCTTACTCATGACTGGATTGAGGAGAGAGCCATGCTACAACAAAAAAAATAGCCCCTTGCTTTGGGTGGCAGGTGTAAATGTGCTGTTGCCCATCTACCCTAAAAGACCAGAATTCCTAATTATATACTCTACACCAGCGTCCACTGCTACTTGGGACCACAAGAAGGTGTGGATGACTGCCAACGTCCCTTTTCCATTGATATCCAAGGTAAAGAAAGATGGTGTGGCCAGTCACTGCCTACCCTTCCATCTCAATTTGAGCCTTACTCTTGAACAAGCTTAACTGATGGAGGCATCATTTTGAGGACATCGGATCTAGGCAGCTCACTACTCAACAGGTTCACTATTGAAAAAGCCTATATACTTGAAATAGCATGCTCAGGAAGAACAATGCTGATAGCTTCCGCAGTGCTATGGCTGCACAGAGTTTCAAGTGGAAGCAGGTATTAGGAGAGTCATCAAGACAGCTTATAAATATAAAGAACTGGAGCTGATTTAATCTCTCTGTCAAATGAACTGATTTCTTTTTAAATCTTCAAGGACATTTTGCACTTTGAAAAATAATTATTTTTCTCCCAATATCACCATGATGTTTTTGAGGTCCCCAAACCAGTGCCATCAGGACACTGTTGTCATAAAGATACATTCCAGATTGTCTGTGCTAGTTTTCATATGAGAGAGTGTCACAAGGGTCTATGGTTTAATGGTGAACCTGGGCTTCTTGTAACAAGGGTCACATTCTGTTGATAATTCATGGTGTCTCCGGTGCCAGGCTTGTGAACAAAGATAAAAAATACCTTATTGTGGGTACATAAAAAAGATTCAGTCTCAGTAGAAAGTAAGAAGGGCTGCTCAAGTTGCAAATACATAATTAATAAACTATTTTAAGAATGTCTTGTTTTATTAAATAGAAAGAAAATTCTTAATCTGTGGATACATTGATTTAAGTGGCTGGAGAAGTAGAAAGGAAACCATTTGCTCATTTGGTATTGTTTTGAAATTAGAACTATTGGGGAGATAACATTTAGACCAGGGATGCCACAGAGATGGATTTGTAAACCATTTGAAGGCAGTGTGCCTTCAGTTTTCAGTTTTCACAAAACTTCATATTTGATATAGAAGATTTAAATGAACGGCAAACCAGTTTTGTCTTGCACTCCCATGTGCTCTGAAGCATCTCTTCCAAATCAAATCCTAATGTGTTAATTCATTGTAGAAAATGAAAGGATGATGTTGATTTCTGCTTCGGATGGGGTACAAAGAAGCCAATGTGTATAGTCTCCTTTACACTTTTTATGAGGGAAGTTCTTTGGGGAAAAAATTGAATATAGTGACAAAGATGCTGATGTTTGTAGATTTGGCAGGGCTGGGTTTGGTTGCTGGCAACAAAAGTTTTCATTTAAAAAAAAATGTACGAAGCTGAAAAAGTCAGTATTCAGTTTCTGATGTAGATCAGATATGTGTACAATACTATCACTGTTTGTGTTATGAAGATTGAATTGGTGCTTGCTTGAAGCCCACAAAAATGTTGACAGCCCCTTGTTGTCCATGTTGGATGGCTGCCATGTGTGTCCAAAGAAGCTGATTTACTAATAGACTGTGTACACAATCCCTTCATTATCTTGAATGTTTTAGACTGCAGTTATTGAATTCAAGGGGTGATTCACCCCACTCCCACCAAGTCAAGCAACGAACTGTAGAATGCGAATGCTAGTCACATGACCTGCAAGCTTGTAACTGGGTCAACATAAGAATGATTGTGTGGGATTTAAAATGTTAGATTTGAGAATGGGCAGCAACGTATCCCTAATCGCTTAAGAGCAAAGCGGGAGCTTCTCCTATTCCATGAGAATCTGATGCTCAGAACATTTTGCCACAGGATATAAGACCCTAAGTTGGAAAGGCCCTTTGAGGTCAGCCTCTGCTTAATGCAGGATTTACAAAGTTGGATGCAATAACAGTATCTTTGACAGATGGCTGCTCAGCCTCTAGCCTCTCATGACTTAAGCAACAGACTGCTCATCTCCTTTTGGAGTTTTGAAGCACTCTCCCTACAGAACATTTTCCAAACTTTAAATCAGTGGAGCTAACTGTTAGCTCTGTTTGACTATGCCTCATAAACACTGCAATAACTGCAATCTATTATTCTTTTTTAAAAAAAGTTATGTTTAGTGGCAATATAATAAACAACGGCAGAAGGCTGGAATGGTCCACTCTGTAGGGAAGAGGAATTCTTGCAACTTTAAATGGCAAGGGATTGGATAAATATTAACACTGACATTTCATGATTGGGCAGCTGGGCTCTTAACATGGTGTTGGTTGTAGAATCCAGGGCCTCCATTACGTCCTCTTCTTTCTTAAAGTAAGGACAACTATTCTCCCCTTTTCACTCTCATGCAGTGATTGCCTATAATGTTGACTTTGCTCCTGCTGGTAATTAATTCTTCAGGATAGTTTTGTAGTGTGAGATACGGGGGTTTTTTTTCTAATTGAACCCTGTTAAATAAGTATTCAACTTGCTCCAACTTATTCTTATATATCTACAGTATGTTTCTTAAATATATTTACCACCTCAAACTAAAAAGATTTATAGATTGTGGGAGAACAGAACAGAACACTTTATTTGGCCAAGTGTGATTAGGCACACAAGGAATTTGTCTCTGATACAGAAACTCTCAGTATACATGCAAAGAACAGAATCATCATCATCTCAAGGGGGGAGTAAAGAAGATAATAAGATGTAAATGATAATATTATACCTATATTGCATGGTTAAATATATAGAGATATGAGAAAGCAGTGTGAAAATTAGGTGTTCAAAAGATAGATGATGCGAGGGGAAAAGACTGTCCCTATATCTAGTTGTTTTGGCATGCAATACTCTGTAGTTCCTCCCAAGGGGAGGAGTTGAAACAGATTATGTCCAGGATGTGAGGGGTCTCAGCCTTCGTCTGACCCACTCAATATACAATATTTTAGTTACAGTACCCACATTTTGCATATGACCTTGACATGCACATCAGTTAACATACCAGTAAAAGATATTTTACATCATTTCCAGAAACGTGCTTTTCAAATGGAGATTTTATTTTTTAAGTGGTGTCCATTTTTATTTTTAAATTTATTTCTATTGAACTTACCCACTTCTTCAATTAGAGCTGACTTCAACAGGGTGTTGTAAATTGGGTTAAAAACATGCAATATATACATTTCAGTAAAATAGCAGCAAGCATGATTTATATAAAAATAATATATGGCAGAATTCAGCTCTGGGGATCTAATCCTTTTAATAACCGCTGAGCAAAAGTCAACATCTGTTACCAGAAATGACAAATACCACTCCAGACTATAAGACCTGATGAAAGATTTGATGGATTTTGTGAAAACCAGGAGCTATTTGGATATCTGGCAGAATATTATTTTATATATGGGAAACAACTACTGAGAAAAATTGCCTCTATGATGGCAGGGAAGATGGCAGCCCACAAGTGAAAAGACAGAGCAAATCTTTTTGGGTGACCTTCAAGTCAGCGTTGACTCCTGGAGACTGCCTGATGAGTCCCTGTGCTTTGTAGAATTTCAGAAGTGGTTTTCCATTGCCTCCTCTAACATATGCTAGTGAAACATGGACACTTACCTCACAATCGATTGCTGCATGTATTTGACCATAAGAACAATAAACCTTGGTGGTTGAATGGTGAAGCTATTGAGCCAGTTTTATTTGTGGAAGAACTGTTAGGGAAGCAAAACTTGGAAAATGAGAGTTTTCCCCAGTGAGGAATTGTACCAGAGGTGGTATTCTACCAGTTCACACCGGTTCGTCCGAACTGGTAGCACAAAAAACTGCCACTCGGGCGAACAGGTAGAAAAAAAATGGCTGAACCAGTAGCTAAAAAATCCCTCTGCCCCTCTACGTGCGGGCGCTCTCCTCTCCCTTCTGTGCATGTGCATGCTGATCATCTGAGAGGACTCTTTGATCCTCTCAGCTGGTCAGCGCACTTTTTTTTAGCTACCGGTTTGGACGAACCAGCACTTTTTTAGCTTAAAAAAGTGCCGGTTCAACCGAACTGGTAGCTAAAAAAAGTGCACCAATCACCTGAGAGGATCAAAGAGTCCTCTCAGATGATTGGCATGCACATGCGCAGAAGGGAGAGGGAGCATGCGCATGCACAGAGGGGGAATGTGCACACACTCAGCGAAGCGGTGGCAACACCGGTAGGAAACCACCACTGAACTGTACCACTCACGTTGTTTCACAGAGTGTCAAAGCACTGCAAAAGACTAACTTTGGTGAGGTTGAGGGTTTTGGCTTGTCTTCCATGTTTGAATAAAAGTGCATGGAAGTGACTATATTGTAATGGCCAATTCTCTTTCCTACAGAGTGGGCATATGCCTGCAGTCCGTATATGGGATGTTGCTGAGCGGACCCAGATGGCTGAACTTCAAGAGCATAAGTATGGAGTGGCATGTGTGGCCTTCTCACCAAGCTCCAAGTACATTGTCTCAGTGGGTTATCAGCATGACATGATAGTCAATGTTTGGTCATGGAAGGTAAATTATAGCAAGATTTTTTGTAGCCATTATGTGAGCATAATTGAACTTGCAACTAGAAGCTGCATTATGCCTCCAGAATACCAATCCTGTTTCCTCATAGATGATCTACTCTGACTTTCTGTCTCCCAGTTTGAGTTTGTTCTTGCTATATATAGCAAGGATACAGAGCCTGAGCCCCAAGGATTGCATGAATTCTTGAAGAAAGATAGCACGTGGACCAGAGCCCTTCCTAAATTTGCAATCAAATAGACGAATGTAATTTAAAATTTGGAGTGCAACCATTCTGGTTATTATTCATTACTTTAATTGAATTTAAAAGTCAATGATATGCAATTTTATCATGCCTGTAGGCCCTGACTCCTTTTGGGAATATAGGCTTCAGCTCAAAAAGTGGTGCTCACTTCACAGAAGATGTCTGATAAAGCAGTGAGCTCTATGTTTTCAATAACTGAAATGAAAGGATGTTTGTATTAGAGGTATATGCTGTATTTCAATGAGACAGAAATAATGTTTATTTAATGACTCCCTTCTAGCTTTAAAAATGCACAGAGAAATATTTCATTACTTTGGTTATTAGTATGTAGAATAAACATTCTTGAAATGGCGTAGCAGCCTAGCTAGGAAGATTCCCTCACCACTTCCACCTCTTGGTTTGTGTTAAGGCTCACATAATGAAAGATCACAGCAGGCTATTTCGTCTCCTTTGCATTAGATAGGTAGATAGGAAACTGCCTAATGCTGGATCAGGCCACTTTGACATCTCATTCTGTCCTGGTCTGCATTGATGGATACTGATTTTGAGCTGAAGATTCCAGAGGCCTTCTGCATGTTTGGTACCACTGCCTTTTTCTTCTCAGGTTGACTGGGTCCACACATTGTACTAAGTCAAGGATTTATTTTAAGCAAGTTTAATTGTGTTAACTTTACTTGGCTGAGACCACAGAGCAAGCTAAAGCCCCATGTTATGGCTCTGTCTGATATTTCTTATGTTTTCGATATTTGCTCTCAATTCAAAAAGCTATTAGAGGTTTTGTTTTAAATAACTGGTAATATGTTCTGAGTTTTATTTGGTTCCTCCTTTAAAAATAAGTGGCCCCCCAAGTATATGTCTCTTCAAGGAGCAAAGATTTGGGTATTTTTTTCTTTAAGGCCTCTTCAAAACACTGGATTATTCTTTGTATTGACCAGAAACAAAGCCTCAGTGACTGATATGTTGATAGTAAAAGTAGCTTCTACAGAAAGAGTAGTTGGTTTGATTGGGAGTAAATTGTGTGCTTAATTTATTTCCTGGTATAACCGAAATGTGTTCAGTTTATCTGATTATATATGAGAAATCAGAACCATAAATGAGATTATCTCAAGGGATTAAAATGGAAATGAGTTTTATATGCCAAATTAATGCTGGGCATTTTTTGTTGTTGTTGAAGTTAAGTGTGGTAAGCTGTCGTTGTTAAGTCTGGATTTGTTCATTCTTGTATAATCTTCTGTTCAGCACGCTGTGCTGTTAGTCATAAATTGTTTCGCTGCTTTTTATCTCTGCATGTTTATTAAGTGGTGTCAAAAGACTTTTTTCTGACCTGAGTGAGTCAGGGGTAAATTCATTCTGGGTTTCTGATATTAGACTGCAACTCCTAGTCTATATCTATGCAAAATATTTTTCTTTCATTTGGGGTAGCAGGAGACTATGTGGAGTCATGTTATCTTACCTCTGCAGAATTTAAAGTTAATATCAATGCAGATGCCTAAACCAATGGAAGGCCAAGAGTCCTGCTTTCCCTCATAGCTCCTTGGATCATTGGGAGTCTGCACGAATTAACTCACCATTGGGAATCCCCATGGAGCTCATGTGTCCTAACTCATGTGATTATGAGGGAGGTAGTTGCAGGCCTTTTTCTGTCCATGAGGATTCTCCCTGTTCTTACATCCACTTTTACTCTGTTCTGATTCTGTGAACTATTCCTCTTTATTTTACATGTTGTTACTTAGGCCAATGGTAGCAGAGGTGGTATTCAGCAGGTTCTGACTAGTTCTGGAGAACTGGTAGCAGAAATTTTGAGTAGTTTGGAGAATCGGTAAATATCAGCTCTGACTGGCCCCACCCCCATCTATTCTCTGCCTCCCGAGTCCCAGCTGATCGGCTGGGTCTTCTTTTGTTGCCCTGCACAAGAGAACGGAGCTGGAAAGCAGGTTAATGGGGTGGGGAGGGAATGGGAGTTTGCAGTATCCTTCCCCTGCCACGCCCACCAAGCCACACCCACCAAGCCACAACCACAGAACCGGTAGTAAAGAAATTTGAATCTCACCACTGAACAGTAGCAATACTTCCAGCCCAATACTGCAACTTTCTTCTAAATGTTTGTCCAGAAGAGGTCTGTCTTTGTAACAGAATATAAATGTGTCCATTTGTCCCTGCACAAATATGCATAAAATTGAGCATAAAGCTTTAAAACTAAAACAAGTGAGAGTATGCTAATATTAAGTTAAAAAAAAAAAAAGAATACTGCAAATGAGCTGATAGCGTGCCCCGAATAATACAGAATTAACTTTTATCACTTGATCTGTGGGAGGCTGTAGCGTTTTTATGTATACACTCTGGGAGGTATTGCTGTATATTCCCAGAGATCTTATGCATAAATCAGACAAATAGATTTAATTAGAAGAACATCTGACTTGCTCAACTGTCTTCTTTCCAGAAAAACATTGTTGTGGCAGCGAATAAAGTCTCAAGCAAAGTGACAGCAGTTTCATTCTCTGAGGATTGCAGCTATTTTGTTACAGCTGGAAACCGGCACATCAAATTTTGGTACCTGTCCGATAGCAAAACCTCTAAGGTAAAGGACGTTGTTGAGGCTGTTGAAAAAAGGGGAGATATTTACGAGCAAGAGAATTATGTCGGATTTATGAGTATTTCTGAAAAGTGTTGATCAAACCATTCCAGTTTCCCAAAGCAAAACCGTCTTGACATGTTGTTGTTTTTTCATGCCAGGTGAATGCCACAGTCCCCTTGCTTGGGCGTTCTGGTTTGCTCGGAGAACTGAGGAACAATTTTTTTACAGATGTGGCATGCGGCAGGGGTAAAAAAGCAGACAGCACTTTTTGTATCACTTCCTCTGGTCTGCTGTGTGAATTCAATGACAAGAGGCTACTGGACAAATGGGTGGAATTGAGGGTAAGTAGCCTGTGGCAGTTGGATATCTGTTCATATTAGAGGGGAGAAGATCTTTCAGTTCTACCAGTTATCCTAGTGCAGGATTTTGAAAACATAGGGCACAGAAAAGGATGTCTGGATGGGATGATGCCTGGTAGATGATGTCTGGTACCTTCTGTATGAAAAAAATGAGATCTAAATTAAGCAGCTAGGTATGAGCCATATAATGTACTGTACAGGTACCGGTAGTCCTTGACTTACAACAGTTCATTTAGATAGACGGTTCAAAATTACAACATCACTGACAAAAATGACTTATGACCATTTTTCACACTTATGGCCATTGCAGCAACCCCATGATTGTGTGATCAAAATTCAGATGCTCGGTACCTGATTCATACTTATGACCATTGTTGTGTCCCAAGGTCATGCGATCATCTTTTACAACCCTTTGAGAAGCAAAGTCAATGGGGAAGCCAGGTTCACTTAGTAACTGTGCTTACTAACTTAACGGCAGTGATTCACTTAACAACTTTGGCAAGAATGGTCGTAAAATAGGGCAAACTTCACTTAAATGTCTCACTTAGCAACATAAACTGCGGTCATAAATTAAAGATTACCTGTATAAGAATGGCAATACTTCCCTCCAAGTGTTTTCTCCTAACTAGTTTTGGATATTAGAAATGTATTTCATTAGGAGAAATCACTGAGGAGAAATGGAAGTTCTCTAGAAAAGTTCACCACCTTTTTTATACTTGTGCTTTTACATTGCTTCCTTATTCTCTGCTTGATACAGTATATTTTAGCTGTCGCTTCCTGTAGTTTTGTAAATCTTGCAGAGTTTCACTCAGGCCAAAAATAGTCTCAAAATTGCTGGCAAACATGGCATCAGAAGGTACCTCCCTCATTAGCAAACAACTGATTTTGCAGCCCGTTCCTAATATAAGCACAAACTATTTTAGACCTGTTCAGTTGTGCTTGTATCCATTCGGCCATGCACTAGTATTCTGCTTCAGTTGCACAACCAAGATGGGAAAAAAGTGATTGGTTGAAGCCCACCTGTGTAGGAGAGCTTTCATGTAAATTGTCTATGGAGATTTTCAGTCATCCAGGTCATGGTTGTCCCAAAGATGCTTTTTTCAAGAGGAAACTGGACTTTCTGGGTTTTTTTTTAAGAGGTTTAGCTTCTCATCCAAGAAGCTTCTTCAGCTCTGACTGGATGGTGGGAACCCTCTAAAAGGATGCAAATGACCAGCTGTCTGCAAGGAGTATAAATCCTTCCATTCCCCACCATCCAGTCAGAGC
>JAOYMU010000001.1:101698625-101713095 GCA_025802295.1 Psammodynastes pulverulentus | reverse complement strand
AGCAAGGATGTCCAAACTTATCAACTTTAAGACTTGTGGACTTCAACTCCCAGAATTCCCCAGCCAGCATGGGAGTTGAAGTCCACAAGTACTAAAGTTGACAAGTTTGGACATCCCTGCTCTAGAGGAAAAGAAGTATCACAAATATTTTTTGCTCCTGGGAATATTTATTGAAGCACACTAAGCTTATTTTGTTTCTTTTTGGGGAAATGACTATGTAGAAGGTTAAATGTGGCCTTCATTTAGTTCTGGAATGGTTTTCCATTTTTCCATTCTCAATGACTAATGAGCTACAAAACAATTCCTGTTCATTACACATTTGGAACAAATGGGAGTTGTTCCCACTGTTTCATTTTCAGAATAGTCTGTTTTCAAAGATTTCTTCATTAAGCTTCTCCTTTATCCACACCGTATATAATTCTGAACATCTCAATCACATCTCTTATCATTGTTTCCTTTCTAAGACAATGTGAGGCAGCACAGGTTTTTATTGGTGAAAGACTGTCTGGAGTTATTTTTCTCTCATGTTGGTTGGAAAAAAAATGCTTACCAATTGTCTTTCAGATACTGCATTTGACACTTCTCCTAACAAGTTGACGCCAAACACAAAATCCCTCTGTTTAATAGATGTAGGATTTTTTATGAACAACAGTGGTATATCACTTCTCAAGCCAGAAAGGAATGTGGATATAATTATTTTTTTGGATTATGAGATGAGTGGAATCTTAAGGGTGAGAGAAATATTTTCACTATTATTTTCCTTTTGAATGCTTGTGTGCTTACATGATGGAAAGGTACTTTAGAGTTTCTTAGATCCATAATTATAGGTCAGTTATACCAAGGAAGTCAAGTTTACCAATATGGTGGATTAGTTGAACAAAGATAATTTCCATTTAATAACTACCCAAGAAATAAAAAAGGATCATCTTTATGTTACTTTACTTTTTATTTTAAAAAGTATATGATAATTGCCTATATTTGAACATTTTAGGTGCCAACAAAGATGATGGAGGGGAGGCAGAATTCAAGCAACTGAGACAAATAAAATGCCTTAAGATGTGATAGTCTGGAAAAAGAGAGAGAGAGAGAGAGAAATCCAAGTGAATCCTCCAATCTGAGGGATAGCTTGTTAAATTCCATAGTATTATATCTAATAGGAACTCTATTTTGAATGTAGAAAGTATGTAGTATGTAGATAATAGTGTGAAACAGCCTTCTTTAATACTGCTTTCCTGAAGCAATATAAAATCTATTTCTTTTGTGAAAGAAAGAAAGAAAAAATAGGTTGGAGAACCAATTGGGAGTTGTCTGGATTCACTGATTGTGGGTCCAATTTCAGTTGGATTGGAAATTTCATCTAGAATTTCCGTTCCTCCTTTTCCTTACTTCAAGTATTTCTTGAAGTATTTCTAATTGACTTGAACAAAGATTGCACATGTACAAACTTGTACAAAAGTAATTGAGAAATTCAAGGTACTGTATGTTTTAGCACTGAACCTTCTACACTGCTTATCAGAGACAATTACAGATTATTCGGTAGGGGAGTTTCTGATTTATCTATGGAAGCAAAATGAATATTTTTGGGAAGATTTGTCTTTTTTGGTTTCTTCTTCAGCAAATAAAGATGATGGCTGATTACTGTGAAGTCCAAGGCATTCCCTTTCCAAAGGTTCATGTGAGTGAGAAAGACCGAAAAAATATCAAGGAGTGCTATGTTTTCTCAGATGAAAATAATCCCAAAGCACCAATAGTGCTTTGTTTTCCACTGGTCTGTTGCACCTTCAAAGAATACTCAGCACCAGGTAAATTCAGCTGATTTAAACATTTGCAGTTTCTTCAGTGATTTCTTTAATTCACATGTTGACTGAAATCCCTTCTACAATGGCATTTCCCAAGGTATAAAGAAAACTACACTTTGCAAATTGTGCAAATACACAAATGTTCAAATTGTGATCATTAGTTATGTATGTATACACAGACATTGTTCTGTTTTCTGAATATTAATCAAGTAAAGATGGCAAATTTAAGATGTGTGGAATTCAATTCCCAGAATTCCCCAGCCAGCATGTTCATACATCTTAAGTCCACACATCTTAAAATAAGTTGAGCTAAAGGAAGACACTATTTAATCATTCCATTTAAAAATAGCTTGGGTAGTTCTAGGTTTTAAATCTGTACCTGAAATATACTCAGCAACCAGATTGGAATTGGCCCTCTAGAGACAATAAATGGGGGAACTGACTAAACAAGCATCATAACACAAAATTTGCAAATTATTAGGATGTAAATTTGTAAAGGTGAAATTTGTGTCATGATGTTACCTCATGCATTGTGATTTTAATGCGGTTTTGGTTCGTTTGTGGATGCCTATGTCCAGATATCCTAATACTTCTTTTCCAATATTTATTAAGCAGAGAGGTCATCAAGAACAAAAAATGGAGCTCAGTGGAGGGAAAAAAATCTTTAGCCTTATTGTTTTTCTGCTGTAGTCTCTATCCTTAAGACAATAGGCTTCATGTAGAGAATAACAGTAGAATAATAATTCCCTGTGACTGTAAGTGAGTTCATCAGAGATGAAATCATAGGCGGAATCCATTATTTAATTGTTGCAGAACACTGAAGTGCTCTGGAATTTAGTGCAACTGGAAGGTTCCCTAAGCATAGATGGGCACCATTTAAGGTGTTAGAAGGTTGCCTTTGATATTCTTGAGGTCATCCAGGGATGTCTAGAAAAGGCAGGGCTGAAATTTGGAAGACTGCTTTGTATTGAGCTATGGATGTGGGACTGGAGACCTTTCAAAAAGAAACCAATTCTATTCTCACCAAAATGTGACTCTTTTTCACTGAATCTACAGATAAAGATGTTGCTATAGGGATGCTTGAAAACCATATATAGCCCCTAGGGGATTTGCTCCTTTCTGGCCAGTCGACTCTGTTTGTGTCCCTTATTTTATGAAACAGCTGAACAATAGCAAGATATCTTCCTAAAAATATCACGAGCAGTTAATTTGAGTATAGGAATGTAGCAGAGTGAGGAGGGCGGATGCACGCAACTGTCCATAATGGACCTCACATAAAATTTTACTTTCCTCTTTAAGTCCAATGGGAATATATGAAAAAAATGTGGGACAAAGATTCCTCATTGCTCTCCAGTCTGTTAACTGGAAATGAGCACATAGGGACTCTTCAGAGTAAGGCATTCGTACTGTTGAGTTATATACTATGACTGTGAAAGAGTATGAGATGGAGGTTAGCTAGTCATCTACACAGTAGTGCTTCCAATGACACCAAGATAAGATCAGAGGCAAATAGCTTCATATTGCCTTAAAAGTCTGCCTTAAAAAAAAGAAGCTACTTGGCTTAGAGAGATGATGTAAGTACAGATAGTCCTTGACTTACAACAATTCACTTAGTGACCATTCAAATTTACAACAGCACTGAAAAATGTGACTTATGACCAGTTTTCACAGTTACGACCTTTACAGTATCCCCATGATCATGTGCTTAAAATTCAGATGCTTTGGCAAAGGCTTATAACCTTTGTTGTGTCTCAAGGTCATGTGATCACCTTTTGTGACCTTCTGACAAGCAAAGTCAGTGGCGGAACCAGATTCACTTAACAACTGGGTTACTCACTTAACAAATCCAATGATTTACTTAACAACTGTGGCAAGAAAAAGTCATAAAATGGGGTAAGCTCACTTAACAAATGGTTCATATAGCAACATAAATTTTGGTCTCAGTTGTGGTCGTAAGTTAAGGACTACTTGTATCATTTCCAAGATTATCCTTAAAACCACATAGTATAGATTCCTTGCAAACATTTTCATATTCTAATATGCAAAAGCTTCAAATCATAAGAATAGTTCTGGAAAGTTTCAGCCTCCCACCTCACTCTTGGCATTTCAAGTTTTATTTCTCTGGAATATGTTCAGACTGAACTAGATGTGCAAGTACAGGAGAAAAGGACATGTTGCCTGATTATTCCTCAAGCCCTTTTACAATTTCTCAGTCTCAGGTCATGCAAAAAACAATTGGCATAGCTGTAATAATACATAATTTACCTAACTGCAAATATACTCTGAAGTAGCTTTTCAATTTCCTTTTTTTAAAAAAGGATCTCCTATTATACTGCCACCAAGATCTAAGTTTGGAAAGCATTTCTTAGCCCTGCAAACTATTTGTGGCTGTTAAAAACTACCCTTTAAATACTTGAAAGGCTATCCATGGTAACTATCAATTGAAGATATTTCTTTCACAGGCACTAATAGCTAAAAAAAAGAGAATTTCTTCCATGTTGCAAAGTCTGTTAATTTCACCAACAAGATGGTTTACATCAGACAAGGCAAGGGTTAGGAGCAATGTTTTATATTCTGGGTTATGGCAGATTTTAAAATATATTTACAGAAAAAACTGCTCCCTTTTCCTCTTGATTGGAAAACTTGTTGATTGTTGGGATTTCTACATGGAGTTTCATTGACATATTGTAATAATATTACAGAATAGAAGTGCTTTCTGTATAGTGCATAATTTTAACTTCCACTGTTCAGCAAAATGAAGAATGTCTATCAATATGTCATTGCTGTATCAGTTTCAGAAAACAAGGGCACAAAATAAATAACCTGATATAAAACCAATTTATTTTGCTTCCAAGTACCAAATGTTTTAAATCTCTACCTACAGTGCATGATTTTGCTTCAAATAAGATGCATTCACTCACTTTTTTAATCTTTCAGGAGTCAAACGCACTCCTTCAGAAATGCCTGAAGGTAAAGTCAATCTGGGAAAAGGCATCTCACCCTATCAAACCCTCGAAATAACTTACACTGAAGAAAACCTTGACAAACTAATAAATTTATGCAGTTACAATATTCTTAATAACAAAGACTTCATCTTTCAAGCCATTCAAAGTGCTATGCAGAAAAGGCGATATGGTGGGTCCAGAAATGATAAACAATGATAATTTTTTGTCTTCTTAAAGAGAAAAAGCCCAATATGTAACATGATGCATTGCTTGAGGCAATGTTAATTGGTTGTCATTATGCTGCAGTTTGTTGGATGCTTGGATAATTCTCACTCCTGATTGATTTAGCAACTGGATCTAAAACTAAATATACTGCTGTAGGCTTTCATGGCTGATATTTGTTGGACAGTGTTGGCCTTCACGGTTTTTTGATCGAGATCTATAGAACAGCTGTACTGATGTTAAGCAACAGCTCTGCCTTCAGAGGGAAAGTGGTCAGTTAAGCAGAAGCACAGGCCACTGAGCAGGGACTGACAGGGATCCTATCTTTATAGTTAGGCATCCTGACTAATTGGCCTTCAGTAGGTTTCCAGTTGGTGCAGGTTGGTGAGAACTAAGAGAGGGTGAGAGATCATTTTGCTTCTGAAGACACCAGACACAGTTGTTGGCAAAACATCAGGAAATCAGTTCTCTAGGCTACAGTCACTAATCCTTGAAATGGCTTTTAAACTCCTTATTTATTTGAAATAACCATCTTGCATCCGGTAAACTCTAGTTTGCATGCCTGTATAATCAAGCTACAATTTGGTCAGTTTTATTCTCTTAGATCTAGTACTTATAATTCTATTATTTCTTTGATTTTCTTATAAAGGTGAGATTAATAAAAGACATACATTCAAATATTACCTATTTGTGTTATCCAACATTTGCTGTTAGAAGTGATTTTAGGAGATGGTGTTGGCTGAAATTGATGACATACTGTTTTCTGAAGTAATTGAACCACAATTATGTTTCTTTATAATATTGTAAGAGAACTTATCCTCTATCACTATATTGGACATGATGAGATGTGGTTGGATTTTAACACTTGCAGAAAAGCATGAACTGACTTCACTTTATTCAGCACCAGCTGCAAGTGGTGGAAGTATATAAACAAGGGTAAATATTTATTTTATAAAATGAGAGTTATTCTTTGTTATGACTGACACATTTCACATGTAAATGATAGCAGTTCAACGTAAAAAATATTTTATTATTTAAATGGAAATCTACCTGGAAATAAGTTCAGTAAATTCCATATGACTTATTTTTGAATTAAAACTCAGAAGTTTAAAAAATGAGAGACAATTTAAACCATTGGTATTAATTTGTTTGAAATTCTAAAACCACATTGGTGTAATTTAACAGATATTGACTCAAATTCTGATTACCGGTATATGCTTTCAAACATGAGCCTATAGCTTAGTTTATTAATTTATTGAAAGTGTCTGTACTTTGAGACATTTATTTAATATATTTCTGTACTGTTTTCCATATAATTGCTTCTTGAAGATATTTATTCTTTTAACTACCTAACGACAATGCTGAAACTTCACATGTTACCTCACATGTGGAATAATGATAAATAAAGGACAATCTTTTTACCATGAAGATCTGATTAAAATTCAACTATGGAAGCTTAACTGTTGGTAGCTATTGCCTGACAGCTATTGGTTTGCTATTTTCTGTGATTTAATTTATTGAACCCTCTCCACATGTTGTTAACCTTTTTTGAAAAAGATTTAGTCATTTATCCATTGTAGAATGAAAAACATAAATCTTTTGAGATTAATCTGAGAACATGCTACTATTCTTCAAAAAGTCTCCTTGCCAGACCCTATTACTGTGGGAAAAAACCCCTAAAAATGTATGTAGCAGTATACAGTGCTATATACACTATTTCATAATAAAACAAATAAATTAAACTTTTGTGGGAGGTTTTTTGAAATTTTTTTATTAGTCTTTTCCTTCTTTTAAAACATCATGTTCGTATCATTAACATTGTTGTGACATCGTATCCTCATACATCCATTGACTATAACATCTATATAATAACATATACTCCAGTACTACTATAAATAATTAAACTTGTGTGTTACTGGATTTATTTAGAAATGTAGGAACATGTTTATTAATTTAAGGGAAGACCTGAATAAAATCTGGTTTCTATACTATAATTTTTCTTTAGAAAACAGTTTTAAAAATTTGAAAATATATATTAATTTATTTCTTGTGCTAGTAGTGTGTCATTTAAAAAATATAAACAAAATGAGAGGCAGAATTGGTTTATTATTTGCTACAGATTTAATTAACTTTACCTAATCCTTTTTAAAACCAGTAATCAGGAGCCCCACAATACTAGAAGCTAGCCTGGCAAAGTTATGACACTTCTCTAGCCCTCATATCTGCCTAGAAGAAGTATTTGCTGAGAGATATCTGCAGTGAGTTTTTTTTTTCATACAACTAAACTAAGGTTTTTCATTAAATGGAAATCCTACTTCTCACTTTTCCCTCTTCAAACTGCTATGGATGTTAAAGAGGATGATATGGCTAATATTTAACCGCAGAAGTTCTTGTGTTCATGGAAACTACTTCATATCTTTAATGGGTAAAATAGGACATCAGGATAGCTTTCTCTCCTCATGTTCATGCTAAATAATAATGATGACGACAGCGTTGATAATACTCATGGTTATCCAATATTAACAACAAACTTTCATGGCTTTCAAATGCATGCAATCATAAATCCCTGGCGCTACACAGTTTAAGTGATAATTGTTTATAATTTTTGGCAGAAATATTGGAGGGATATAAATGAACATTTTGTGTAGGACACCTATTCAGTAGATAGTGTGCAGGTTTCTCTTTCAGCCGTACCTCTTAAACCAGGAGTCCCAAACTGGACAACTTTAAGACTTGTGGACAGCTGGCTGAGGCATTCTGGGAGTTGAAGTCTACAAGTCTTAAAGTTGCCAAGTTTGGAGACTTCTATCTTAAATTAACCGTAAAGACAATAGAGTAAATGAATGGAAGAATCTAGCAACTCTGAGAAATTCAAGCCAACTATATTGTTTCTATTTCTTCCTGAAAAGATATTTAAAGATTCCCTTCTGTTTCTTAAGATCTTTCTCTATTCTAGATCTCTCTGCAGCATCTAGGTTGTCTACACACTTTGTTGTGTTCACCATAGGCTCAGTTCCGCTGCCTGAAAAAAAAAAGATTAGCATTGGATGAGAAAGACACTGTATAAAAAGAAGACAATAGAAATTGTATAAAAAATAAAACAGATATTTTACAACGCCCGCATGGCAAACCATTCAATTAAAAACTGCTGCCAATTGAATCCTACCCTTTTATGACTTTTCTGCTGAGTGACATGACATGACTGTAGAAAGTATATTTTGCATCAATGGATCATGAGCCTTAATTTATTAGTGGTAAGCTACCCAAAGTTTTTTCAAAGATGGGCAGCTATATAAATGGAAAGAAAGAGAAAGAAAGAAAGAAAGAAAGAAAGAAAGAAAGAAAGAAAGAAAGAAAGAAAGAAAAAGAAAGAAAGAGAAATAAAGAAAAAAGAAAGCCAGTATATTCATTTTTTTAAACACAGCTTTAAAGAAAGTGCTTTATATCATGTCTAAGCACTTTATCTAACTCAGAATTGTCAACTTATAGTCGTGCTGTTATTTATTTATTACACTTTATACTACCCACCTTCCCTATGAGGTGACTCTGGGCAGCATAAAAACCCTAGTTAGCAGATATGTTTCTGAATTTGTACTGTTCTCTTAAAGTTACAAACCAAGAATGAAGTATTTGAATTAAATAGTGCTGTTGCCACGCAAGCAAGGTGGGTGAGGCTTAAAGAACTGTTCTATTCTTCTGTCATCATTTTGCTATTATTTAAAAATGCAAAATTAGGACGATCAACAAACATTTAGCCAGCCATACAGCTGGTTTGACCTGCATTCACATGATTGAACGTTAGCTATGGTGGCCTGATCTATGTCTTGTGCTCTGCACATTCCCCTTTTAATTGACAAAATTTGACTGTTTTTTTTTTACTGTTGCATGTGCTGCACAGCTAAATCTCATAATAAATTAACATACGTAACTATTCATTTTCATTAAATATTTTATAATAGGGGAAAGGATGAGAATTCAAAATAAGAAGTAAAATCATTTAACCTTTTAAGCAATCCATAAACAACCTGTTCTCATCTCGAACTCAAAACTATGCATGCATCACAGAGAAAATTATGAGCCTCTATTCTAAACCTCTACTTTATAATAATCAGTGACAAAAGAAAACTGAATTGTCATCAAATGATTGTAGTAATTTTTTTTAAAAAAAACCCTAAACATAGCATAATATTGTTTTTGTTTTATGAACCTTTGAGCACATTCTGAATTATTTTATTAAATATATCTTAAGAAAAGAGAAAAAAAACCGGTGCTGTGCTATTACCAGGATCTTCAGAATTCGGAGTGAGGGTTTTGTAATTTTGCGTCAATTTTTCTGATTTAACAGAACTTCCAGCAAGCCTTTTTTCTCGATGAGCTTTGAAGGAAGGAGTTCTCCTGTTACCAAGCAGGATTAACAGAATTAATTCATTAAATAAAATGGATTTATAAGGCCACCCATCGCACAAATGCAAGTCTGGGCAGCAATTAGTTTTTCTTTACTGAACCTGTAGATAAGGGTTTAAATTTAAAGCACATCAATACAGTATTATTTATTTTATTTTAGCTATAAGTATTTTCATGGTAGGTAACATCAAGAAATAAAAATGCGCTCAACTAGTTAGCAAAACTCTAAAGAAATAAAAATATAGCAGCTTTTCATCTTTTCTTGCTTCTTCGTTTTTTAAACCGAAACGTCTACAACTGTCTATTCAACAAAGCAGAACTAGATGGAACAATTGCTATTCTCACAAATACCGCTCTCAAAGTTCAAGGCTCTCTATGATGCTTGATATTGTAATGTTGTTGAGCACATTGAAAAAACAAGCAATAATTTATCTGGATTTTTTTTGAAAGATACAAACTTAATATGTTGAATCAAATATAATCAGGTGAACAGAAACCAATGCCTACCTCAGAAGGAAACCTTTGCTAGTCTGTTTATGAGTAGAAGTTCCAGCTGCAGAAATCCAAGGTTTTATCTGAGGTTTCACCACATTTTCATTGATTGAAACTTCCTTCTGATTGCTGTTATGATCTTCAGGAATCCATATAAGAAATCAAAGGAATAAAAGACAAAAATACAGTTATGAAGAATCTGAAAATTTAGCATTTTTGCCCAATATTCTGTGTCTGTTCTTCTTTTATAAGGGTTCCCTGGGCAAGCTTATAGTTTCATAGAATAGCAGAGTTGGAAGGGACCTTGGAGGTCATCTAGGCCAACCCCCTGCTCGAGCAGGAGAGTCTATTCCAAATATTAGCCTCTACCTAGGATCGAACTCACCACTCTACCTAGGCCACCACACCACTCAAGTTGAGATAGTCCTGACTCCTTAGACTGCATCAGTTTACCTAAGTTACTCCATAATGCATGCATCCAATCTTCCATTAACTTCTGAGATGCTGCTGCAAGGTAGTATTCTGCTCCATCACTTGTTCTGTAAACCATGTATTGAAGATGGAATTAATTGATTTATTCGATATATTAATTGATATATCGTTACAAGAAAATACATACAGAAACAAAAGCCCCATTCTTCTTCTTTCAAGAAATGTTATTAACATTAGCAGACCAGAAAACAAATACAAGTGGTAGTTTTTGTATTTCAGCAAAGCCCAAGGAATCTTCTCATGCACTGATTTCAGATAAATTCTGTCCTGTAATTCCTAAATGAAATTGATAACTTAGTCCAGACCCACAATTCTCTCAATTTTGTTAAATGCAATAATGGTTTAGTGAGTTCTAGTGTAGTGAACAGAACTGCTAGAGAAATGTATGCTTCGGGATCATTAATGATAGTAGCTCAACCTTTGCAAACCTTTGCTTTTGCCTTTGAATGACTTTTTTTTCACTACTCTGATCTTGACAAATGTGACATCATTCACATTCTGTGGGTACTTTTATTTGCACTTTGATTCTTATGGTGCAAATTGCAAAATCATTCTAAGCTAAGCAGTATTTAGCTTACTTAAATGCTGCATTTTATTCTAATTAACAGTGATGTATTTTACCTCAAGTTGAAAGCATATTTTTTCCTGGGATAGTTCATTAGCCTGTCACACCTGGCTCCAGCTATGCTCAGTGATAAGTCTGGAGGTATTTTCTAAAAAAGGAGAAAGAGAAGATATAATAAGGAGTAAAATTCCATTGATGCTTCTCAAATAAAAATATGTGTAGTGGGAAATAGGCATTTTGGAGACATGGCCTGTCCATTATAATCTATCCACATTTGTGATGCACATTGGCAAGAGAATGTTCATTCATTGAAGATCTTGTTACTAGGTGAAGTGAGCTTTAGAAAGTTTGCTAATAACATTGCCCCTTGAAATATGTCATGCAAACTTTGTAGTCTACATATTTTTCTCAAAATATAACTTTCAAAATCATTGTTCTAGAAAATATGACAATATCATAGTTTGCGGCATTGCTCCATAAAAACTGCCCAGGATCATGATAACAATCAACGAATAGATGTATTTCAAATTTGATCCAGAACTATTTTAATCTAGCATTTTGGTGATGATACAGGTCAGCTGTTTTGATTTTTATTAGGAATTTCAGTAGATGGTATTAGAAAACATAGTCATTTATCAAACTGCATGTCTTAACTAGCTAAAAAAAAGGGTAGAGGAGGGTTTTCAGTGAGACTGCAATAGATTTTTAAGATCTAAATGATTATAAAATAAAGTACCTGAATTAATTCCTTCTCATCATTATAGAAGTCAAGTTTATGTCTTCGAAGTTGAACATAAAAAGTGTTCCAAGCCCTTGTCTTTGGCTGAAATAATATAAAATAAAATAAATTATTTCCAAACTGTGCATGTATCAATCTGATCATTATTTAAAATTATTCATCCATTAGTAGCTTGCTTCCACTCTGAAATAACTGACATTAATTAATGTAGGGTGGAGTAACTCTTTCTGTCCTGAGGCCACAATCTTCTGCTGTAATGAGAGGCTGCCTGTTTCTCCTTCTGTGTATATGGGCCCACATACACACAATCTTTAGACTATCTTTGGTGAGGGGTAAAGATTTATAATTGCCCTGATTACAATGACCCTGATCCACAATACTGTTTTTTTACTACTATTGTCATTTTTTTGAGCCATACTTTTTTTGTATTTCCTCAAGTCAGCACTGACTCCTGATATTTATCTGGACAAGTCCTGCAGTTCTTCCTGGCAAGGTTTTTCGTAAGTGGTTTGCCATTGCCTTCTTCCTATAGCTAAAAGAGAATAATTGGCCCAAAGGCACCCATTTGGCTTCATGCCTAAGGCAAATCCAGAATTCACAGTCTCCCAGTTTCCAGTTGTATCTTAACCACTAAACCAAACTGGCTGTCTTATTTCCCTGATTCCTTTAATAATAAATAAGAAAGCAGGAATTCAGGAAAAAGTAGGCAGGACTGTCTGGGACTCCACAGGTGTAAAACTAACTTTGAGGGGTCCCATGTGGACTTTTGAGCCAAGGGAGATCCTCCTGAGATGTAATAAATTTTATATAATCAGTAGTTCTTTCTCTTGTTAAATAAACCTTCTGATGGTAGGAAAACAGAGTTAAATTTTGTAAGCTAAATGCTAATGATCTTTGTAAGAATTTAGTTTTTATATATTGACAAATAGTAATATGATCCAAGGTGATCCATCAATTTCAATTCTTCCTTTTATTAATATAATAAATAAATGTGCAAACTAGAAAGAGCAATTTAGTTAGTTTAATATAACCTCAGGCTAATCATGCCCCACCTTAATTTTTTTCTTTTATCATATTTCATTGGCTTTTTAATTAATAATCAAAGGAAAGAGTAAAAAAGGACAAGACATGAAGATAAGAGTGATGGAGGTACTGTAGATACATAGTCAAAGAGAAGGAAAAAAAGAACATATAAAAGTGCTTTCACAAAAAAGGAAAATAAACATAAGAAAGAAAAAAAATGATATATTTCATTATAATAAACATTTACAATTCTATATACATGTATCTAATGTTATTCAAACAGGTATATGTTCCTAATATATAACATATTTCATTATAAGAATAAACATTTACAATTTATGTATACTTGCCTAATGCAATATTATCCAAACATGTATATGTTTCTAATACCTAACTTATTTCATTATAATAAACATTTACAATTGTATATATACTGGTCTAATGCAAATATTATCCAAGCATGTATATATTTCCAATACATATTTTATTGCAATATTAAACATTTACAATTCTATATACTCATCTAATGCAAATATTATTTAAATATGTGTAGATTTCAAATATATTTATAAAACCATCTTTTTTTTAAACCTACTATATTTTGTATAAATGAGCCCCATGTTTCATTATACTTGTCTGTACAAACTCTACAAAGTCAAAGACTTATAAGCATAAGCAGGTATCTGCTTATAAGTGGCAAGTGTTGTTGGGTCTTCTATCCATTGAATAAATGGAGCCATATATTTATCTTTACAACATATCAATTTGTTAGCCATATTAAGGGCACGGATGCCCCATCTTAACTTTTCATCCACATCATGCAGGTATTCTACTTACATTTATCTCTTTCCTTCTTGAAAGGACCTGGTCTCTTTTTTCTAGAAAACCTGCCATAATGTATTGATTTGCAGAAATCTGAAATGCATAAGAACCTTGCAGGTAATTTAATCTGTTACGATGAAAGCTTGAATGCAATAATTCATTCATAAATTTCTACAATAATATGATAGAAAAAAAATGTCATGTACACAATCTACAATTGGGAGATAGAGTGGGAGGAGACGGAACTAAGGAAGGATTTTATTTAGGGAATACAAAATCAGTAGATAATTAAGTCTCAAGTCTTGAAAATATTAATCTTTATGTATTTGAATAATGAAGACTGAATTACTGAAGCAACCTGACATACTAGAGGCCTCTGACTGGGCTATTACTCTCACTGATAATTTATAAAGTTTCATTGGATCATCCAACTAATCTAACCATCCTTCTGCCAAAGTCAGACTAATGGTGATAGATAATATTTTGCTTTATTGATTGTTGGGTGATGTTAGAAGATGCCATAAATCAGAAGAAAGAGAAATGGCAGATCTGTAGCATTAATAAGAACTGTATGTTTAAAGAGGAAGTGTGCTTTCTGTTATAAAAAGTAGATGACAGTTGTTGCTTTTTCTATCATACACTGTAATGACAAGTTGATTTTAGTCTCATTTATCCTGATCTTTTGAGTTTGTACATATATGCATGTCTTTGTCTCCCTGGTGCATGTGTGTGCATGTTTATAAATATGAATGGAAATTTTAATGGAAAAAAACTTCAGAGCCCCAAGCAATATCTATAGTTCCTTAAAGGAGCTACATCTCTTTACAAGAAAAATATGGCGTTGGTTTGAGAAGTTGCACCTAGATGCTATATAAAGCGGGGCAAAAAAATATTTAGTCAGCCACCAATTGTGCAAGTTCTCCCACTTAAAAAGATGAGAGAGGCCTGTAATTGGCATCATAGGTAG
>JAOYMU010000001.1:101686386-101698525 GCA_025802295.1 Psammodynastes pulverulentus | reverse complement strand
CTCTCTCATCTTTTTAAGTGGGAGAACTTGCACAATTGGTGGCTGACTAAATACTTTTTTGCCCCACTGTACATGTCTCTGTGTACAATTTTGTACAAATATGATTGATCCTAATAAACAATGTTGCTTAAGAATGAAGATTTTAGAATGCTTCCAGTGCATCTTTGAGGATTATTGTGTTTTATATGCAATTTGGAAAATGTTTAATTTATTCTTTGGAGTAGTAGTTTTCTTTAATATTCAGCAAATATAAAATTACTATGAGCAATTTCAGACAACTAGTCATTCTGCAAACAGGACATTCCAGATTATTAGTTTCCTTTTACCCATTCAGTTTCCCATGACTACTACAAAGTAAAATACAGTAAACTGAATGCATATGATCTCTTATCATGGTTGCCTTCTTCTTTGCATAACTTTTTATTCAGACCCGATGTTTTATCATTAAACTGAGAAATGGATAGTAGGGCAAATCTGATGTACTGACAACAGGTACATAGACTGCCTTAGGCCAATCAGCAGAGCCAATGAAACTACTTATGCAGCATTAATCAGTGATGCCAAGAAAGTTTTCCATGTGTGGCAAAATCTCATGCAGCCACAGAAAAATGGTACCAAGCACAAAAGGTCAAAGAAACCATCTATTTTGTGAGTGGATGGGAACTTATGACTGATAATAGCTCACGATTCTCTTCTCCTGGAAAAGGCAAAAAAATAAAAGTAAACTATTTTGTCTAAGATTTGAATCAAATATAAGTAAATATTGGGTTTTGAATATTGAGAGATCAACCATTACCTGTGCAGTCCTAGATGAACCTAAAACTTGCAGTTCTAAGAATACCTAATAGGAATTCTAGAACAATAACCTTGTAGAAAGTTAAGTAGGTTATTTCAGCTTGAGTCTCTTTCTCGTCTCTTAATATGAAGCAACATTTTTATGGCACTGACTAACATTTTCACTATCCCTTAACCCATTTTTGATGGCTGAAGGCTATACATGATATTTATCAAATTACACAACTGATGCGTTAAGATCAGAATTTTTGCCTTGGGTTTTTTTCCCTTCAATTTCAGGGTGGGTGGGAATAGATATCCATCTACCTGGTTTTTTCAGGGTTTTTCTGGTAAAAATTGGCAGGAAATTCTGCATCATTAATAGATTGCAGCTGAATTTCAGTGCTATAATTCTGGATGACATTGACCCATAAAAATGAAAGAAAAATGAGACTGGAAAATTTTGCTCACAATTGGCAACTGGCTGTTCTGAAGAAAGACATCAGCTTATTATGAATTTTGGAATGTTTCTTATGAATCAGCATTATTTTATATAAAAATAAGTAATGACGTCATTGTCCAGTCAGCAAAAGGGTAACACAAAAGGGAATAACTTACTTGGGAAGCAGTTTCTGATCCTTCTGGTGATAAATCTGAGTGCAGAAAACTTTGGCAATCATCAGGGGATCCTTTACCATCCTGAGTTTTCATTTCACTAGTTTCTAACTCAGAGGTAGAAGTTTCACAACTGTTTATCACCTCTGAGGGATTAAAATCACTACTGTGTGACTCCAAAAATCCAACATCAGATTGCTGGATAGTCAAATCTGAGGTCAATGAAGGACATAAAGAATTCTCAGTTTCTGGCATGGAATTTTCTAAGCCAAGCACTCGTGGTTGAGGAGAACCATTGATCAACATCAAGTCTTCTTCAGAACTGATTTGATGCAAACTCTCTTTGGATTTTTGGGTAGGAGAGACATTGAAAGGAACTCTCAAGTTGGGAATTGAGGACATAAGTGGTAATTGCTGTGTTTTCTTTGGCTCAAGCATTGTGCTTCTTCTATCTGAATGTCGCCTTCTTAGTGAGGGGACTTTGATCAATGGAGTCATTTGCTTATTTTCTTCTATAGTCATTTGTTTCAGTAGCTTCAATTCTCTCTGAAAAAAAATCATTTGGAATGAGTGGGAGGATACACAAAAGACTGTTCCTGCTTTCTATTGAAAATCTATCATTAGTACACAAAATTAGCAAGTTTCTGGCTATTTTATCAAATGATATTTAGGCTTCTGCACGTAGAATTATTCATTCCTTGAACAAATATGCCAAGTATGGAAGATTTCATCCCTGTATGTAAGTTTGTTACGAATGTCTCACGTAGTTTCTATACCACTAGGAAACCACAATGGAGTCTGAATGTTGAATTTTCATGCCTGTCCTCCCTCCAATTGTGAAAGAAAACATACAACTGGGTAACAATTCCACTGATTCACTATTTAGTCTCACTACTATTACTACTACTACTACTACTACTACCAACACTATTTTGTCTTTATTGCCATTTTTTGGCTGTAATGTACACCAATAGTCAATTTTCACTGACACTTTCAGAGTGACTTATGCAAAATGAAACAAAGAGTGAAGAATAACAGGTAAAAGAAATTAAAGATGTGAAATAAGAGAAAAGGAAATCTAATTAAACAACTGTTTATATCAACCCTGTTTAATACCTTTGGGTCCTTGCAAACCATCCTTACTTCCATTACAACCAGGTAATGAATCATGTGATTCTTTTATTTTTAAATTACTCATTTGTCTCTGACTGAAAATCTCCTCAATTCTTCCCAAACATGACATTCTCAATCTTCTCCTTCCTCTTGCTCTTTTCCTCAAATATTTACTTTGCAATTTGATCTTCATTCATTTTTTTCTGTATTAGCAATGTGATTTCATGCTCATCGCTCTCCCCTATATTAATCTATGCTCACTTTTTATCCATTGTTTCTTGACCCTATATCTTATTTTCCTATTCCCACCTCTTAAGTAATCCTTTGCCATTGCATTCAACTTATTTTTACATTTTTCCTGATTGCAATTATATATAACAATGTAAACAGAAAAACAGTCTTATTTGCTTCTTTTGTCAAATACACATTCCTAACAGATCACACAATGCTGGCCAAATATTGGGAAGTAGAAGTCATGGAGGCTACAGACACAATAAGTTTAATCACACTAGAGTACTCTTATTACTTTGCAAAAATAACACAGTTTAAAAACAAACCAAAGAAATTTAAAGCATTTTCAGAATGATGTAGAAAAACATTTATCTTTTCCCAGGGGAAGAAAACTTTTGGAAAATTGGCAGAGGTTTTATGCTTTTGTAGATGATCTTCCATGGTAACTATTTCACAGAAGGAGCAAAAATCAGTATGAAAGCTGGGATTTAAGGGAAGAAAAAAAATCAGAACAGGATGAGGTCAATCCATTCCTTAGCTGCCATTGTCTTAAACTGCCCTCCCCCCCAGCAAGATCACATCTATGGTACAATAGATGTCTTCATACATCCATTAAGTTGCACTTCTGGCTCTGACAGCCACATGACAGCCATAAAGAAAAGTCTGCAGAACCGGACAGTCTATTTACACAAACATCTCCTTATAGATATCTACTGGAAATGAAAAGTGTGGATGAAGTAATGCTCTGTAATTTTCATATTGCTCTATACAGGAAGAGCAGAGTGCACATGTGCAAGACAACTGAGGGGAAAAAAACAACTAAAGATGCTCCTCCATCATTCTTGTATTTTAAATCTCTGTGGTTAGAAGGCTGTCCTTTTCTTTTTTTTTAAACCATTGGGCTATTGTTGCAAATAGTAATCCATGCCTAATCATAAGAAGGCCAAGCATAATATAAAAACCAGGTTTGAAGTAAATTGCCACCTTATTATTAAGCTTAAGTCTAAAAGCACATGGGTTTGGGAAAGATGATGAAAGGTATTTATGTACGGCCTGTCCCCTCCTTGGGTTTAACACAGTACCTTTGTCTTTCTATTCAACTGTGCAAACTTCTCTTCTTGGGCTTCTAGCATTTTTTCAAAGTCTTGATGCTTCTTCAACAGATGTTTAACATCAGAGACAGAATTCTAGGGAACAAAGTCAATAAATGCAATTATTTAATACAGAAAGGCCATGTGTGGGGGGGAGAGGAAAGAGCAGAGCAGGGAGAGAGAATGTGAGGAATGGCTATGAAGCTTTCCAGCTAATGAAGCACAGATGACTTCCCATTTCTTCATTAACGAGGTTATATTTGGAATATGAATGTTGGAAGGCAACAAGATTTGTGTCTTTACTTGCTTTATACGACAAGAGCATTCAATTTTGAAGGAATTTTGTTTAGGGGAAGGGCGGGGTGACAATAGTTATTGGCTCAGCAGCATGCAGTGTTTGCAGCAATTTCACTAGAAATTCCCACCCAGCCAGCATTGATATCAGTTGGAGTTTTTTTCCCTCCCTCCTGATGGCAACATTGCTGCATGCCTAGAAAGTCAGCTTTGCTGTCACCGTGGCTGGGAATGGAATTCTTTCAGTATTATACAATTAAACCATACGCCTGCATCTCATGGGTTTGTTTTTAGAAGACTCATTTGGCTGAATTTGAGCTGTTCATTCTGCCTCAGCACTAATCTTACAGAGCGGTTGAGGGCAAAATGACGGGAGCTTACTTGAGTTCCTGAAGGAAAGGCAAGCTATAAATCAGACACAAACTTCTCTGCCCTTTAGCAGAATGGCAGCCAGAGTGATAGAAAGATGTTTAATATCCTTCCTTATTTTATGCAATTAGAAAAATTCAAAGGAAATTTCTCAGTGTTCTGGTGAAAAGCTAAAAAATAGAAGTATGTATTTAAAATGTTTCACAAGTGATACGGTTGTTTTGGGATAGGTCTGAGTTTGGCATTTTGCACTATATTATGCTTACTTACCCCATAATTTGAATCTGAAAGAAAATTCTCCTTAGCTGTCAACCAGGTTTCAGCAAAGTCCAGCTCCCTTTTTAATAATTGAATCTCCCAGTTTTCCTCATACAAATCCTTCTTCAGGCCCCAGATTTCCCTCACTTTTTGCATTAGCTCCAATAATTCAGAGAGTTTCTCTTCGATCTAGAGAAACAAATTCCCATATGGAAATTGAAGGAGGGGAACAAAAATACAAAAAACCCCAATAATTTCATTTCACATAAACATAAGCTGAGTTTATGACATCTTTCCAGGAAACCTCTTGAGCTATTTTGTTTTGGGGAATTCAGTCCTAAATTATGTACAGTAGTGAAATGGTCTGTTTTTCTCCTGAAACAAGACTTAACGCTCAAAAGAATGTCAAAGTGATGTACAATATCCACTAAATGCCAACAACCAATAAGCAACAAAGAGTATAGTTACCCATAATCTTTAATAACATCTTTTAAGTAACTGAGAGAATAACAACAAATGGATATAGTAATACATGGATAGGGGAACAACAGGTTTCAGCTGAACCCTAACAAGACTAAGTGGCTCTGGTTTTGGGCACATCTGGACCACTTCTTCATGATCTGGCCCAGACAAACTCTGTGTGCAATCTGGGTGTCCTTCTAAACTGATGATTCCTGCTTGAAGAGCAGGTGGCAGTCATGGATAGAAGGATCTTTGAATAAGTTTGAGTTGTACACCAGTTGCACAGTTTTCCCAAAATGCCCAACAAAATTCATATTTAGTAATAGGACTTTTAACAATTTTTACACCCCCCCCCGCTTCATTTTCAGATCTTTTTACAATTCATAAGGCAAGCTGAGTAGTGTTATAAAAGTCAACATGAAGTCATTAAGATATCATGACCATTTCAAACAAATCCTGTTCTTTTCTTCCTTCTTTCTTCATACAGTCTGAAGGATCATATGTTGTGTTTAGATCTGGTAACCCTAAGCCTGACTGGATTGTCTTATATTAAGTTACCATTTTATTCTCTCCCTATGTTGTTTGTGCTTTTTTTAGATCAGAAGATCAATTTATTTATTTTAAAACTTTATCTAGATGCCTTATGCCATCCCTATTTTAACCCTCTCAATCGCTCTGAAAAGAGGGTAAGGCAAGTGATTCTTGCAGCTGAAAAGAAAAAAATTAAACTGGAATCTCCTGAATCATTTGTATATCCATACCACAAATGCAAGTGCAATAATTAGGTAATGTTTGTTGAAGTCAGCTTAGAAACAAGATTCAGAGTAATTTTAAAGGCGTGAAACAAATTAAATTAACCACCTCAGCATTTCCCAACCTGACATCCTTTTGATGTGTTAGAATTGCAATTTCCAGAGTTTCCAGATAGTATTGTTGGAATTGCACTCACAACAGATCTGGACAATGTCAGATTAGGGGAGGCTGACCTTTCCATTTTAAAGTAATTTTCCTTGTAGAAAAAAAAAGATACAAAATTTTCATGAATGTACATCTCCAAAAATCCTTGCTTATGATGTATAGAATTAAGGTTCATTGTAGTGTGAGTTAAACCTAATTAAAACAATTGCTTAATATCCTAGTTTGTTGAACTATTTCCCATAATTTTCCCATTTTAATGAACTGAGAATCTTGGCAGGCAGGCAGGGCTCAATTTGCATAAAAACCCCACAGATTTCAGTTTATAAAAGATAAAGTAAGCATGGACATATAGTTTCTGAATGTTTGGCATAAGAGAAGCTTGTTTTTTGCTGACTCTTGGTGATGGGGCATATAATTTGTCAGTTTTCAAGGGAAGTTATGAGGTCCTCAGTTTCAAAACTTTTAAATTTGTTTCCAGATTGCGCTATAAAAACGTTACAGAATCAAGTCTCAAATATTCTGCAGCCTATTTGAAAGGACAATCTCTCTCCTGACAAGCCCTATAAGAAAATGAGAGAATACCAGCTTCAGGTAGAAAGCGAGGCCACTGCAAAGTTTTCAGTAAATGAAAATGCATAGGATTTGCAACTGTTTAGCATCTGCTCAAGAAGCAAGCTCAGTATAAAAGGGTTTTAAATTTACTTTTTCAAGAAGATAGATACTAATTAACATACACACTAATGCTTATTCTAGCCTAGCACATTCTAAGAGAAGCTCTGATATCTCACTGATTAGTTTCATTTGGGTTCAGCATGGATCTTGATGTCATGCTCCTAATTTTTTCTTGCTCTTAGGTCACAGCTACTTTCTGAACCCAGTTGGGAAGGTTGGTATGTTTGTAAATTAAGTGTAGAAACCAAACATGCAAACTCTTCTGTTTTGATGAAAGAAGAATCCTAGATTTGATCACAAACCTGTCTTGTCTTAGCTCCTTTTCCTACAGCCCTCCCCTTGTTTACATGTGTATGCAGTAATAATAATTTATGCTATCCTATTTACTGATGCAAACACTTCAGAGGTGGTATTCTATCAGTTCGCACTGGCTCGGGTGAACCGATGGCAAAAAAAAGCTGCCGTTTGGGCGAACTGGTAGTAAAAAATTAGCTACCGGTTTGGCTGAACCGGTAGCTAAAAAAAAACCTCAGGCAATCAGCTGAGAGGATCAAAGAGTTCCTCTCAGCTGATTGGCACATGCATGCGCAGTAGGTGCGCGCAGTAGGTGCACGTGCATGCATGTAAGGGGCACACTCAGCGAGCCGGTGGTAGCACCGGTAGCAATCCATCACTGAAACACTTGGTTTCAAGAAGGCAGTTCATAGTTCATTCATTCAAGTGCTTTAATGGCAGTAAATGCATTCATTGTTTCAATTCATTTAAAGCATTTAAAGTACATTCTCTTGTAGTCCTAGGTATCTCATAACCGAGGGTGAAAATGCAGAAATATAAAATAATAAGCAAACAGATTAACCATATTGTGTGTATACTCTGAAGCTTCACAACATGCTACAATTGCTATTTCAATTCATTGCTTTCTTTAATCTGTAGCTTACTTCCATGCACATAAAATGTCCTTCCTTCACCAGATTATTTCCAGTTTGCTCCAAATCTTCATATTTCAACCATTGTTTGTCTATGTCAAGCTTGTATTCCTTGTGGCGCTTAATAAGCAATTCAGCTCCCAGAAGATCATTTGCTACCTCCTCTGAAACAATCAGGGAATGCATCTTTCTTGCCCAGGCTCTGCAAAAATCCCAATTAAAATGTTGAATTATTACCTTATGAGATACATAGGGTACATGGCAGATAAATAATCCATGCATAACTCAAAATGTGAAATCCAGCTTCCACTGTATTATATTCAAAAGCATTGAAGGTAGATATGAGTATAGTACACATGTATCCAAAACTTTTAAAAATTTTCTGTATCAAGATTTCATCTGCACCCCTCCCCCGCCTTTACTATTATGAAAGGAAGCTCAATCAGGCTAATTCATACATACATCAACTCTCTGCAGTCATTGAAGTAGACTTGGACTTGTTCAGCCTGCTGCAATTTCAGCTTTCTTTCCTCACACTTCTTGTCTAGTTTCTCCCAGCACTCATCAACCTCAGAAAGTCTGTTCATCATGTTCTCCCTGGGCAGAGGGTAGAGGTGGCCCAGGTGCCAGGCCTCTCCTCTAACCCTTTCCAATTCTTTGGCGATGGCCGCTAGTTCCCTCTGAAATACACAAAGGAAAACTAACTAGCTTGGAATATTCAAGGCCCCTCTGGTTGTTGTTGTTTTGCTTCTTTTCCATAAAGCTTCATATCTTTTTACTAGTAGAGTGAGATGGATATGAATCACCTGTCATTAATACAATCTCAAACAATGTGAAGAAGGAAACGATCTGAGAAAAAGAGGAAGTCAGAACAGAGAGAGAACAGTGAAAGAACCGATGTAAGATGGCATCCATGGATCGCCTAATAGAGTGGAAGAGGCTTCTCTGGATAATGTAAAAGTCCCGTCGCAAGCTTGGGCAATACTTACCTACTCCCCTACTTACATTAGGAAAGCAAATGATAGATATTTTTTCCTACCAGCAGGAAATCTATCAATTGATTTCCTTAACTCATCCCAAAATAAACTTTTTAGGATAACAGCACTTTCACCGAAGATGAAAGAGATAATCTGTCAGAGCAAAGCAAACTACCCACTCAGGGACTTGAAGAAAGTGCATTGATTTGGCAAAAAAGAGTATTCCTAACTCTCTTTGATATTTTGGTGTTAATATACATTTACATTCTGTTTACACTTTATTTTTATCATGTTGTTTATTATCATTGCTCTTTTACCATTTTCATTACTAAATTATTATTACTCTATTTTAGAATGATTTTATCGTTTTCTTAAAAAATCAAATATCTCTCAAAGCAGCAATATGAAATACAATAAATAAAAAATAAATGGTTAAGCTAACTTGGAGTAGATTGCTATTAAGAAGCTTATAGTAAGAGAGCAGCTAATTTATTTAAGGCAGTGAACAATAATCCCATCACTGGAAATTCTGCAGTTTGAAATGTCAGAACTTTTGAGTATATATATAACGTCTGTTTTTTCAAAGCGGCTGTTTGTACTTACCTCCACTCCTTCATGTTGGCTAAGGAGGGTTTGAACTCCAAGTAGGTCATAACCATAATCATCTCTGGTCACAACAGCCTCTTTCTCCTGCATCCAGCCTTTTAGGTCAGCCACATCACGATCATATTGATGAACTTGATGAGCTGCTCTGAGATTCTGATGAAGGGGAAAATGTTTCAGTAAGACTTGTCCCTAACAAACCAGTTTAAAAATGCTCATCATGTAAGGCAGATACAAGTGAAGGATACTGACTCACATTGCTATAGTATCATAGGTTTGTGTATTATATATTATATTAACAGATAGATAATAGATAACAGATAATCAGAGTTGGAAGGGACCTTGTAGGTCATCTAGTCCAACCCCCCACCCAAGCAGGAGACCCTACACCATTTCTCACAAATGGCAGTCCAATCTCTTCTTGAAAGTCTCAAGTGATGATGCTCCCACAGCTTCCGAGGGCAAGCTGTTCGATTCACTGTCAGAAAGTTTCTCCTTATTTCCAGATTAAATCTCTCCTTGTTCAGTTTCCATCTGTTATTCCTTGTCTGGCCTACAGGTGCTTAGAAAATAGCTTGACCCCTTCACCTCTATGGCAGCCTCTCAAATATTGGAACACTGCTATCATGTCTCCCCTGGTCCTTCTCTTTACTAGACTAGCCATGCCCAGTTCCTGTAACCGTTCTTTATATGTTGCCGTCCTGTGCTTCAGATATTCTAAATATCTGATAGGTTTCAGTTACATCTGGTTCATTTTTAAGGAAAATACTGTGGTTGTTTGATGAAGTCACTATCAGTCAACAGATCTTAGTCTAATGATACAATATCACACAGTGATAATGCACATTATCAGTGGTACTCGTAATAGCATTACATGACCAAGAACAATAAAATCACATCATACTTTCCACCTTGTTTTCCTATATTCAGGGATTCAATTTACATGGATCAGCTTGACCATAATTTTTGATTAATCAACAATTTGTCATAATGCAAAAGTGGGCATCAGAAGCTACATTTTAACAAGTCTGGTCTTTGAAAGGGCAGAGCAATAATCTGTTAACTGGAGAATTAGGGCTAAACTTTTTCATATTCAGAGGTTTGGGAAAGGTACAAAGATAAAATAGATATATACAGTTTATTAAAAACTCAACACACTTATTTTACTTAATATAACTGAATAATAGGGAAGCTCAGAATCATTCTGCCAATCTTGGGTGATCTAATTTTTTAAAAACTACAACAAAAGACTGGGGTAGTAGGTGACACATGATCCATACATTGCTTATTCATGTCCTAAGGAGCACATCTGGATACAGGAAGCTCACCTCTGCTCTTGTTTGGACAGCTTGCTGCAATCTCTCCCATTTGTCATGGATATCCTGGGTCTTTTTCTGGATGTGGCTTATTTGATTGTGACACACAGTTCTAAGTTGAGATGCTAGATTGTTTATCAGTAGAACTTTGGTATGGCCTAGAGTTTCTACCTCTTTCATAAAATCTTCAAATTTTTTCTCTAGAGCCTATAGCATCAACAAAGAAGTAGCAATCAGTTATCAAAATCTTCCTCCTATTTCTTGATATTAGTCTTGAGATAATATTAAAAAGTGGTGAATAGGGCTTGGAAAGTGTTTTTTAAAAAGTGTATGCTTAACAACTAATAATAATAAGCATATGAGAACCACTCAGTGGTGGGATTCAATAAGTGGGGTGCGCACCTATTAGCGAGAACTGGTTGTTAATTTTCTAAGCAGTTTGGAGAACCAGTTGTTGGAAGAAATCTCCCTTTGTTTTTTTCCACTTTATAGGGCTAATCCTGTAAGGAAGGAAACATTCTGGGGTTGTTTCTAGCCTAATCTTTATTGCCCTGCTTACAGAAATGGCCTCTTAGTTAACCCATAGAACAGCTAAAGGTTCTTGGCAGGACGCCCAGACTTCCTGTCGCCTGAGCTCCACCCAGTCACATGATCACCCAGCAACGCCCGCCCAGCTGCTCATTACGGCAGAGAACCGGTGGTTCAATTATTTGAATGCCACCACTGATCAAAACAGGCAAGTATAGGGTCTCCTCTCCTGCTTGAGCAGGGGGTTGGACTAGAAGACCTCCAAGGGCCCTTCCACCTCTACTGATTAAGTTGTTAAATGAATCACTGCAGTTTTTTTTAATTTAGTAACATGGTTGTTAACTGAATCTGGCTTCTCCATTGACTTTGCTTGTCAGAAGGTGATCACATGACCCCCCATGTTAAATACACGTTAACTGCCAAGTATCCAAATTTTGATCACATAACCATGGGGTTGCTACCATGGCCATAAGTATAAGTCACCTTTTTCCCAGTGCGGTTGAATTTTCGAATGGTGACTAAACCAATCGTTGTAAGTCAAGGACTACCTGTAGGTTGTTTCTTATTTTGGAGTCTACCGAGAGGAACACCAGCGATGACAATGTCCTTAGTCATACTTGCCTAAATGGTGTTATTTGGTCTGAAAGGGCAAAGTCTCTCTCCAAGGCCCCTTTCCAGTTCTGTTATTTGGCTATAAAAATAGGTATGAAGATTACACATGAGAAAAAGAAAAGAGAGTAGCGTGTCACACAATTCTCCCTCCCCCTCAAATTCCTTTTCCTTCTGCCTCCCACACTTCAGTATTTGGTCGTTCCTGCTAAATGTGCCAGGAATCCTTTTCCATTCCAACTGTCCTGCATCCCAACCAGAGTAAAGGCTCAGATAGCTACCATACTTTTCAGAGTATAAGGCACACTTTTTCTACCCCCAAAAGTGGGTGAAAATTTGGGTGCATCTTATACACTGAATGTTGCAGAAGCCCCGCCCACCAG
>JAOYMU010000001.1:101645918-101659718 GCA_025802295.1 Psammodynastes pulverulentus | reverse complement strand
CATATTTTGAGCGACGGAGCCGCAGCAGAGGGATGAAAGAGCCACATGCGGCTCCAGAGCCGCAAGTTGCTGACCCCCGAACAAAACAAATAAGCAGCAAGCACAAAGCAATCCAGTGTTTGGTTTTTTTAAAAAATGTTCCCTGACTCATCACTAGGTCTCACAGCTAGGTGTGAAGGTGTTGTAGTTAAAAAGTAAAGTCTGCATGGTTTAATCGTCCAGAATTATCCTTAGCGTCACAGAAATCGGCTGAGGAAGAAAGTGTAGATGCAACGCACACAACTGAGATTTTTTTTTAAAAAAAAAAGTTTAATTGTGTAATATACTTAAAAGAGATTTTTAAAAAAGGGCAGGTGAAAACCAATATACAAAAATAAGGCTTATAATAGCATGGCATTCCACTCCAAAAACAAAACAAAAAAGGCAAACAAATATTGAGAATAAATAAATATGAAACATTAAGTTACAAAAAGCATCCTGGCACTTGTAAATAGAAGGCCATACGCTGTTAATTTATAAATAAAACGTTTGGTGCTAAAATATAAAAAGGTCCACATAAATTACTGAACTTGTACTTAAAAACATGCTTCTATTTACATGCGGCCTATGTCTTAACATCACAGCACACAATTAGATTACTTTTAGCATCCACACAACGTGTAAACTGTAGCCTAACATGCAAGGTTAACAACCACAATTTTGAAGTCAGCTTGTGAATCTTCAGTTCAGATTTTCTGAACCTCAGGCAGGAGCATTGAAAATAGATTTAAAACCTGAACGCAGTGAATTCTTTCCGTGACAAGTGCATTACGCTCCTCAAATCAGCCAAGGGCATTCTTTAAAACCATGATCGGTTACATCACAATTTGTGGCTTGTCCATTTTTAACCGTGAAAGCAGAGCCAAGTGTCTGCAGTTCATGGACTCCTATTTCAGACCTCCCTTTCAGACAAGCAGATAAAACAAGCAAAGAAACAGATTTTTTAAAAGAACAGAAGTACGAAGAATTTGTGCCAAGTTCAAACCAGGTGCTTGTTTGACCAAATTCTCCTAATCAAGCTGGGGTTTGCTTATACATCCCTGGTTTAATCAGGGTGAGAAATCCAGGGGCTGAGACTGGATGTTGCTTCAAATTTTATATTGTTGACTTGTTTATCCATCTGTATGGGATTTTTGTCTACAATAAACCAGGATAACCAAGCAAGTTTGGACTGTCATTCTATCAATAATCCTTGACTTTTTCTTTTAACACTGGCATCAAGACAGCCCCAGCCCCAAATGTGATTTTAAAACATTGCATGATGTAATCAAAGCATTAGAAGATACACCTAAGTTTATAAGCATCTTAGTATAAATAACTGTATCCATGTACAAAGTTAACCCCGTTTTTTTAGCTGAACCTTAATTTTTCAATTCATGGGAATGATTTCCACAACATCACACCTGAAACCTCGACCACTGGCAAAATATTAATAACCACCTGAACATGTAAAATTAACATTAGACATTAACTGTGACTAAAGATGCTACAGGGATAAAGCACTACTAAGCGAAAAGCAACACATCAATTTATTTCCCAACATGGGTCTTGCTTCAATCTCTCAAAATCACACTAAAATCCACTCCTTTTCCCCTCCTCTCCAAAACAATATTTACATCAATACAATTTGTCTTTTGAAATGGTTTTGTTCGTCTAGCTTTTCTGTGAAATTAAGATTGTGGTTAATCTCATACGTTGAAAGAGAAAAGATGGATGACGTTATTCCAATTTACCATTAGTCCAATGTTAAAGTAAATAACCTTTGAACTAATATAAATTGCACAATGTTAGTCCAACTTAATATTAACACTGGCCGTTCATTATTCAAATGTTGTTTACAAAGAATGCCACCAGATATCTGGATTTAAAAAAAGAGAAATGAGGCAAATGTTTACTCTGCCCACCTAATAGTTGTCATTTGTTAAAGAGGAGATTTCTAGCTAGCTTACTATGAAAATCAAGTCTGATAGCATCTTATAAACAAGATCTCACAGCATACTCAGAAACAAGACCAAAGCCAGGAAAAAAGAAGATGGGTGAATACAACATTGATACCCTCTGATTCATAGCACCATTGCTGAAACCTTAAAGCAGTTGTCAAACTCAAGGCCCGCCAAATGTGGCCCACCACGTCATTTTATGTGGCCCGCGAGAGCTGCAGAGCGTGCGCAAGCAAACATTTCCCCTCTGCGTGCGCGCGCTCCCCCACCCTTCTGTGCATGCGTGCGCCTACCGCACAGGTGCACGCCAATCATCTGAGAGGATCAAAGAGTCCTCTCAGATGATCGGTGTGCACATGTGCAGTAGGCACGTGCCGGTAGGCGCGCGTATGCGCAGAAGGAGAACAGTTACATGTGGCCCTTTGAGGGCAACCATTACGCTGATGTGGCCCTCGGTGAACATGAGTTTGGCACCCCTGCCTTAAAGAAACATATGTTCAACATTATGATTTCAAGAGGACTGAAGTGGCCAAGAGAAGCTCTGTGTAACACAAAAGTAAAGCCAAGTAAAGTAAAGTAAAGCTTTTGGAAACGATCCAGAGAGCAGAGACCAAAAACTTCCTTTTCGGAAGTGCTTTGAACCACCCCAAAGCATGACAGAGAGAAGCAGGAATGCCGGGACATCTAAAGCAATCGTACATCCGGGTTATTTATTGCACAATTGAAAAATGCAGCCCTGGTTCAAAAGAATCCCCTTGAAAAACATCTACTCGAGGGAGTAAGCGAAGCGCAAAAACCCAGAACTCCAATGGAACGCTCGTCTTCATATTTCACATTCGTATTTCCTTCGTCTTCCTTCCTTCCTATTTCCGTTCCAGAGTCCTCTAAGTCTCTTTAACAGGACCGCGCACAGACCTCTCCTCCACCCGCCTTCCTTGAAGGAACATCTGGAGAACATTGAAGGACAACGCTAAGCCGCTTCCTAGCCGAGGGAATGCTGCCTTCTTAGGTTGTCGCAACATTTGGCTTCCTTCTTGGGATTCTTCCGGCCGATACTCCTGAAAGCAAAAAAAAATCAGAAATAACCCTTGTTCTTGTTCATTAAAAGGTTAACGAGCTTTAAATTGCCAACCATTTGTTCCAAGCAAGCAGTTTTAAAGCAGAAGCAAATGGAGCTTTTTGTTCTGAAGGGCAGCTTAGAAGAGAAACACCGTCAAGTGTCAAAACTGTTTACGGAAGTAAATAAAGTAGGGTGGCCCATGGTAGTGATGAGAAGCAGAGACAAACAGCTTAAGCCGGTTTGGGGGCGGGGGGGAGGTTAAATGCCGACGTTTCTTAGAAGTAAGTTTCTTAGAACAGAGGTCTCCAACCAGCGGTCCGGAAGAAAATTTTGATGGTCCGCAGCACACCTGGGTGGAGGAGCTCTTGCTCCAGGCTGACCAATGGGCCAGTTCTGTGACTAGAGCTCTGGAAAGAAAGATGAGAGAGAGATGAGAGGGAGAAAGATAGAGAGAGAGAGAGAGAGAGAGGGAGGGATACAGAGAGAAAGAGATGAGAGTGAAAGAGGGAGATGAGAGAGACAGCAAGAAAGAGAGATGAGAGAGAGATGAGAGTGAAATGAGACGAGAGAGAGAGAGAAAGAGAGAGAGAGAGAGATGAGAGATCCCAGTGTTTTGTTTTCTGTGGGAAACGGGTCCAAATGGTTGCAGAAACAGGCGGCCAAACTAAGTGCCTGAAGGACCCCATCCTGACACTGGGAGACCAGGCGCTTCAGCCAGCAGCGCACTGGATTCCTATTAGTGGTCCGTGGGATTTAAAATTATGAATTTGGTGGTCCTGAGGTCCGAAAGGTTGGAGACCCCTGTTCTAGTCCAACCCCCTGCTTAGGCAGGAAACCCTACACCCGAGATGGCACACAGAGCCCTCTCTCTGGGCACGTGAGCTGTGGCCCAACTCAGCTCTGCTGCATATGTACACCCGTGCCTCCTGTCGGCCAGCTGGTCTTCAGGTCTCTACTGTGCATGCGTGGGGGTCGCATGCGCATGCACGAGGGGTGGGGCGCAAGCGCAGGGGTCATGTGTGCATGTGCGAGGGGTCACACGTGCATGAGCAAGAGGTCACACGTGCATGAGCAAGAGGTCACGCACACATGTTGCATTTTGGGGATGCGAGCACACGCTTTGGACACTTGGTGCTGAAAAAGTTAACCATCTTAAAAATTTCCAGTATTGAAGTAATCACAACTTCTGGAGGCAACTTGTTCTACTGATTAATTGTTCTAACAGTCAGGAAATTTCTTCTCCTAGGTTGCTTCTCTCTTTGACTAGTTTCCATCCATTGCTTCTTGTCCTGCCCTCAGGTGCTTTGGAGAATAGCTTGACTCCCTTTTCTTTGTGGCAAACCCGGAGATATTAGAACACTACTATCATGTCACCCTTAGTCCTTCTTTTCATTAAACTAGACATACCCAATTCCAGCAAACTATGTTTTAGCCTCCAGTCCCCTAATTAACTTTGTTGCTCTTCTCTGCACTCTTTTTAGAGTCTCAACATCTTTTTTACATCGCGGCGACCAAAACTGGATGCAGTATTCCAAGGTCTTACCAAGGTCTTATAAAATGATATAAACCCTTCACATGATCTTGATTGTATTCCTCTGTTAATGAAGCCTAGAACTGTGGCTTTTTTTGATAACCGCAACACATTGCTAGTGAGGAGTGTGCCATGATATATCCATGTAACATTGCCTCTCAGCAAGCCGCACTGTTTGCAATTAGCTTCTCATGATATTCAAGATGCTGGTCACCACGTCTAAATACCCTGGCTATCTGAGGACTGCTTATCTGCAATAGTTTCTGCCTGCCTGAAAGACTGGAGAGAGTGGGCACTGAACGGGTCCCTTTGATTAAACAATGTCATCTGATAGGATCCAGGAAGCAAGTCTTCTCTGTCATGAGATCTGCCCTCTGAACAGAATTCCACAAAGCCCCCAGTCTGACTATTTTTTAAAAGTATTTGAAAACCTGGCTTTTTCCCAGGCCTTGGGTTAGAGTAGCAAGCCTCTTCTGCGACTGTATATATGGCTTGAATGTTTTCATCTAAGGTGGACATTCTATTATTATTATTATTATTATTATTATTATTATTATTATTATTATTATTATTATTATTATTTCTATTGTTTTTAATATTGTATGCTTTGGCGTCATTCCCAAAGTGCTATACCCACTTTCCCTCTTTTACCAAGTTGGGTAAATCCATAAATAAAACAGGTAGATAAATACATTTTGAAATGGAACACAGATGAGAACAGAATGCCCCCTTGTGCAAGTAAATATTTTACACTGCTATCTTCTCTTTGAAATCACCATCTTTAATATATGAAAATTATAGTAGCTGTACCTTTACGTGAATCTTTTATATTACATAGCAAGTGCTCATAAAACAAATAGCTGCAAAACATTTATAACACAGGAAATGGAATACTTTAAGTAAAATGCACAATAAATATGAAGGTATGTGTTACAAGGGATTCCATCCAATGTCATGTGAACAGAGGGCTATTCACGTAACAGAACCTCCCCTTCTCTCTGTACCCATTCTAAACAGGATCCACTCAGATTGCCATGGTCTCATCTGAGGATGATATCTGAGAAGACAACAGGTCAAGCAGTTCCAAAGAGACTTCTTCACATATTGAGTTACACCCTAATACAGACTGGAGCCAGGACCTTCTGTCCAGAACTTTTCTCTAGATTCAACGGTGTTGCCATTCGCCCACCCCTTTGAAGGGAAGGAAATATTGGAAAGGGGATTTTTTTCTTACAATCCCATCTTAAGCAGAACATTTACATATCAAACTGTAGCTGCCATTACACATGACAATTTGCAGACACAGAGAGCACCACTGTGTAAATACGGCAGCGAATTTGAGCAGCCCACTAATGAAAGCAAGACTCAGAGTGGCATTTCATATATAACATTACGGCTCCTGAGATCATTACTTCAAGTATGTGTCAACTTATCACAGGCTGAAGAATGGCATGCCTGATGGCCTGTCGCAATAATACACAAGGGTTTTCCATTAAAAAAAAGAATAGAATAGAATCTTCATACAAGTAGGAAAGCAGGCTAGAACTAAACAATATTTATTTTTGAAATATTCTCCATAAGATCTAAATATTAGAAAAGTATGAAACATAAAGTATGAAACATGAACCAATGTCAGGATTTATCATCTTATTTACAGAGCAGTGAAATGCAGATCATGATTAAGGTTATTCTCAGGCAAATGTTATCAAGAAACAATAAAATTTAAGAAAAATCAAGAGCTCTTTCAAATGATATTTTTTTAAAGTGAGCAAAATGCATATATGGAATAATGACAACTAGAAATGTATTTTTCAAATCAGACTGAATTCTCTATTGAAATAATACTATTTTAAGAAATAGCAACTTTTTTTCTTTCATAGAAATTGTTTAAAACTCCATCTTCCACCAATTTGCTGTCAGAATGTGACCCTAATAGAAGACCTACATTTTTGTATACTGCGTAATACACAAATTGATTTTTTAAATTTGTTCCTGTTGTATTTTCTTCAGCTAAAACTAATATTAAAAATTGAAGAGCTCTAAAACCTTGTCCCAAAACCAGATCCATTTCCAAATCTGTTTTTGCCTGGTATAAGGTGACAAACCAACAAGGCATTTTTAGAAGAAAGGATTTAATATATTTTTGTTTGAAAATATATGTGTATGTGTATCTAATCACACACAGTCTTTCTTTCTCTCTCTCAGTACATTAATGGTTCTTACTACTAATAATTAGGTGACAGTTTACAGAAAATATATACATACCTATATACAAAAATACAAACACATACTACTGGGAAATTCAACACACGTGAACAGCATTTGCTGTGTTTGTGCATGTGTGTGTGTGTGTGTGTGCACGCACACACATGCACACCCTCACTCACTCACACACACACAAGTCTATTTCACTAAAGCCCAATATTTAGAGCCACTGAAGACATAACTTGTTTTTACTCCATGTGAAAGCTTGAAACAGCACAACTAGTAAACAGGTTCCAACGTCAAGAAGAAACAAACTCACCTCTACAGTCTTACAGTTCCTAATCATCCTACTTTGAGAAAACAAAAGTACTTTTGAAGGCTTTAACCATTCCTAGAAACCTTTGCAACAAATTAAAACTAATCCCAGAACAAATTACAGTTGAGTGTACATTTTTCTAAAATGGAATGGAAATCTTCACCACTTTTCTCCCAGTTCCAAAGGAAGCAATTTTTACTGAGATAGATGGACACCATGTATTCTCAGCACGTCCATGAGATGATGCTTGCCTATTTGTTAAGAAGGCAGCTTGATTTGCATTTGTTGCAGCATCTGGGTCCTGAAGATGCTTTGACTCTTGTGAAGGCTGGTATTCAGGACAATAAAGAGGGTTTATGGACAATAAGATGCTGGAGCCTTTACAATCTGACTGTAAGGTAGAACCACCTATATCTGAACATGAAGCTTTGATCAAGACTGAAGGAGCTGGTTGTTTTCTGAATTCTCTTACTACTTGAATAGGAAAGGATGTCCAAGGGGTGGCAAGTATTAAAGATATCTTGGAAATCTTGTGGTGAGCAGGAATTATTCCAATACTAGTAGTCTTCCCAAATTCTTTGCTAGCTGAATGATGGTTCTGAAAGCTGAGCATATCAGGATCTAATGGTGAACACGTAACTGTTCTTTTGCCAAGAAGGGTATCTGCTTTAGCTAATGTAGATGGAGTCAACCATATTTCTTTGAAGGTTGTCTGTGCAGGAAGAATGGGACACTTAGTGGGGTTGGTGACATGAAGTTGTTCAACCTGGTGATCTGCAGAGTTTCCAGAAGGGATAACTTGATGACTCTTCTGGGTTCCTCTTGTAAGACCAGGAGATGTAGTTGAGATCTTTTTCAGATGTGGTAATAGAACACTGGAATAAGCAACTCTAATTGGTTTGATAGCAACAGTGCAAGTTGAAATATAAAGTTTTACTGAAGCATGGAGATCTGAAAACTGAGAATTGCACTGGTTATAGTTCTGCTCGGTTGACTTGAAGTTACAAGGTGCGAGAGTTTGATACAGATTTTTATTCTGAGATGATGAAGCATCTGGAATGGCACACAGAGAAACATCTAGACGTGATGTCCAGCATGGTAGAGCTCTTGAAGCAGCCGAATGGAAAGCTGCTGCAGAAGAATGACAAGCATCCCAGTCATTTCCTTTCCAGTCACTTGCACCATTGCAGGAGACAAGCAATGATTGAGCATCAGAGCTGTTGTATCCTTTGCATCGAGTATCTCTCAAAAGTGTGGGATAGGCAGACTTGAAGGTGGAGGAATTAATACAGCTGTTATCTTTCTCTAAACGATTCCACTTTTTCGAATGTGTCAACACTATATCTAGCCTCGAGCTGTAAACCTCTGAAGTCAGGCAGGGAGAAGGCAAGATGTCACTTATTGATAAGGTCTCTGCAGGTGATGAATGAGCTGGAAAATACCAGGCTGAGTCTGATATATTTTCTGCTGGTGGCATCCTTTGGAAAGAAGCACCATAAACAGCAGCTCTGGAGATCGGTGATGGGACCACTCTGGCAGAAGACAACATAACTTCCACTGTGGAAATATAGATGGGTGTGTCTGAAGTCTTGTTAGGAAGATACCTGCATGTCATCCTGCAGTTTTTAATCCTAAGGTTTGAAAAGCTAAAGAACTCTCTGCTTCTGAGCTGTTGCTTAAAACAAATGTTTCATCCTTTTTAGCTTGACAGTAGAGATCTCCATTCTTCCTCTGGTGTGAATAAGTGAAATGTAAAGAAGTATTTCTATAAGGAAGGCATCTGTATTTGATTAAGAACGAGACATAGTCGAATTGGCACGACTGCTTATTCAGTCTGCAAAAAATTAGGAGCATGCAGCAAACTGGAAAAAAAACCCGATCAAGATGATGAGGCAGAAGCCAGAGGTGTCATCCAGGACCTAATTAACAGTTCTTAGATAAAAAAAAAAATTAAGTTATTAACTCACCGGTGCTTCTATAGCTTTGGAAGACAAGAAAATGTTCCACTGGTGCTAAAAGCAAAAGAGCTGCACTATAATGTTCTCTATCCCTCTCTCAGTCTACACAAGGAATAGCAGCTTCTCTGTTTTTCAAGTCTTAGAAAAATTTCCTACAACTCTTCCAAGTAATGGCATATCCAGAGAGTCAGTAATAAAAAAGACAGATATATACTCGCTTAATTTCCTCCATATGTACTGTTATTTACTGTAGGACAGAGAAATCCTAGACTAAACCTTGCTGAAATCTTCTGAAGCCTTAAGTAATTGGGATGTAACCTAAGCCGTTGGCATAAAATCAAGGCCAGACACACTGGTACAGGGAATGACTGGGAAAGCACTCTAATTCGGAACATGACCCAATGCTTTTCTTTCTTTCATATGCCACTGCTGGGATAGCCTTTATATAAATTTAGAGACACAGTTCAGTTCAATCAAGATCCATTGCGATAAAAGACAAGTATTCACACGCAGTTAACACCATCCACACACCCCTTTTCCAAATACAGTTGCAAGGTTAATGGCACATTGCCCTCTCAGTTTTAAATGCTTGCTTTCTGCTAGTATCGTGCAACTGCGATAAAGCTGCTTGAAAGCTCCACCTGAAACTTTGATGTATGAGACAGGAAAATGTAAGAATTTAAATGAAAGACTTCCGGTCTCCTTTCCAAAGAACAATAACAACAACCAACACCCCTTCTCCCATTAAACAAGAATTTCTCCTCTTAAAATATAGAATGAGCTTGCACTATAAACCAGGTGGAAATAAGTTTAAGATTTTCTGACCTGTCTCTTGGATTCACTAAAAACCTTCTACACCATAAGCATACAAGCAGAAACTGCTATTTTGGCCAGAGAGTAATGGTGTTTATACTATCAGCAGCTAACAGTTTCTTCACTTCTGGGACACATAGCAGCTACCAGGGAAGTAATTTTCAACTGAACCATGATATGTAGAAAAGGAATAATTTCTTCCTTCTCATCTGCTACAACAGCTAACTCCTGATGCTTTCCTTTGCAGCTGCTGACTTAAAAAGCAAACATTTAATGCCATTACATCAACCAAATTCAGTATTAGATTTTAATGTCTGAGGCTGCGCTATTTTCTAAAGCACCAGAAGGCAAGACAAGAAGCAATGGATGGAAAGTAATCAAGGAAAGAAACAACCTAGAACTAAAAAGAAATTTCCTGACAGTGAGTACAATAAACCAGAAGTCAAACCAGGCTTGCCTTCAGAAGTTGTGGGAGCTCCATCACTGGAGGTTTTTTTAAAAAAAGAGAGCAGATAACCATTTAACTGAAATGGTATAGGGTTTCCTGCTTGAGCAGTGGGTTGGACTAGAAGACCTCCAAGGTTCCTTCCAACTCTGTTATTCTATTATTCTGTTATTCTGTGATAGTTTTTTTTTCAGAATTAAGGGATTAATTTCACATCATATATCCTTGCACAGATGTATTATTGACCATGCTATTAAAAAGTCAGAAACCAAATTTCTTTTTAGGGATAACAATAAGGTTGATCAAAAGCAAATGTTTTCTTACTAATATGATAAGTTTTCTATGCATGCAAGTACCTATGTGTAAGATAAAAGGAATAGGTGGAGCATAGGACAAAAGAGTATTTAATAGATTAAAAATACACCCTATAATGCATTTAAAACACCAATAAAGCATTTGCTAGCACTACCTCTTGAGAGTTTGAGATGTTGTCCAGGTATTCACAGTCTCGGTAAAATATCTGCAAAAGATGGATCTTCTCCAGCCATTCCTTCTTTTGTGCCCATACGTGGTACACTTGGTGCTTTGCTTCTATCAGAGTTTCTAACACACTTTGGATCTGAAAAGAAAAAGCCAACTGCTATAAAATGTCAGTAATAATCCATGAAGGGGCAATGGTTGATATGTAATTTATATTGCTGTTAACAGAAATATGGTAAGGCTCAATTTCCAAGTATAATTATAGCAATTGCCTGTTTATACATGAGAAAGAGGGTGGATGTGTTTTAACAAAACTCATTTTTCCTTTGAAAAGTACCATGTCTTGCTTGTTTTTTATCTCATGAAGTATCTGGATTCAAAAACTTATTCATAACAGGCTAATTTCGTGGAAATATTGGTGGTCTGTGCAAAGTTACAAAATTGTATCATCTATATATATATATACTTCTCCTGTTGCCATTTTCTGTTCCAATGCAAGCTCTTGCCCCAGCTGTGATACTCGCTCATAAATCTCATCTCGAGACTCAATCTCTGGCAATAGCTGCTGATGCTGATTAATCTTCAGACCACTGGTAGATACATCTCGAATGGTCTCCTCAGCTGCCATTTCTCTTATCATCCCAAATGCCCAGGAAGTATAGTCCCATACCTTAAAATTGAGGAAAGGAAAATTAAGATGCCTTTACATGGCAATATAGGTAACATGACACTTCTTCTGGCTCAGTTCATACTATAGCATTAAAATGTGATTGGTTATTCATGGATTCACACATTGTGTTTTGCCTCAGACCAAAAAACTGTCAAGGCTATCTACCAAATATAGAATATATGTCCTTGGGCATCTAGGCTCAGCTAAGTAGATTTATTGCAGCAAACTATAAAGCAATTACAAAAGAATTTATGTAACTACTGTGTATCAAATACAAGTTTTATTTATATTGATTCATGTTCAAATTTCCTGTGCCTCTTCTTGTTCTTACTTTGCATAAAGCTCTGGAGGTAAATCTCTCTTGGGCAGGAGATATAGTTTCCATTAATTCCTAATTTTGTGATACTAAATGCCTAATGTAATATCAGGCTGTTTTCTTTTCATTTTGGAGAACTATCCCACATAATCACATAATGACTTTTTATGATATGCGAATCCAGTCAAATGGTATGGATCTCTGTGGTTTGAAAGAGGGATTTTTCCCCAGCTCCATTTTAATATGACAGAAACACAATAATTAATAATAAAGTATGCATCCACTACAGACACATAGCCCTTCTCCTAAAATGTAATAATGCAATTTTATTCTAATTTAAATGGAGCAAAAATAACAACAACACTATTATAATAGAATAGCAATAAAAGTACAAGATTTTACAGGATTGTAGAACCAGTATGAACCAAAATTATGACACAATACTTTTACAAAGTGACATGTTAAATCCTAAATATTAAAACTGCTTTATTTACCATTTTGTAGAATATTATTTTACTGGTTTGGATGTTGATGGCACTTGCACAGTACTTTGGTAATGGTTTTGTCTGGCCTCCAGTCTTGATTTCTGAGCTTACTAGCTTCAAACTCAAGCAGTATCTCTAATGCACACCGATATGCATCTTCCAGTTTTTCATAGAGTAACTAAACTGCTTGAGCCAGTGTACTATAGTAGAGTACCTGAATTGTTGAGCTAATGGCTAACTCAAAACTCTGCTCAGCTTTAAAATTCTTGGGGAAATCCCCCTGTTTTACATGATTGTAATGAAGATAATGCATGACTCTGAACTCCAGGAGGGAAAGGTACAATTCTAATGTCACAAATAGGAAATAAAGATAGTATAACTGACTTGGAAACCCCCCAGAAGGAACAGGATTAAGTGGAACTGTTTGCTTATTTAAATGTTCAGAAAATTCCTTCTATATGTGGAGATCTGTGTCTACCAAAGAACTAGAAAGATTCAGAGACAATAATACTTAGCTTCATACCCCAGTTTTACCATCTCTTCAATGGTTAATTGTGTGTCATCCATTATTATACCTGCCTTCCTAGAGTGCCATTGTGGGAAGAAATTCAAATGAGCGAAGAAAGCAATCATGTGGTCAGTGTTAACAACAGGTGTTTGGGGTCTACTGCTGGGCTCCAAGACAATGACAGGGTCAATTGCTATGGAGTTCCATGAAATAAAAATCCTGATGGATTCTCATTGACATTTTGAACCTTGCTGAGCATAGCTGCCAAATTATTTCTCTCCAGTGTCCTAGGTGTTCCACAGATATGTACAGTGGAAAACACAAATGGTGCCAGATTTTCTTGTTTGGATATGTTTGTAGAATTTCTCCTAATCAAAGTGCCTTCTAGTTGGTTGAGAACCATACCCAACAAAGACCACTGTGATTACCCTTTCCATCATAATCAGTCCTGGTGATGTAGTGGTTAGAATGCAGTACTGCACCAGAGGTGGTATTCAGCAGGTTCTGACCAGTTCTACCAGAGAACTGGCAGTGGAAATTTTGAGTAGTTCGAAGAACCGGTGGTAATCTTCCCCCAGGAATGGGGAGGGAATGGAGATTTTACAGTATTCTTCCCCTGGAGTGGGGTGGGAATAGAGATTTTGCAGTATCCTTCCTCTGCCACCCCCCCCCCCCAGCCAGGCCCACCCAGCGACACCCCATCCACCAAGCCATGCCCACAGAACCAGTAGTAAAAATTTTTTGAATCCTGCCACTGTTCTGCACACTAAGTCTGCGTGTAGCCTGGAGTTTGATCCCGATTGGCTCAAGGTTGACTCAGCCTTCCACCTTCCAAGGTTGGTAAAATGAGGACCCAGATTATTGGGGGCAATATGCTGACTCAGTAAACCGCTTAGAGAGAGCTTTAAAATACTATAGGGAAGTATATAAGTCTAAATTCTATTGCTATAATAAACACTACTGTTCTCATATTTTTTATGTCCTTTGGCAGAAAGCGTGGTGATGAAAATTAATAGAAGCCCCCCCCCCCTTCA
>JAOYMU010000001.1:101567960-101582652 GCA_025802295.1 Psammodynastes pulverulentus | reverse complement strand
GGCCAAGGTTGGAGACCCCTGCCATAGAGCCTGGAAGACAAGTGACTCTCCTGCAAGCAGTACAGTGTTTTATGCCCTTGTGCAGTAATGAATTCCTAGCTTTTGAACTGCAGTGTTGGGACATTTAAAATGGTTTTCTGGGTCAAGCACTTGTCACACTGAGAAACAAGGTCTTCTGAGTCTCCCTTCAATTATATATTTACCAAGATAAAAACACAGATAGCTTGTTTGGTTGGCTGGTTCTGTATAAGAGGGGAAGCAGATCAGCAGACCAAGAGAGGTTTGCCTGGGATTCCAGGAAAGCAAGTAACACAACACAAAAACATCTGCAGAGAGGAAGAAACAGGATTGGTACAATGGCTCCATGAAAGTGTTCTGGATAAGGAGAGAACGAATGCAGCTGGTTGTGTAATACTGATTGATATAAGGGTGGGGCAGTTCCCTATTATGCCATACTGACTCCTGGTATTGGAAAGTATGTTCAAGAACTATACTTATATCTTCCATAGAAGTTATTGATGACTCTTAGACCTCTTTTTGAGCAGCAACTCCCAAATTCTGTTCATTGTATCTAATATTTGATCCTTTGGCCACAGCTAGAAGTTTCATATTTTCAGGAAACTTGACTTTGACTTCATTTTCTTATGACTTAGCTTTTAAATGCACCACAAAGCACATTTCCTAAAGTCATGAATTTTTCTGAAAAAAATTGCCGCAGAAAATGAACAAGGGATTCCTATTACTCTCTAATATATATATTTACATATATAGCCTTGGTGGCGCAGAGGATAGAGTGCAGTAATTGCAGGCGACTTCTGCTTACAGCCAACTACCTGTAATTTGGCAGATCGAATCTCACCAGGCTCACGGTTGACTCAGCCTTCCATCCTTCTGAGGTGGGTAAAATGAGGACCCAGATTGTGGGGGCAATATGCTGATTCTGTAAACCGCTTAGAGAGGCTGTAAAAAGCACTATAAAGTGGTATATAAGTCTAAGTGCTATTGCTATTGCTACATATAGTGACCGTTCAAAGTTACAACAGCATTGAAAAAAGTTAATTATGACTATTTTTCACACTTACGATCATTGCAGGATTCCCATGGTCACATGACTTAAATTCAGATGGTTGACAACTGACTCACATTTATGACTCCTGCAGTTTCCCAGGGTCAAGCGATGTACCTTTTGCAACCTTCTGACAAGCCACATCAATCGGGGGAAACCAGATTCACTTAACAACCATGTTACTAAATTAACAACTGAAGTGATTCACTTAACAAATGGGGCAAAACGCCATTTAACAAATTTCTTACTTAACATAAATTTTGGGCTTAATTGTGGTTGTAAATTGTGTACTACCTATGTTTGTGTACACACACACACACACACACACACACACACACCAGCTTTGCAATTCAATAAACTGGCAGGGAAACTTGAGCACATTTCTACAAGAGAAATCTAAGTATCAGTCCCACAGGCGATAAAACTATTGTAAATGTGAATAAAAGAAATGTCTTTCAATATTAAATAACCTTCCCAAGCAAGGAGGATTTCTCTGTTATTACATACACAAGAGAGCTGCCCATAGATCTAAAAAGACTGACCAAAGTGTTATTTCAGTTCATCTGTAGGCCTGGCACTGGAGACATCAGATTCAAGTCCACCCTCCACAATGGAAATTCAATGGATAACTTTGATAACTTTCTCCTCCAGCCCAACCTACCTCATAAGATTGTCATGGCAGAGAAAAATGAAAGGAAGGAGTATTATACACTGCTTGACCTACTGAACAAAGGTTGGGATATAAATCGAATCTAAACTGAACTAATCGTCTAATCTAAATAAATAAATATTATGCAACAGAAAGTTATACAACTGACATCCCCATGTCTCAGAGACACAAAGGATGTACTCAGAAAGTCACACACAAAGGATGTAAGTTGCCTCTAATTCACAACATTTTCTATTACAATAAATCTGCCCCTCTTTAAAATACGCCATAAGATTTTTCTTGTTTATTAAAGACTGGGGTTTTTTGGCTTACATGTTGCTCTATTATTAGAAGAAAGTGAACCCGCTGCTCTATAGTACAAAACTATTGAACTGCTATCATCCTATAAAGAGACTCTAATTTTCAATTTTAAAAAAGCCTTTCAAAAAAAAAAAATCCCAGGTTATTTGTCCTCAATATTTCTTAAGTGGGAACAACCGTGGAATGAATTGCCACATGTTTACTGTACACAGTGCTCTGAAAACATGAAATAGATCAAGGATTAGGCTGTGTGTAGAGCAAGGAAGAGGCAATTCCTCTTTACACACCAGTTTATAAAAGTGCTGTTCGAGTTTGCTCTGTGTAACCATTTTCTACATGTAGTTTATATTGTTTAATCCGATTAAACTACCTAACATTTCCCTGCTCCAGCATCAGGCGTGTTAAAAGTGGTGGGTTCTGGGGTGTCAACATCCAAGCATAAACTTCACTTATCCACTTCTTTGATCCTTCTTTGATATTTGGCTCCAATAAAAATATTACCGTACTGTGGTTATAACATTCATTTTCCTGTTCTGAAAAGCTTGCAGCAACAGCAGGTGGCCAGAAGAAATGCATGCTTTGCCATGTTTGCCTCTAACAGACAGAGCCTAGAGACACAAGCAGCCCTCATTCCTATCCTGGCTAGCAAATGACACCATCACAATGTTTTTAAAGGTTAATTGCTGCCGTGGAATATAAAAAAAAAATATTTGGCCCTGGGTCAGAAAAAGCAGCATTTGTATCTCTAGATGTGTTTTGAAAAAAATAGCAGCAACTCAACAAACACAACTCTTTCCAAACACGCCACAAACTATTTGCTCTAAGAAATTACGAGAACTTCTGTCGCTGCCTTGTTTCAAGAATGCGAAATACTAACATAGACCTGATAAGACACACACACAAAAGACACACACAAGACAAGTGAGGTGAGATTACTAGAAATATTCCAAGTTTTTCAAGCAAGTACTTTTATTATCCATTACCAAATAATAAAAATGAGCCAACCTTTCAATTCCCCAGAACTGTTTTGTCAGACTGAATGTGTGAGTTACAATGCTGTAGCCACAAAGTTTACTTTAGTCAGTTCTAAGATTAACACACAGTCTCTCCTCATAATAGTTTGTCGGAGAATGACAAATACACATACACAAAAAGTTCAAAAGTTTTCTGATGTCAGATTTTTATACAAGTGTTAAGAAGTAACTCTTTAAAAGTAACCCTCCATAAATCTCATAGATTTCACTGCAGAAGTGGTATCTTCAAACACAACATTGATGTAGAGAAGAGAAATGAAATTTACAAAATACTGTTAACAGTTGCTTTTATGAATCCCTCATTTGTTAAAAAGACAGAACCTGTGAAATTTGGTTTTGACTATTAAAGAATACATCAATGGATACTGACCTCGTCTGTCCACGTGAAAGCTCTACTTCCATCATACCAAAAGCCATTTTTAGAGGATGGGTTTTCCCAATGACTATAGCACTTTTGCTTGTAATCCAGAAAAAAAAATAGTCATGCTAGATGCCATTCCAACTGCTGCTAGTCTGAAAAGTATTAGGAGAATTAAGAGAGAGGAAATAGGGAAAAAAAGAAAGGCTTGAACTAACTCAAAATCAGAACTGGGAGCAACTTTTAAGAAAAAGACAAATACATGCTTTGGTTAAGATTGCTTATTGGGTTGAAAAACATAAAAAATGTATATTAAAAAAATAGTTTAAGGATTAATAAGAAATAACATGAATTAGTACAAAAGAATTCCTGGCCTTGTCTGCTCTTCAATATGGTAGAAGTTGGCTTAACTTATTCTATTCTCTCTTTTAGCTAATACCCTATTTATTACTTGACAACTACTTGTATGATTCCATGTTTAGACAATGTTTGCAATTTTACAAACGTTACCACACAAGGGTAGAACTATTAGAACTATTAAAAGAAGGCAATAAAGCTGAGGAACATCAATCTGAAAAGTATACTGCCAAGTTTCAGTAAAGTTTATCTTGTGCCTTTGCCAAACTGGAATGGAGTTTCCACTACATGCTATTTTAAAAGCTTCTTACCCCATTGTGGATGCCATGGATTGATACCCTGCTGTACTTGGGTGCAGATAACCTCACATATTGATATTGACAGAAATTGGTATCTAAAGATGCAACATGTATGCATCAATGCTATCAAAGAAAATGAATGAAATCATGTTCTAATTTTGAAACAAACAAGATGAAAGGGCTTCCACCTATTCTTAACAGCCAGGAAAATTACAGGAAAATGCCTGCAGCAGTCAGTACAAGTTGAAGGGGTCTTAATAATTACGTAAATAGGAGTTGTGCAAGCACTGTGTCAAAAACCTTTACAAAAGTTATTTGTTTATTTAAAACATTTATGTAGCCACCCATCTTCTAACCAACCCTGGGCAGCTCCCAATCAAATATATAATTATATATAATCTACATAATTCCCCGTTGTGAGTCTAGAATATTTCAGTTATGAGAAAGAGTGAAACAGTAACTGGAATAAAAACAGAAGAGTGTATCATAATGATCAAGAGTCACAGCTTCTGTATTTAGAATTACAATGGAAAAAAGCCAATACCACTGGACTGAAACTACAACATTCTTTGAATACTATTACAAAGCATAATTAAAATTCCTCTGAAAGGTAAATCTTATTTTATATTCATCACAGTTTGTAAAGCCATTGGAATTTTGTTTTTTGTTTTTTACTTTAAAGGTATTGGAATTTCAGTTCAGTGGTGAAAAATTCCACTCCTGTCTCCTTCTTGTACCACACGACATCCAATATCGTCAAACAGTTTATACCAGGTACTGACAGAAAAACACAATCCCAGATGAAAGAAAAGAAAAAGGACCGAGACAAAGAAAGAAATTAAACTGAATTAGGATGCCTATATTTGTATATACAACTTTCTACATACACGTTTACAATAATGTATACTATTTTACATAAATTAAATTAATAAATTTAAAACGAATATTAAAATAATTTATATTTTATATACATCAAATTGATCCAGCAGGTTCACACAAGCCAATTTCCTTCCATTTATTACTGTTTCAAGTCCTGCAGTAATAAATGCTCCTAAACAAACCACAGAAAATGAAAATAAATAAAATAAATCGTTTGTATGCCACTCCTTATTCATGATGTTAGCATTTCCCTGGCTGTGTGCAAAAAAGGTCCAGCATTTTTTATGTGTGGGACCTATAAGGTTATCTTTCTCCACAAAAGACCTAAAGCCCAGAAGCAGGCCCAGACAGAAGATCCTGCAATCAGGGAAAAGATTTGCCACAAGTTTCATAAAACTGGATTAGAAGCCAAGATGAAGTATTCTCAGGCCTTCTTGCCCCATTTTACTGGTTGGTTTAGAGAGAGAAACCAATCCAAAGCTATCCAAGATCAATGAATGAGTGGAATGTGAAATGAACCTTCTGAGTCCCGCACAACTGCTGCAGCTTAAGATGTGGGGAGGAGGAGGAGAGAAAAAAAAAATGTAAAAATTGCTTTAAATTCTGGCTCCTTGGCTATACTGAAATATGAAGTTTCATAGCAGCCTAAGCAATTTGATTTCTTTCCTTAATAAAACAAATAAAAGGACTTTGGGTAAGGAACTATGGTGGACTAAATGTCCTGGAAAGAATGTGAGTGGCCATGTGGTGGACCCTGGTTACTAGATAGTGTGTTCTGTCTGGTGCAGTCTTTTCGGACAAAAAGAAACCATGAGATTGTCTGCTTGCAGAAGGGAAGAAATTTGATTTTTACTCTTTCCCTTGCAATTAAAATACTTTCACTTCTGAATTAGAATATTAGAATGACAACCACCAGAACAGTGGCAAAAACAGCAGAAGGGAGGAAAGGACCACTAGATAGTTGAGAGTAAACATACTTGCAGAGAGTATATTTTTTGTTTAGCATATTCTGGACATAGAGGAATCATCCTTTAATTATTTATTTTAATAAGTAATTCCTTAAAAGTTCATTTTTTTAAAAAATGCAGAGACTCCTGGGTGCCATTAAAGCCATAATTTTGTAATGGTAGAACAAAAAGGAAAACAAGAAAGGAAATATAAATGTAAATAAAGGTTTGATATGTCAGGAGAAAAATATTTTGAAGAAAGAAAACAATAACATCTCCCAAAATTTCTATCATGGAAGACAATGGATTCCCTTTCCACTGACCATCAACACTCTAGTCTACTAGGTGTCTATCTCTCCCACATGGAAAGTTAAACAATAATCATAATGACATTTCTGTGACTGTATAAGATGGCCAATTATTGTGCTGCAGATGAAAATGGCAAGACAGCAAATCAGCCACACCAGTCAGTAGCTAATATATTACACCCCACCTTACCTTTGCAAGGCGTGACCTCTTGATCAGATCATTCAGTTTTCTCACTGTTGCTTTTTGTGGAAGATTCTGAATGTCTTGGAACAGATCTTGCGCTTCTGCCTCAAATAATTTTCGGTTCTCTGTGTTTTGCAGGGGTTGGGCCCAAAACGAACCGATATAAACCCGCAATACCTCTGGAGTATTAATTACTTTGCCCAAGGACCACATGAGTGCACCATATACTCTCATTAACTGCTGGGTGTCCACTTGATCAGCCTTATTCAACACCACTCGTATCTTATCATCCTGACCCCGGAATGCCTTGATTGCTTCTGAGAATTCATCAGAAATATCAAGTTTATGGGCATCAAATAAAAGGATGATACGATCAACCCGCTCAGAAAACCACTGCAGGACATGACAGAAGTCGTAACCTGAACAAAAAAGACAATAAATAGGAAAAGGGGATGAAATATGATTTTGCTCACAGTTCATCAACACAACTCTTGTGGGATGAAGACATAATTTTGTAATGCTTAATAGATTTCAGACATTACAGTGGGGATCAGTTCAGTTTCACTCTGCACTGCAAACTTTCATGAAGAACTATTCAGAAAGACTGTTCATGGCTTTATGTTTCTGAACATGAACCTAAAGCAAATGTTAAGCATAATAAACATGTAGAATTGGACAAGTTGTCAAGAATACAAAGAATACTTACATGTGCAGAGGCTGCCACAAGCATGTATCTTACTCCAAAGAATTAACTCTATAGTTACAGAGAGGATTTCTCCTAGCTAAGTTAGATGATGTTGCTCTATAAATGACAGGAATCGGAGCTAACGTCAAACCTTTTAAAATGCTAAGTTAAAATGACAGCCCAGCATGGCAAAAATCTATTGCAATGGAAATGGTTATTCATTCATTCTTCCATGCCAATATTTTGGGGGTTAAACATAGCTAAATTTGGTGTGGTTGGTGCTATCCTTGAAGGGGGGAAAAGCAAACAAAAAGAGCAGATTGTAAAACTGAGAAAGGGAAGAGAAAGAAAGGTGAAGAGATAGATTGAGGGAGATAATGAACCACAATGCCTTGGATGGGAGAAAAGTTGGATCCCTTTTGATTCATGGTATTTTTGGCAGATACATTACAAGCAGTCCCCAGGTGAAAAACATCTGATTTACAGACAACACACACTTATGGACAGCTATAAAGCCTACGATATTAAGAATCTGAGTTAAATACAATAGTTCCTAATAACAAGTGCATGCACTATTTTGTGACACCCATGAGAATGTTTGTGCAACTTCAGCAATTCATCAGTTTGAAGAAGAAAAGCTCTGTACAGACCTTCCTTGGTGTCTACTACAAGGTAAAGGTAAAATATACACTATATACAAAGATAAATATTTGACTAATGAACATATGCACCTGTTCTGACTGTCCTATAAATTCAATTTAAAGAAAGACCTAGGAACTGATCTCATTCATAACCTGGGGGACTTTTATATATGCTATTTTCTGAAATTCTTAGGTACTGATCCTAAATCTTCAGCATACAAGACATATGATTTCATTGTTCTGTTAGGGGAACATAATTTTCTGTTTCTTTTCAATTAGAAGCATAACAAAGAAGAAAACAAAGCACCAAAAAACAGCATATGATGGAAGCATGTACTTAGGGAGGTATCAGTTCAGTATTAATTATTAATTTTGCAGGAAAGTACACTTTAGAACCAATCATGCAAAAGCGCTTCAAAAATCTGAAATCACTGTGGAGGAGTAGAGAAATCAGATATGGTTTAATGGATGCTCACTGTTATTACTATGGTTTAATAAATTCAAATATAATAAATTCAAATATAATTAGACACCTTAAACACCGTTTTACCAGAAATGTAGAGAATATTACAGTAATGTCGTAAATTTTAAAAATAATCAAATAAAGCAGTCAACCTTACTTGATTAAGTATTGACCACAGTACTGAATCAGTGCAATATGTCCTAATATGATATAGTCATATCAAAACTAAATTACAAAATTTACAAATTGTTATTGGTTTGATATTCTCAAAGTTGTATACAGCAACTTCCTTCAGTTCTGTCCTATTTATAGTCTTATTAATAAATCAGTGCCATCAATAATCAGTTTTCTCTAATTTGTGCCTTCCATGTGCTAGAATTCTAACTTTCTAAATCTTTAGTCAGTGTGCTGAGAATTGTAGATCTGACATATGTGGAAGGCTTCAGTTTTGAGTTAGATATGATAATAGCTTAATATATTATTAATAAAACCATTTTGACAACTTGTTTTTAATGACTTGGGTTAATAAATGTAATAGTAGAGACTCAATATGATAAAATTATGTATATTGCATGGTAGGTATCAAAGTGTCTTTCCATTTTTGCGAATACAAGAGTCTTGCTGCTGTCAACATGTATAGTAACATGGAAGAGTAGAAGCAGAAGTTGATGGAGTTAGCTGAAATGGCAAAACTGACTACTCTGATTAAAGAAAAAAACATAAGTACTTTCCTTTCCACATGAAAACCGCTTCAGAATTTTGTGTTTGATGTGGAAAATAATGTAATTTTGACTTTGGGTTTTACAAATTAGATTGATAGCTCTTTATAGAAATGACTTGTTCTTATTATTATGGAAAAACAAAAAGCTGTAATTTGATGTTCATGCCCTCTTCTACTGCATCAGAAATCAATGCTTTTTCTTCTTTTCTTTTCCCTACCTCTCCTCACTTCTCTCCCCCCTCCCCCTCCCCTTTCACTGCTTTTATTTACTTTTGTATTTTATAATATTATAATTAAAAAATTATGTATATTGCACTTTACATAGTAGTCTTAAGCATTATAAATGCTTCACATGTATTATTTGGTTCTAACCTTTACAGTAACCCTATGCAGTCAGTTGAAGTTTTTCCCTCATATATTTCAAAGCCAATGAACATTATAATCAAAGGAAAATTTCCAATCTTTCAATTCGGAGATAGTAATACAAGAGAGCATAAAACAGGGTTTAATAACATATCTAGCAGATTGTGGCTTAGAACAGTGAAAGAACATCTAGGAACATGACTGGACAAACTGGGCTTGATATGTTCAAGGTCTCTTCTATTATTTGAATTATTTTATTTTTTAAAACAATAATCCTAAATCTATTTTTTTATTCTCTCTGTGATAAGTGCCTGCTGCGAATGAAAGAGGGAACATTTTTTCATATATAAAAAAGGGGAAACTCACCTCTACTGATGCGTTGTTTCTCTCCTGAAAGAATTCCAGGACTATCTATGATGCTGATGCTCTTCAGAACCTGATTGGGTAATTGAGCACACATGAACCTACATGGAAAAGGGAAAACCTTGGTTACAGAAGTCTTGGGAAAAGCCTTTCCCTGTATTTAAACTAACAGTGATAGACACCCTCAACCAAAGCATAAAAGGTGGTGATTCCAATTTGTCCAATTTCTGTATATAAAATGATTCCAACTTTAAATCTCCTGAACTATTCTCTCCATCAGAGAGGGAATTCTACTTATACCAGGACCCTTCTTTTCACGGACAAACTGTATGTGAATATGGTGATTCATATGTAGGGCTCTGATCACATCCATATGTCCACCCATGGTCAACAAGCATGATTCTAACTTCCATTCCAACATGTTACATATTCATTGACCCATCTTCCTGTCATAAAACAAGAAACATTGCATTGTTTTATTGCTGGACTTTTCTCTTTAAAGTATCCCAATAATACTTTTAAAATAAAAAAATAATAATTTCTGGGATATGTCAATGTGTAACATTGAGGATAAAAAAGGAAGCCAAGCAAGTTTATTGTGTACCCTTTGCCTGTCTATCACCATCTTTCTTCAGGAACTCTCTCCATAGAAGGAAGTGGATTAGTAGCTGGGAAGAGAAAAGAGTCCAGATATCTATCGGATACAATTCCCCAAAGGAGCTCAAAGTTATTTCAAACTCTCATCAAATTGAATTGTAGATGTCCCTACCAAGATGATAGCAATTATACAGAAAAACACATGGAAACTGATTAAAAGAAAAGATGCATTATTTTTTTTATTTATTTATTCACTCACTCACGTTCACTCACTCAATTTTATTGACCATCCACCTTACTACAGGGTAACTGGGTTACTGTTATTAATCTGAGATGGATAAAAATAGACAGATGGTATAAAGAATCTTTGAAATTTTATTTTTCATATCCAGAATTAGACTTCTCTAATGATTTGCACTGGATTTTAACTTCAATATTATACAGTTATTAGCTATTTTATCTAGGAATGATAGATACGTTGCTTAATACAACTGGGAAACATTACATTGCAGCCCTGGTCAAAAGGGCACAGCAGAGATTATACTATCTGAGACTTCTCAGAAAACAACAACTGAATGAAAAACTGCTGATGACCTTCTACCACTGCACCATAGAGAGTATTTTAAGGTACTGCACCTGTGTCTGTTTGCCAATTGCACAGTGGCAGATGGGACAACGCTCCAGAGGGTTAACGTCATTGCCCAGAGGATCACTGGTTGCCCTCTCCCCTCATTGGAAGAGTTTTATAGCTCCCACTGTCTTAAGAAAGTTCAAAACAGTCTCAAATATTCATCTCATCCTGGGTACCCTTTTTTTGAACTATTACCATCTGGCAGACGGTACAGGATAATAAAACAAGGACAAATAGGCTGAAAAACAGCTTGTATACCAGGGCAGCAACTCTATTGAATTCTACTGTATAGTGCAATATTAATGCAGTATCAGGGATTTTCAATTCAATGTACAGAATATGAAGAATGTGTTTGCATTTGTATTTTATTTTTACAGTCATAATGTACACTGAAGAAGGTATTTAATTGCCCTGTACAAGGTGCAATGACAATAAAGTAAAGTAAACTAAACTAATTGTAGAAGAACGTATGATAAGGAAAACAGAAGAAACTAAGGGACTGTTCCCAGAAAAGAAATGTAATTGAAAAATTGCAAGATACATGTGACTATGGACAGATTTTAAGCCAAATACAATGCAAGATTTATTGCATTTACATTTACATTACATTTATTTAAGTGACCCAATTAATAACATTATAATAAAACTATAATAAAAACTAATTATTTTATTTATTTAATCATACCATTAAGCTATGTTAATTCATAATATTGTAAACCATGCCATGTAATCTAAGTGATGTACAATATGTTATAATACGGTAAAAAGCAAAATAGAATATACCGTACTGCATTTTGGATATGACAGCTTTTTTCCATTTGAAATGATTCTTAACATTTTAAGAATATTTTCTGCAATCTTTTTACTAGGCTACAAAAAAAGAACTTCACAAAATCAAGTAAGGAACAATGCAATTAATTTTTTTTAAAAAAATCATTCCTATTGTTCTCCTGATGCGTTTATTGGGTGGCTAAAAAAGACAAGTTTATGAGAAGACTGTGTCCTTTATACCAACTAAACAATCACACTGTGTTTTACATTTTCTGGATGCCAAGAATGTAGTAGTGACAGGTTTTACATGAAAAACAAGAACTGCAGTTATGTATAGAGATAGCACTGTAATACACTCAAGCTGTTGTGAGCGATTATGGGCAATAAGAAAAGAGATTTTTCAGTAGTGTATAAATAAGCTCTTTGGATCTTAAACTAGAATTATCTGTAGCAGTTTGCTTTTTAAGAAAGCTGCAGAGTTTTCACTGCAGTTCACTACATTATCCCACAATTCTTGCTGGACTACCAATGAAATGTAAGAATTAGATTAAAAAAAATTTGGGCTGATAAATACAGCGCTAGGGAACAATATTTTGATTGTGTTACATTAGGAAAAAAGTCAATTAAAATTTGTTTTCAGAGGAAAAAAAGGTTCAAAAACGAAAAAGCTCACAAAACTGACCTGGCTTTGTTATCTGGCCTGGGGGATCAGAGAACTGTGCAGAGCCCATATAAAATGGATGTACTGTTCTGGAATGGCTGAGCTCTCCCAGTGATTGCTCTACGTGGCTTTTAATTGATTTTAACATTTGCATTATAATGATGTAATATATATTCCCCAAAATTTAAAAAAAAAACATTAAAACAGCCACACAGATATTATAATGCAAATATTAAAATCGATTAAAAGCCATGCAGAGCTTGGTGTATGTGTGTATGTGTGTGTGTATTATCTTTTCATCTGGGAATTCGATGTGGTGTATACAGAACTCCGTCCACCATTTTCCCTTGTAATAATAAATTTGACAAGTACACTGAGATAAGAAACAGTAGTCTGCTGAAATTATCAATGTATTTCCATGAATGAGGATGTGTACTTGAACCTGCATTTCCGCAGTTCTAGTTCAATAGCTTTCTGTCCCTTTAAAAAGGCTAGAAAACTCTGTCAAAATGCAGATTATATCCTACAACATAATGCAGATTATATCCTACAACAGTGAAAAACACTACTACATTTAACTCTGCCTCCTAACTTCTTGCTTTTTTATACTTCAGTTCCCCTTACACGCTTGAAGCTAGGATAATGGAAATTTATGCCATTTTTTACTAAGTTATCATTAATTTTATTAGCTTTTGCTTAAAACGTTACAGATCTACATTTATTACACAATTATATAGACATATTTATATGAGCCTATAAAACAAAGGAATTTATGACTCTTTTGGAAATGTAGGTATCTGTATATGATATGCTGGTTGGAAGACAGACTAGAAACAGCCCACAGAAGTTTGATTATTCAGCAGCACAAAAATGTTATTAGATATATGCATCAATTAGTGCACAGCCTTTCCTTACCTATTCAAGAACGCATTTCCAAAACGGCTGAGTTTGCGGAATGGCTTTTTGGGATCCACCACAAGAGCGTTTCCTGGAGTACTCCCTTCAGTATCTCCATACATGACAGCAATAAAAGAATCTGTAGTTGGTTCAGGGCCAATTCGCATCCCTGGAAAATCTTGCTCCAAGAGGTACCTAATTGCGATGCAAAATATAATAAAACAATATTAAAAAAAATTGAGAACAAAGCATGAAGGTCTATTCTTTTAAGGAAAAGCTAGGATATAAATAAATGAAGTCACCCTGGATATAGATTTTCCGCAATTATGATGCCACTAAGACACCTTTTATTTTTATATTTTGTAGTTCATAAATTTATCAATGACTGCAAAATCTATGAATAAATTAAGTCTGCATTCAGTGGGACACAGAAATAAACATGGATTCTGAAACCATTCAAAAGAGATTTGGCCAATTGACTTAATATAAAATTCACTGGAATAAAAACAGAGCATTACTGTTTATGATAATTAAAATGCTAGATGTTTTAAATTAAAATAAATACTGCAGCCTTTTAAAATATAAGTTTAAAGGCTTTTCTGCTAAATTACTAGTCAGATTATTGACTTTGTATCTGACTTTTTTCATTTTTATCTGCATCACCAAATTCATCATCAGTGTCTCTTCCCTTTCCTGTTCACCTAAATAATAAGCCAGCTCTTGATGTCTTACATCCTTTTCCACTTTTTATTTGAAATAAATAGACAGGGGAGGAAATGTTTTCAACCATACCATTCAATTTGTTTCTGAATACTGCAGACCAGGGAACAAATAACTTTTATCCTTATTAATGCATGAAATACATACTCAAATGTTGAGGTTTATGAATTAGGTTTGCTACCTGTATAGCTGCTTCTTGGCTTCATAAAATAAGTCCAAGTGATCATGTTTGGCAAATTGTGTCAGTGCAAGAAAATAAGGAATATAAAATGAGTGCTTGGCAGATCTTTCCCCAAATGCTTAATACTTTTAAGAGATTACATAAATACCAGTCTTTTAACAGCTGTAATAAAAACTAAAATAATCTAATTCTGATAAGTCAAGCAGCATTATTTCCATTTTTCCTCAATCTTGTGTAATTCACATGACAGCAATTTCCTCCCTATCCACATCCCAGAGACAATTACCTAGCAGTATCTTTTTTCCTGCTGTAGCCACAGAGGAGACAATGCCAGAATAAGAGATACTGAAGAGATAATTCTGCGTGGCATTCTATTGCGATACTGAGGTCAAACATTCCTATAATTCTCAACCAGCATTTGAAGAAGTCCAGGCTGGAAAAATCCATTCTATTATACGTTTCCAAGAAAATGAATAGATACAGATCCTATATGTATGATAAGGTATATTATACGGATAATTATAGCAATAGCAATAGCACTTTAGATTTATATACCGCTTATCAGTGCTTTTTACAGCCCTCTCTAAGCGGTTCAC
>JAOYMU010000001.1:101315653-101328998 GCA_025802295.1 Psammodynastes pulverulentus | reverse complement strand
ATTATAGAAATTAATTATAGGCTGTTTTAAATTGTTGATGTTGTTTGTTGTGAACCGCCCCGAGTCTTCAGAGATGGAGTGGTATAGAAATTTTAATAATAAATAAATAAATAAATAAATTGGAGAATGCTTGTGAATGGAAGGTGGTGTTCCTCCTACCTACTTAATTATGAGGTAGCACAGGGGTGCATGTGAATGCTGTATTCTTCATTGAATAATCATCGCTCCAGCAGTCTCTACATTGCTTGTCAATCCCGGCAGCTTCCTTAGCTTCCCACATTTCAATTTGGACCAAAGGCAAGACATCAAAAAAGAATTTGTGCTATGAAGCTTTTTTCAGTGATAGTACTATAGGTTAACAACACAGTTGCTAAGTGTGACATCATGTGACTGTGACTTGTGGTTTTTACTGCTAGATTTTTCATCGACTTTACTTCTCAGAAGCCATATGTGAAACACACAAATGATGAACGCTTGGCCATGGGATGCAGAGATGGCATAAATGCCCACCAGTTGCAAAGCACCCATACCCTAATCATGTGACCATGGGGACTCTGCAACAGACATGTGAGGTCCAGAGGTTCATATCTTCAAATGGTCTCTGAAAAAGGTAGTGATTAAGCAAGGATTACTTGCCTAACAAAGGAGGTGTACTGCCCTGGAGAAACTGTTGCAGAGGTTGTCCTTTCCCTGTAGACATTCTGAGAAATTGTCCATTCAATCCACCTAATCTTAAACCATTTCTACCCAGCTGTAAAAATACATTGTGTTCAAATTATGCTTTTAGCAGCCAAGATGACTAATTTATTTTCTTCCAGTTGAAAGAAGAAACACTATATCCTCCTTACTGGCACCTATCTTTTATTCTTGACTTCTCTCTACACACCCATTAATGTTTGTCATTGTTGAACCTACAAAAGGCTGTTTTTGCTGTTAATGGCAATTTACCTCAGATTATATTATGCTAATTCATAAACGGAATTAGTAATTTGCTCTAAACTTATTGGGGCAATAAAACAAAGTCCCTGCTTGGCCTACCTCATCATCTTTCAGTTCTTTTTGTAGCTGAAGAGTCTTCTTGAGGGCAGCAGCAACATATTTCTTTCTCTTCCTTAGGAAATCTTGTTCTTCTGCACACAGATCATACCCTAAGCGCTCATCTAGTTCTTTAGGCCTGGAATATAATAATTTATATTTTGCAATCCATCCTTTATTAACATATCAATTAACTAAACAGTCTTCAGACTATCATATTGTTTATTTACAAAAGTATAACAACTATAGAGCCTCTGTGGCTCAGTGGTTAGAGTGCCGTACTGCAGGCCACTTCTACTGACTATCGGCTGCCTGCAATTTGACAGTTTAAATCCCACCAGGCTCAAGGTTGACTCAGCCCTCCATCCTTCCCAGGTGGGTAAAATGAGGACCCAGATTGTTGGGGGCAATAGGCTGACTCTGTAAAACTGCTTAGAGAGGGCTGTGAAGCACTATAAAGCAGTATATAAGTCTAAGTGCTATTGCTGTTGCTATTGTTGCGTAAGAATAAAAATGGATTTTGTGGCAACTTAAATATTAATATTTATATTAATTGCTTAATGTTTTGTTACCACAGTCGCCATCTTATGACTGGAGTTTATCCTGACAGATTAATATTACATATACATTATGTATATTGATTGGGAATTACCCTGAGATGATTGGAAGTAAGTAAGTAAGAAAGTCCAGTGTTTGGAACAGCAAAAAAGAGATAATAAGATGAGCTGGCAGAGAGATAAGTCAATATCAAATGTTTTTATCTTTATGGTAAAATGGTTTTATTTTTACCATTAAGCAGGCATTTTAAGAATTCCTAACTAGAATTCGCAAAGAAATAGAATCTGCTTTAGGTATTATTATATTATATAGCTTCCACTTTTATAATATTTGCAAAGCAACAGATTGGGATGGAAACTAAATATTCAGAATACCTCTACAGGGACAGTAAAGTTTTGGACAGAATCAATTATTATGCCCCATGATAATAAAGAACTTTCCTGGAATCTCCAAAATGTCTTTTTCTTGACCCAGGCTATTTTGAAGAGCTTAAGGAAATTGAGCATTGTCTGTTCAATGTCCAAAGGTTACTCAGCAACCAAGTAGGAGTTTGCTCATGACGTTACAGGATGAAGAGTCAGGAAAGAAAGGGAAATGATCACAGAAGTTACCTGGTATGTTCAGGTATGGGGGAAGGAAGCTCGTCTCCTTAACAGTGGATGATTACAAAGACTGTATCCTGAGAAATGTTGATTGCCCACCATGAAGAAGTCAGTGACTATTTCTTGCTAAGAAAGCAAAGGCTGTAAATATAAAGCATCCAATTTTCAGAAAGTATAGTCACTGAATGAACAGAGAACATCTAAGAGGTGTTTCTCACTTGGATCTAGCAGGTGGAGTTCCAGGGCAATCTTTAATAAGTGTTCTTAAGGCAAAGCTTAGTAAAATGAGAATATGAAAAAGGAAAAAGAAACAAAGACTTAGCCTGATGGCGCTTTAAGAAACAGAGATGAAATTGAATGAAACCTCTGAACTTATATTTATGTTCTGATTTAAAACAAGAGCTTCAGTAAAAGATCTGAAGAAGCAAGTCACTGATTGAAATGGGCAGCTATAGAAAGTAACTGAAATAAATAAAATTATGCCTTCTCCCAATTCATGTGGGGGGCATATAACTTCCTTGGATCATCTAAGAGGAAGGTCAAGAACAAAGGTGTTGTTGTTTTTTCATCCATACTTCCTGTCCATGGAAGAGGACTAGAAAAGGAAAAGGGAATACTACAGCTGAATGACTAAAGACCTTTTTGTTTCTCAAAATATGAGTAGAATTATCTGCATGATGGGCGGGTAAAACCTTATGGAATTGGAAAACAAAAAAACAAACCTCAGGAGTACGAACCTCAAATAAAGGCTTGTGTTTTGCAAAAGAAGTTTGAAGTGCTACTACAATAGGCCCTATTACACTGTACAATTAGAAAAGACAGAGAGAACATGGTTCATTGATTTCATGGCTTTAATCTAATGAGAATAGAGCTGAAAGGGATCTTGGAGGTCTTGCTGCTCAAGCAGGAGACTCTATAGCAGGTGTGTCAAACTGGATATCTTCACGGGCCAGATCAGCATTGTAATTCTCCTCCATGGGCCAGGGGAGCAGAGACAGCGGGGCAGGATGAATGCCTCCTGCAGCACCCTGTCGACCAAAATAGGGTGTAGGGGTCCATGTACAGCCCTCTGTGCCTCATTTTCATCCTCCATGGCCTCCTGCAGCACTCTGCCAGCTGTTTTTGGCCCCAATATTGGCCCGTTTTTGGGTTGTTTTTCGGCCCATTTTTTCAGCCTGTTTTCAAGCCATTTTAGGCTATTTTGGGGCTGTTTTCTGGCCCATTTGGGGGGCATTTTGGGCTGGCAGAGTGCTGCAGGAAACCATGGAAGGTGAAAACAAGGTGTGGGGGGCCCATACATAGCCCGTTTTAGCCGCCAGAGGCACAGTAGGTCGGTCCTTTGATAATTCCAGGCCAGCTCCATGGGCCAGATTTAAGCACCCTATGGGCTGGATCTGGCGTGTGGGCCTTGAGTTTGATACCCCTGCCCTAGAACATTCCTGCCAATGGCTGTCCAGTCTCCAGTGATGAAGCACCCCACAACTTCTGAAGGTAAGTTATTCCACTGGTTAATTGTTGTCACTGTTAGGAAGTTTCTCCTCAGTTCTAGGTTGCTTCTCTCCTTGATTAGTTTCCATCCATTGTTTCATGTCTTGCCCTCTAGTGTTTTGGAAAATAAGTTGACGCCCTCTTTGTGGCATCCCTTCAAATACTGGAACACTGCTATCATATCACCCTAGTCCTTCTTTTCTCTAGACTGCGTATGTTTTAGTCCGATGTTTTAGTCTCCAGGCCTTTCATCATCTTAGTTGCTCTTCTCTGCACTTTTTCCAAAGTCTCACCATCTTTTTGTAATGTGGTGACCAAAACTGGATGCAGTATTCAATTGTCTATAATTGTCTTTCATTGTCTATCATTTAATGATCAGCGTGAGAAAAGGAAATAGTATGAGCTTGAATTGTTAGCACAGGAAGGCCAATGTGAATCAGAAGTATAATGGTTACCTGGTAAGTCAATTGGAATATACAGTAGCCCTTGAAGGATGAAGGATGTTCAAAAGGAATGGAAGATACAGCAATGGAGGAGGAATTTAACTGTATGTTAAAAATATCCAGACTGCTCAGATATCAGTTGCAGTAGGGTAAAATAATTGATCACCATTTTGTTTATATTGGAAATTTTGAAAATTAATGACATTAATAGCTTTACATATTTAAGGTCAATTGGGTTTAAGTATTCAGTCTCCTAAAAATGAATTTTCTTTGAATAAAGATCAGAAAATTTTAATTTAAAATAAAATTATGTAAGATGTTGTTCCTTTATTATCTTAAAAAGCTGATATTTTACCATTCTTTTGTCTTTACATGTAGATCAAAAGATTCATTCTGAAAATCAAGGGAATAAACAGATTATTAGGCATATCATTCACTATTTTTCATCATTCGTAATTAGGAAAGGATAAAGAACAACCTAATTTTGTTATTAAATTAACATTAGTTTTTGATCTACTATACAGTTGAAATTATGTCTGATGTTAACAGCAGGTTTTCTATTCACAAAAATATTCCCCTTCTGTAGTTGGTTTTTTTTGTTTTATGGGACTTCTTTTGAAACAATTATTAGGAACCCAGAAAGTGCAACTTTAGAGGCAGATCATTCTACAATTGTAGGCATAGAATTTTGGCGGTTCTGGTCCAAAGGGGTTGAGGCAGCCTATAGATACTGTAAATACATACATACATAATAAGTAAGTCTTATTTCAAAATAAATGTATACAGGGCTTTTTTTCTCCCGATGAAAGGTGCCGGAACGCACCCCCCGTCATCGCGCTAAATATCCCGGAAGTAATAGCGCGTGATTGGTGGAGACGGAACACGTGATACGGACTTCAAAAAGGATCCGGAACGCCGTTCCACCGAGTTCCGGGAGAAAAAAAGCCCTGAATGTATATATCTGTATGCATATGTTGGCAGTCAGGAGTCCAGGAGGATTCCCCAAAATGTGAACACAGGTTCTGAGCAGTGGAGTGTGTGTGTGTGTGTGTGTGTGTGTGTGTGTGTGTATACATACATTTATTTCCATTTATCTATAAATCTGCATTTATTTATAAATCTCTCTCCAAGCTTTCATATTCCATATATCCTCGATTCTAATTTAAATAGAATCATTTCCATTAACAAAAGGAGCTCACCTCTCCTAGCATTATTTTCTCTTGTAAAGGAAGTTCAGTCAAAGGCAAAATCACAGTAGCTCTTGAGTTTTGTTCAAATGAAGCCAGCTAAATAGATACATATACATATAAGCACTTAAAGGAAGAAGAAAGTTGTGAACATTTAGTACATAAATGTTATATGCTGAAACACAGATTAACATTACACAGACAGACTGATTTTTATTATAAAAATTAAATGACATTTCTGAAGGGTGCAAACCAGCATTCACTTCTGCAGTCAGAATTTTCCCACCTTCTGCTCTCTCTAGCAGCTTTATTTATCTTCTCCAAATCTACTCTAGAGGATGCCCTAGCTCCCACAAATAGATTTTGCAATATTTGGCAAGTCGTATAGAGAGTGGTTGGCTCCTTACTCAGATGGAAAAGGTTAATTGGATATAAACTTAAACTTAAAAAGTGGTGCAAAAATTAAGATTGTAATTTGGAACCCTCGTCCTTGAGACAAATTGCAAAAGAACTGTCCTAGAAAAATGTTGAAAAAAATCAATCCTTTTTTCTCGATCTAACAAATCAAATTGAGCAAGTGGGTTCAAGACTGAGTTTCTCAACTTTAGTAGCTTTAAGATGAAGTCCACTCATCTTAGTATTGCTGAGGCTAATAACACTGACTCGGGATAACAGAATTTGTCAAAACATTTCCCTCTTAATTTATTTCAGCCATATAACTATTAATGCAGTACTATCCATGATAACAATACCTTTGACCAATACATTTTTGTAGGTAATGTGATCTCCAGATTTGACTGATGATTCTTGATGCAGTGAAACTGAATGATGTTACTACTACTCTGGCTGGAATCAAAATCCAATGAAATCTTCTGTGTTTCTTCAAAAGAACCCTTGACTGTAAGTGTTAAGTCACCTTCTATGTGGATAGAATAAAAAACAAACAATATTAATAATAACTGTTTCTAGGCTTCAGCTAATAAGACTCCCGGAAATTTGGAGTAGAAAAATACTACTAATCTGAATTTTCAAGCCAAATTCTTTTCTTGTAACAATTTTTTTTAAAATGCAAGGCAGGGAGCATCTCACAAGAAATAAACCCGAGGAAACAAAAGTAATATTTTCTTAATTCAAGAGCAGTTTCTCAAAAACAATTCACCCCCTAAATGGGGGGTTTACCTTCACAAAGGGCAGATCAGCTTGCGTATATGATCTTTCTCTAAGAAACTGGTCCACCGTACTCACGGTGACAGAGATCCAAATCATCACGCTGGCAAGCACTATATTTTCTCCCAATGCCTCAAAAATGATATTTTGTCAGTCTTAGTGTCATTTCAGAGGTATTGCAGGTGGTGAGAAGTGATCATTCCTTCAGAGTGGGTTTAGGAGTTATTGTTTGTATTCAGGTAAGGACTCAGGTAAGCTACAAGATAAATTCATACAGTGTAACATGCTATACAGTTCTGAATGCATCCATTGAAAGCTGAAATAACTGAAATAACTAATAAGAGTCATTTTTACTTATTTATTTATTAAATCTATATGCCACCCATCTCACATAGCATCTTAGTTGTCCTAGTTCTAACCCAAAGCAACCCAGGCAGAACCAATTCATGATGCAATGACCTCACTTGTGAATTGTTGCTTCAGTTTCTCAATATCGATTCTGATTTCCAGACATGAGACTTCACGTGACTGTAAGAACAATGATATCAGTTACACAAAGATTCATTAGTCAAGAATCTTATTTTGTTATACAAACTAATACAAGAATCTTTATTCGACCTACTAAGTTTCTAACTTTCCAGCTACTCTCTCTTTTTGTCTGATATATTTCCCCAAAAAATTTCTATTGATTTTTGCTCCTCCAATTTCCTGTTCCTTTTTTCTCTTTCACTCACCAGTTGGAACTGAGGATTCATGACTATATAGATCAATTCATCAGTTATGATCCACATATATGTGGGTAATAATGGAAATACTTCAAAAATGTGTTACTACCATCAGAAACATCAATCGTCACATACATGACACTTCTATAGTAATCTATAGATGGTGCCTCCTCCGGGCTGTAAAAATGTGAGCAACCACTAGCTAGCAGCTGAGAATTAGGGATTTTATGTCTCTTTGCTGTCATCTAGTGATCATCCAGATTTTTCAGCCTAGGTATGGTATGCTTTTGCTTCTCAGAACCCTGTAAATCAGTTGTTAACTTTGTGTGTTCCCAAGCTTTATGACACTAGAAGATACCTCATAACAAATAGGCACATAATTCCTGAGATTTAATACTATCTTGGGCAAAGGAGCCTGTTTTATACCAGATCAGATTATTTGTTATTCTACTCTTATATTGCCTATTCTGATTGTCAATCACTGATCTCTCATCTTCATATCACTTGCTACCTTAAGTGGAGGTACTGTCAGCCCCTGCCTAAGGACAACACAGATTCAGTCAAGTGCATTTCTTTATTTGTTTATATCTAATTGACAAAATCTCACTAGACTAAAGCTATAACCTTCTAACTTAATAGATATGTCCTGGGAGATTCTATCATCCAGTTTAGGACTATGCAGTCTGTTGTTTAGGGCATCTTTCTAGAATGTGCTGCCTCATTCATGAGAAACCACGGAGGTATTGCCAACATTTCCCCAACCTTCCAACTGCACATTCCATCACAGGTGCTATGGATTAGACATGGGATCTTTGGTATACAAAACCTGTGCTATGTTATTGAGTTATAATTTTGTCACAAGACAATACTTATCCTGAACTGTTACACTATGACTAAGGCTGTTGGACCCACATCTACAGTAGATGCCTGATGAGTTGGAGTAAGCTGCCTGATTCATTAATTTAAAAAATTATCCTATTTTTTTAAACAACCATGGATATCTAACGCATAACAGTGTTTGTGACACACTAGATTAAGTGACCCGCATCTCTCATTACTTTTCTCATTACTCGAATGATTTCTAAATTATAATGAGAATGAAATGGCCATAATTATAATCTTATTCTGAGTCAAATATTTTTGTCACATAGGTTTTCAATGATAGTTAGGGAAAAAAAATCAACTGAAGATGGGATGATCAATAAAGGAGGAGGAGGAGACTTGGAAAAATTGTGATGTATTAAATCTTAAAGGTAAAGGTTCCACTCGCACATATGTGCTAGTTGTTCTCGACTCAGGTGTGTGTGTGCTCATCTCCTTTACAAAGCCGAAGAGCCAGCGCTATCCAAAGATGTCTCCATGGTCATGTGGCCGGCGTGACTAAATGCCAAAGGCACACAGTTTACCTTTCCACCAAAGGTGGTCCCTATTTTTCTACTTGCATTTTTTATGTGCTTTCAAACTTCTAGGTTGGAAAATGTTGGATGCTGAAAGGAATAAGCATTTACTTACTTTTACAAAATGGCCCAGGAGTCCATATGGATGTATTTTGCTGATAGACAAGCTAAGTCTGTAACCAACAGTGTTGATTGCAGGAGATAGACATAATGAGGTTCAAATCTTCGGGATGGATTAAGGAAGAGAGACCTCTATCCCATCTGTGTTATGAAAAGAATCTATGGCCATGGCAATTTCCTCTCGCTTAAATTCCCACTATCAGTATGAGATTAAATCTTGAGTTCAAGAAAATTCCACAATTTTATGACTGGATTAGATATGATGCAGGATTTCTGTTTTTCATATCAATATTATTGCTATAATTTAGAGAACACAAGACATTTTGAATTCAGACTGATTCACACTCAAAAAAGAGTATCTGTATTACCCTAATTCCAAAAATGTTGTGGGATTGCCGCTGTGCTATTTCAAGTTCAGAACAGATCCGGAATGGTTTGAACAACCCATTTTAAATTTAAAATGTTTTTGCACATTTTCTGCATATTCTTAGTTAGAATATTCATTTTTTTATTGCTACCCTGAGTCCATTCCAAATGTTTTTAAACCTTGCCTTCTCTTTGAGGGAAGGTTCCAGCTCATTACAAAGATTGGTTCATTGTAAAAATTAAGGTTCCAGTTCATTGCAAAGATTGGCATGCAAGTTGTATGCCCAGATATGTTCCATACCCAGGGTATTGGTAAAACAGATTTAATAGATGAACAAAGTTGGAAGGGATTTTGTAGGTCATCTAGTCCAAATTTCCCCCCCACACACACCCAAGCAGGAGACCCTACACCATTTCTGACAGTCCACTCTCTTCTTAAAAGCCTTCAGTGATGAAGCTCTCACAACTTCTGAAGGCAAGCTGTTCCATTGGTTGATTGCTCTCACTATAAAAGACCTACTACACTTTTCTTTGTCCCAGCCAGTGTGGTACACTGGAGAAACAGATAACTATGGGTTGCCTAATGACTAGTCCTTGTTCTAAGCCAGGGGTGTCAAACTCACATCGTCATGGAGGCGTCACATGACTATCAGGACTTTTCCCCCCTTCGCTAAACAGGGCATGGGCGTGGCCAGCACGTGATGCATCCAGCCCATGGGCCGGGGGTTTAACAGCCCTGTTCTAAGCCATGCCAAATCTATATCAGCTGCAGTCCATACAACATTGTTGCAACTATTAAACAATCCCATGGTTTCTGATTCGCCCTTGCTCTCTAATGGGTGCTGTGGATTCAATCACTTTAAAAAATATCTTTAAAAATAAATCATGATTACCACCAATACTCCGTTTGTAATGATGTTTTCAGGATGATCTGGGCTACAAAACAAAATCAAAGAACATAGCGTTATAATCTGCATTTTTAAAAAAAAAAATTGTCTATGGAAAAACAAAGTCCAGTTGCCTTTTGAAAAAGCACCTTTGGGATACCCATGACCTGGATGACTGAAAATCTCCATAGACATAAATTCTCTATGGCTCATTTAGATACAAATTTCTTATGTACTTTTTTCACTGCATACTTAATCATCATTTGCAATCCTTTTTGACAAAGTAGAAACTGAAATGGAAAGATCAGGAATATTACTATATATTTGATTCTATTGGTTGTATTTGATTGTCAAGTTACTGTGTTACTGTGAGCCATCACTTACATCATGATGGCACAACTATCCCTTATTTAAGGTTGTACAACTGCTAAAACTCTGAATGTTAAATTGCAGGTGTTACTGATGGCTCATCTAGAGTTAACCCACAATCCTCAACACCCCAAGTACTTACTAAAGGAGTACCTTTTAGGGAATTACTTTAACTACTTAGTACAGTAGAAAGGCAGGGTATAAGTCAAACAAATTAAAAGGCCCAGCATGGGTGGGGCCTTCTCTGCCCTGACTTCCTGAGCTCATCAAAAGGTAAGTAAGTGATTGGTAACAGGGGAGTGGGGAGGAGTGCATGGAACCCAGTATGTTAGCAAAGCAGGCCTGGTGCCTCTGAGGACCTGGCCAGGCAGGATGGGAGGGAAATAGGTGGGTGGGTATGCTGCAATGTCTCTGTGGTTGGTCATAAGGGCAAATGACCATGGTAGGACTGCAAAGTTTGTAACTTTGAAAAGGATTTATATTTAGCTTTTCAAGTGTGCATTGTAACTTCGAACATTCATTAAATGCCCTGTCATACCTCAAGGATTACCTGCACTGTTTTTATTATTATTATTATTAAATTTTTCATTCATGATCCTCTGAAATAGGTTGGACTAAGAGAGAATGACTGGCCCCAAACCATACAGTAAGCTTCATTCCTTTTTTTTTTATTTGGTTAAAAAAATAAAGACCCAAGTGCCACTATCAACAGTCAAGCTTCCTGACTTCAGAAACTGCATCCTCAAGAACCACTATTGCATAAGGATTAGGAAAAGGGGGGGGGGGTTTACACTGTTCTTGCTGAAAGTCTGTTACAGAAAGCTTACAGTTTCCACCTCTCAGAGGCCCTGATTGTTTTTGCATAATGTGTATTCAGAGAAGCATAATCCATACAATTTTGTTTTTATTGATTTTATTTGTATCTTGCAATTTTACTTGCATGAATAATCAAGGTGGCTTACAAAAATGCAATAAAAAATAGCATATGCTAACAATTCAAAGCTGACTTCACATTCAGATGTACTTGTAAATATATACAGAGTGAGTTTCATTGTTTTCAAAACCAGTTAGTCTTCTGCTTGAGATTCCCAGACGAAAGAGACATAAGCATCCAGCAAAATGCATAATAAAAAAATATTTGCATTATTTCATTTGAATTGTATGAGCTTGCCCTCTTACTCTGACAAGTGTTTAGCTTTCAATACAACTGTCAGCCATCTTGGGACAGATTTTCAGGGCTGTCACAGAGGGGGATGGGCAGAATAACAAAGGGAGTTTAGCCATAACATTCTTTTACCAGAGATCAAGGATAAGCTGCTGGCACCTGGAGACGAGTGACTGAAGTTTGGCAGCAGCTGAGACAGAAGATTGATTGGGCCATGTGATATGAAGGTCATTAAATAGGGCAAGGTGTGCGTGGCAGGAAAAAGCTGGAATTCAGATTCGAGTTTTCCCCAGATGTGCCAACATGACTTCTCTAATAAATTCTTACTTTGATGGACTTTGTCTTGGAGTTCTGAATTGCATTGAGGGTTTACTTGGAATGCTGACAACAACATGGCGTAAAGCAGGAGTTCCTAATCCCTTGGCTGCAGCCTGGTACCAGTCCTCAGCCCATTCAAAACTGAGTCGTGCAAGGACAACCCATTTTAAATTTAAAATGTTTTTGAACATTTTCTGCATATTCTTATTTAGAATATTCATTTTTTTATTGCCACCCTGAGTCCCTTCCAAATGTTTATAAACCTTGCCTTCTCTTTAAGGGAAGGTTACAGCTCATTACAAAGATTGGTTCATTGCAAAGATTGGCATGCAAGTTTTTAGCTACCGGTTCGGTCAAACCAGCACCTTTTTAGCTCAAAAAAGTGCCGGTTCTGTCAAACCAGTAGCTAAAAAACATGCACAGATCATCCGAGAGGACTCCGTGACCCTCTCAGATGATCTGCGCAACTTTTTTAGCTACCACATGACCACAGAAGTGACTTCAGAGAATGCAGGGTCCCTCAGCTAAGAAATGGAGAAGAGCACTGCCCCCTAGAAGTGAACACAACTGTATAGGAGAAATGTTTACCATTACCTTTTATTTTTCCTTTGATCATATTTTTGCTATATTAGAGACAGAATCACGTTAAAAATAGTAGCTTAGGAAGGAAGATACCAATTTGGAATGTCTCTGAACTAATGTTTTTTCCCTAAGAACCTGATAGCAACAGCAGGGCTTATATACAAGCCAATCCTGATGTCAGGGCTGTCTCCAATCAATCATTAGGAAAGAAAACCCTTGACCCCATAGATTCAGAGAAAGGGTACTTTTACTAGGAAAGAACTGATTGCAGCAACAGCCAGGCAAGGTCTGAAGCAAACATGCCTGAAAAGGAAAATTGAAATTAACTCCTGCCTCAGTAGCCAGGCAACCAGAGTCCAATTGTTAGCCAGGAAGATGTTTTGGGAACATCTCCAGTCCAGATGCATCGGTCCTCCTATGTGCATGCCTTTCCCAGGACAGTTGGCCTTGAAAGTGTTAAATAACCCAATCTGGCCTCTCTGAGGAAATGTATGTCAGTAAATACTTTGAGTTTTTTTAATTTTGCATCATTATCAGTAATAACAAGCACGTTGTCTTTTGTCGACCTCTTTTTCAATGGTTCTCAAATTTTCAAAGCAACCATTCTTTCCTTTGCATTATACCACTGGAACTGAAGCTTAATGGTTAGAGTTGCTGGTGAGCAATCTGGTTTTCCTTCAAATAGTAGTGAGTAATTGTTCAGTTCAATTCTTCAATTCAGTTCAATTCTTCCTGTGATCCAAGATATTTTCAATAATTTAGCCAAGCAATCAGTCAAAGACATCAACTGTTCAGGCTTCCTGATCATTAGCTTTCATAGGGGTAGCTTGCAGCTGGGAAGACCACAGCCTTGACAATATGTCCTCGTCCTTCTAGACCTCTCGGCGGCCTTCGATACCATCGACCATGGTATCCTACTGCGACGCCTGGAGGGGC
>JAOYMU010000001.1:101288996-101313052 GCA_025802295.1 Psammodynastes pulverulentus | reverse complement strand
GAATTGGTAGCTAAAAAAAGTGTGTTGACCAGCTGAGAGGATCAAAGAGTCCTCTCAGGTGATCGGCACACGTTTTTTAGCTATTGGTTTGGCTGAACCGGCACTTTTTTAGCTCAAAAAAGTGGCGGTTCTGTCAAACCGGTAACTAAAAAACATGCACAGATTATCTGAGAGGACTCCCTGACCCTCTCAGATGATCTGCGCATATTTTTTAGCTACCGATTCAGCCGAACCGGCACTTTTTTAGCTCAATATTTTGCCTAAACAATATTTTTACATTCAAGCAATATAATGTACCATTGTGTTTTCCAGGATCCAAAAGGCGGCCTTTAATCTCAGCTGCTTTAATCTTTTAAAATCCAGGAGGTTTAGGAATATCAATACTGCGCAACCAATTGATCCATCGAGAACCTAAAGCAAGAATGCCATCACGTGGAGTCTCACGATTTCTAACAGCGCTAACAACAGGTCTACAACGTGGTCTTTGAATCCTATGAAAATAGAAGGAGCATTAAGTATTGTTATTCATGAAACTCAACATATGAATATGTGAAAACAAAACACACTAGAGAAGAATCGAAATAAAAATGTAACTTACCTTCTCACTCATTGCCTGGCTCCACACATGGAGTGTCTTGACTCATCTAGGGATGTCTATCCTGAGAATTGCTGCTCCATGTGATTAGAACCAATCCACTGGGTTGAGCGATATTGTCACATTCATATTTACCAAGCTCAAAACATGAGTTTCCCATCTGTTAACACTCAGCTTACACTTTATGATTCTAACTCAGAAAGCTTCCAGATACATACAGAATAATAAATACTCACTGGAGATGTGAAATATGCTGGAAAGCCAAACACCAAAGAGTTTTTCATGTTGCTGTGTTTTTGATGTGCTTTGTGATTGGTAATTTCCTAACATCCCTATTGATTTCTTAAGGTTTCTTTTAAGATAATCTTGATTCCTGGTGTTTATGTATGTCTACATAATATGTAGACATATTCATGTTGTTTTCTTGAAAACAATGTGGACATGAGTTTCCACTGCTTTCTTTTGGGATCCTAAAGGTGCTTTTTCAAGAGGCAACTGGACTTTCTGGTTTTTCTTTGAAGATATTTTGCTTCTCATCCAAGAAAATTCTTCAGCTTTTTTTTTTTAAATATCTATGGAGATTCTCAGTCATCCAGGTCATGGTTGTCCCAAAGGTGCATTTTTTCAAAAGGCAACTGGACTTTCTAGTTTTTTCTTTGAAGACATTTCGCTTCTCATCCAAGAAGCTTATTCATCTCTTTGGGGATATTTTTTCAACTTCCAGATTTGGTTGGTCTTCAATCCTGGTAGTTTCTCATCCAAACATTAATCAAGTCCAACCCAACTTAACTTTTTCAAGATGCACCTAGATCAGATAGATCTTCTGACTTCTTACTCTTGCCATTGCATTGTTCCAAGTTTATGAAGGAATAACCATTGCTTCCATTGCCATTGCCATGAGATAAGATTTGACTGAAAAAAAGTAGTATGATTTGGAGCCACTGCTATGAAAATGTGGAGGAATTTTAGGAGTAGCATGTGAATATAGCATATGATACTTGGCCAATAATTCTTTTAGTGATATGGTCAGCAATACAACAATTTTCAAATTTGAAATATGACTCAGAGAAGCAATAACTAGTTTCTGGTTTCCTTCTTGTTTTAGATATGAAAAATAACTTCATCTATGGAATCAAAACTGAATTGAGGTGAGTTCAGCTATTGCTGAATTGGTTCATAGACAGTGTCAGTAATTACTAGCAAAATGATTGTCCACTGAAAGAAAAATGTACAACTACAATATTGCCTTTGAGGACACTTCCTCTTTATCCACTGACCCTAACTCTGTCATCTCCCCCCTGTTCCTTCACCCCCAATCAAACCAATTAATGACCCATTTGTTCATTGGTTGAACAATGCATGCAAAGCCATTTTTGTTTCTTTGTTTTTTATTGAAGTTCTGCAAGTCCAGAATTTTGCACAATATAAAAGTATGAAAGTAGGTATCTCATATTGAAGCTGTGCATAATCACCTAATTATTTGCATAATTAACTATGCATTGCATTTCTAAAAGTTTATTTGGATGCAGTGTTTGAAGCCATGTAATTGTTTTTTAGTCCTTGTATCAGCTGACTTTTGTTCTCTGCTTCTTACTCCCAATTACCTGTACATTATGATACCTATAATCTCTGCACATTCATTCAGCACAAGCACAAGCAACTGACTTAGGTTTCCTTGGTCATAATTTTCATGGTACACAACTTCTATTCTACTCTGATTTTCAACTATATTTCTACAGTCAGTTTCCTTTGTGTTTTCCCTTGACCAATTTTGTTGTCTGTCTCTGCCTGAGAAGCCTGTTTGCCTGTACACGTCTTGATTGAAGACCATTGAGTCAAGAGGTTGTTTCTCTATGTAGTATGATTTCAGTTGCTAGCTGTTATAGCAGAGGTATCAAAGTCGTGGCATCACATTGTCATCACGTGATGTATTGCAACTTTTTTCCCCTTCACTAAACTAGAGGTGGGCATGGCCAGAGTGTGATGCATCCGGCCCATGAGCCACAAGTTTGACACCCCTGTGTTATAGCATGCCTTTGGAGTGACTGACAGGATAATTTACTAGACTACAGAAATTTCTCTATCCTATATACAGAATGACGACCCTATGCATACTAATTATTTTTCTAGTAATTGTAATTTCTCTATAGCACCCTACAGCTCTCAGGGTTATACTACAGTTTTAAAGGTTGTACTCACATGCTTTGCAACTTGAATTCAACATCCAGTTCTTCTTCCGTCTATAAAAAAGTAGGAAAAAGAATGATTCTGCATGAAGAACAATTTTCCTTTTCCAAATAATATTAATTTATTGTAATGGCATTGCGGAAAGCTATTGTATTTTGAAGAGTGTAGTGATATCTTTTGATTTTCTTTCATATTAAGAAGGTTCTAGAAGTTTAGTATTCATTCTAACTTATTGCTTGTTTTTCACTCTTGCTAGATAAAGAAAAGAGAGGAATTTTCACACAGCAATGGGACCTCAAGATTATTTAGATTGGCACTGGTTTATCTGTGTATAATTTCCAGGCTCTTGTTTACATTCCAGAGTTCTGTAAGTTTGAATGAGAAACAGAAGCACCATCTAGCCAAAGTCAGATCTGGCAATTTTGGTATCATGCAAACAAGCTCATGAAGTTTTGGTATCAGGTTTCAATAACATCCTGATATTGCCCTTTGAGCTGTGAGCTTTGACACAGAATTAGCCTTAGACACTCTGTGACTTGGCCAATTTGGAGTCTCTCTACTGTTGTGTCACTGGGGTCCCAAAATCTCCTTACTTACTGCTATGTTTATCATCTTCTCAAAGAACCAATTGTCTGGTACTTGTCAATACACTTATTGTCACGTTTTGCTAATCCTCTTACCTCCCGTGTATATAAAGATGACCATTTGTATTTCTTCTCCTTTTTCCTTCATTATCACTAGATGAGCATTTTAAGTCTTTAAAATTACAATTTTCTATTTTGATATCTTTGCCGGCACCATGTGGCTGTAATAAGACTTTTTCCTATATATTGTGCGGGCCAGAAGGAGAGCTGAGGCCTCTTGCATCCCAGACACAAACTGTTTCACCTCTTCCCTTGAGGGGGATATTGCAGGCCAAGACACCTAGATGCTGGACAGATTCTTTCCCTTATCAATCTGCTGAATACCTCATTCTCACAGTTCTATCTATCTAGACACATAGAGTATAGCTGTAGTTTTATATATTCCTTTTACTGTCTTCTGTACCTCCTCCTTTTATTGGTATTATTATTATTATTATTATTATTATTATTATTATTATTATTATTATTATTATTATTATTATTGTATTTTGTCTGTTCTACAATGTCCTACCTGTCAATGACTACTTCAGCTTCAACCACAACAATACGTGAGCACACAATAGATTCAAGCTCAAAGTAAACCGATCTAAACTTGATTGCAGTAATTATGACTTCAGCAACAGAGTTGTAAATGCCTGGAATGCACTACCTGACTCTGTAATCTCTTCCCCAAACCTCAAAACTTTAACCTTACTTTATCTACTCTTGACCTCACCCCATTTCTAAGAGGTCTGTAAGGGGCATGCATAAGCGCACTAACGTGCCTACCGTCCCTGTCCTAATTTTTTTTTATCCATACTCACTTATATGTTTATATGTTATGTTCATACTTATACTTGTTTTTCTCATATATGCTTGACAAATAAAATAAATATTTTTTTTAAAAAGTAGACTAAGTGGCTAAGTGCAAGTACACTAAGAGACAAATTCATTGTATGTCTAATCACACTTGGCCAAATAAAGTATTCAATTCAATTTCTAAAAAACCAAAATATGATTTTATCAGTTCCACGTGTATGAATTATAAAGTGATTTATCTGAGTTATCATATTGTGTGAATTGAATAAATTGCAGTTAACTCACTAAACCATGGTTGGTAAACTATGACTTACTTCATCCTCTGAAAATAATTCAATTTCTACATCAATCCAATCATGTTTAATCTTGATCTTTTAGGTTAGGAAGGAAAAATTTGGCTAAGATTCGCAACAAAATCTGCAGTTATGTTTGTTCTTAAAACACAAACAATGGAAGAGATTTTTTTCTGAATTTCTATACAACATTGATAAAATGTTTAATCTGTTTGTTCATCGGATTCCTACAGTACATGCATATTCAAGAAGCTGTTTATAGATTCACGTAATTTGAACACAATCATAGAAGGGATTTTAACAAAGTTAAATTATACAGCAGTAAAAACAAAGATGTACAGGTAGTCCTCAACTTACAACCACAATTGAGCCCAAAATTTCTGTTGTTAAGTGAGACATTTGCTGAGTTTTGCCCCATTTTACAACTTTTCTTGGCACGGTTGTAAAATGAATCACTGCAGTTGATAAGTTAGTAATCTGGTTGTTAAGTGAATCTAGCTTCCCCATTTCCTTTCTTGTCAGAAGGTCTCAAAGGGTGATCACATGACCCTGGGACACAGCAAAGGTCATAAATATGAAGCAGTTGCCAAATATCTGAATTTTGATCATGTGATCATGGGGATGCTGCAAAAGTCATAACTATGAAAAATGGTCATAAGTCACATTTTTCAGTGCTGTTGTAACATTGAACGGTCACTAAATGAACTGTTGTAAGTTGAGGGCTATCTGTATTTGTTTCTTTTTATATTTTTAGCACCATTTCCCCACTTACTTCAGGATCTAATTTGAAGCTCACACGAGTAATTTGTCCTGTACGGAGTTTTCCAACATCAAAGAGAACGGTGTAAAGATGATCATCTTTGGTATATTTATCTTCATCACAGACCTTCAAGTGCAGAGTGTTCTAATGATAATATAATATTATTTAATATAATTTTACGAAGACATTAACTATTATACTTATATTGAAGTCTACAGAATGAGTTCTAATAAATCCCAAAAAGAGAGATACACATTAAAATTTTCATTATACCCCTGACTGAGGTACACAAATAAAATATATAAAATATATTACTCATCTTTAAAATAAATCTGTAGATAGACAACATGTATCTATTCAGATGTTCAGTTGCAACTTCCATCTTCCTTTTACTATTATCAATACTGAGCAAACTTGATGAGAATTAGAGCTCAACAACATCTGGCATCTTATCCCTAAGTAGCTCTGGTCCTAGTTAGAATCAGTTAAAATTTGTCTAGATTTCTGATATATTCTCTTTGTATGGCGAAATCCTTTGTTCTGACACCTTGATACTAAATTCTATAAATATAAATACTAAAGCAATCACAGTTCAATGATAAAAAAACAACAGTAGTGATACTAGAATTTGATTAAACATAATTTTAAAGTCAAAGGCACTACATGATTTTTTCCCAATTCAGCCTAAAATGTTTTTTTCTAATTCATCAACCAAATAGTCCTTAAACCTGCTACTTGCAAGAATTTCTTTTATATCCATTAATAAATAATGTTAAAAAACATGCAACAGTATTACATCCTCACCATCATTTCAGCTTAAATATCAAACCAGCTGTTAATAACAGCTATTATTTACTGAAAATTTTGGGCAGGCCCTGGACAGAAAACAAATACTGATTCTCTGCAGTCATAAGATACTGTTTCAGTTCACTCATCTGACTTTATAAGAATTAGACATGCTAAGTACCAGCACATATTAGCAAGCAATATATATTCTTTGATATGTATATCATCATGTTGCCCATACAGGTTTTTTTACCCCCTCAAAATTAATTTTGTTGACTCATTTGTCTGCCTTAAAAATCAGTACATCATAAGGAATCACTCTGTGAGGGAGACATTTGGTTTCTAAATTTGATATATTAAAATATTAAAATGAGGCTACCCCGTGGTCTATGCAAAGAACAGTGTAGGGATGCAAGAACCTTAACCTACAGTAGCTATGAACACATTACTCTAAGAATATTCACTTGTAATTGTTGCTAGCCTCTTGGAAGGGATGATGACAAAGATTTATTTATTTGATTATTCAACTTCTATGGCCACCCAACTCAACTGAGTAACTCAAGTAGGTAATGAGGATGGTGATGGGTTTATTATTATTTGCCAGACATTTGGAATGGAGCATTTATGTTGCTTTACCCAGTTGTGTTATCTGGATTTGATTTTATAAATCATCTTATTAATAGTGTAACTGAGACGGAGCTAGAAATTGGAAGGAGAAGGTCTCCTTTAAGTCAAGTTCAACTCAAGGGATTTTATGAATAATGTGGAACTGATGCTCCTCTGCCTTCTTTGTAGATGATTGCTTGACTTCCCATTCCAACATCCAACTCTAACATTCCCTGAAGGCCTCTTATTCAAATGCTAACCAGGGCTTGCCCTATCATTCCAGGTGAAATTACTGAGGAGATCTAGAAATTATAATAATGAGCAAATAAGAATTTCAATTATTTAGCTGAGCATTTCAAAAATATTTCCCTCTGTGTATTAGTGATCAGTCATCCAGGTTAACTACATGCAAATAAATTATTTTATTAAAAGTTTTTAAAACAAAGATACAAATTAATACAAACTGAAACAGTGTAGGGAAAAAAGGAAAATCAAAATTAAAAAAAAGCTAAAAGTGCAAGAAAGAAAAAAAGAAAGATACAAAGAAGTCGCTTCAATTTTCTTGATACTAGTTGTAAGTACAATTATAAATGTATCACTTTCTCTAAAGTTACATCATAACTCTCTTTTTTGTATAATCTATACTGTCTAAGCATCAAAATAATAAATCATGTTTCATTTTTTTCTTTTACACAAAAAGTCTTTAAGCCCCTTTCCAACAGTCAAAATTTACATATATATTGGTTTTTGTCTAATAAAAGAAGTCAATTTGGCAATCTCAGTAAGTTCCATAATCTTCACCATCCATTCCTCTGCTGTAAATATTACCAAATATGGTACTATGTCATATTAGTTGAGTGTATTCTAAAAAAATCCCAAAGATATTAAAAATCAGAAGCAGTTTGATATTTGTTAGTTTTGACTAACAAATGTCATTTGTTAAATAATTGTAGCAATTAAAACTATAAGCAAATAGTAATTATTTATTACTAGTTGTGTTTGTTTATTCATAGATGCTCAAACATGCTACATATCAGAAGCTCACAAAAGTTTAAGTCTTTTAATAAACTTTGCTAATCAGAAAAAGTGCTATCAGGCTTAGTTTTGTTGCCACCACAGATTTACAAAGGAGTTTTTTTCCCCTACAAACATAACCTCACCCACTGTTCCATTGCAATAATTGGTAAGCATCTCATGTTCAGCCATTATATAATTTATGGTAGGATTTGGGAAAGGGATTTCAATAAGGATTTTTTGTTCCTAAAGACTTTTGTACTTCTGCAAATCTTGGGGACTCTCCCCAAACCTAATGACATTTTACCACTGTTCATGAATGCTTCCATCATCATTAAGTACATTTTCACACTGGAAAAATTGGTCTGAGACAGAGACAGAGAGAGTGAAACCTGTCTGAATGTTCATATTTATGACAAAAAGAAAAATACATAATCTTACCTTTATACGGCTGTCGATCCGGTAGGTGAAAGCTTGATTCCACTCAGGATTTTTTGAATTGGGAACAGTTTCTGTCTTAACTACTTCACTTGAAGAAGTTGGTAGTGAAAGAGATACATAACAATCAGATTCTGTAACTGTGGAATAAGAAGGGAAAATTGTGACAGGCAATCCTTTAACACCAAAACAATTAGAACATGAATTGTATAAGAGTCAGTCCTAAACTGCAGAAGGCATGAGTGGAAGAAAAAAAAATGTGTTCTACAAATTTGGATGAATTGAGAACAGAAAATCTGTAGGGTGGCAGAAAACTCATTTAAAATGTTTATTGATCCGATTGCCATAGATTTCCATATCAGAGTCATTGCAACAGAAGACAACAGTGAGACTTCAAGCGTAAGATCAAAACCAGCCTATCAGGCATGACCACTATAGTGCAGCCCCTGCACTAACTTAGTCTGCAATACCACACCCGGAAGGGTAATTACTCTGGCTCAGCAAATAGCAATCTCCTTGCTTGCTTTTTACCCTGTACAATGTTTTCTTCTCTCCACCACCCGCCTCACAGTTAATCTTAGCAAATTAGTCAAAGCCCAACCAAGACTTCTAACAACAAAGCAAGGGCGACAATTAAATTTTATTTCAGCATCATTTGTCATATTTGAGAAAAGTGGGGATAATTGTGGATGTGTGGTCCATCTTTCCAAACTGTTTGAAGCTAAACGTTTGCCGTGTCCTGCCTGAGGAACAAATTGCAATCCGGCATGTGAAAAGGGGTTGTTTCAAGCACTGTGAAGTATCTTAAGCTTGAGAGAGACTATGATTCCAGATCTGATTTCCAATTTCAAAGCACTGTTTTGAGCTCAGAATATGATGTTTTGCAACGTCTTGAGCTTGATACAATTCAAAACAAAATGTTTACACACGCTTTAGGATGACTTAGGGAGATCACAGCAGCATATATGGCACCCAAATTTCTGCCTTCCAATTCCCCTGTCTCCTAATATCTGCCACTTGAGATAGTTAGGCAGCTTTCTCATTCGGCCAAGAGCTGTTATGCTGATGTATAACATAGAAAATCATCCTTTCACTTGGAAAGAAAGTACCTTGGAAGGGAAAAGATGACATCTTAATTCAAAGCATCATTATTGAGACAAATCAATAATGACAGCTCAAATACCAAATAACCTAGTCCTTCAGAGCAGAATATACAACCTCATTCCTATTGTTTGATTTGCTTCACTTCCTTTTTGATTGTGTGGTTCCTTTCCATACATTCACACATTTTTAATGTAAAAATCACCTTAAGATCATCTTGTTCTTGAAGGACTGTATAGATATTATTACAGCAACCCCATCATGGCTATAATAGATCATAATTAATTTCTCAGTGCCCAGCAATTGGTTAAATTATACATTTGTTCAATATAAATCTTTGCAATATTTGAGGAAAGCAATGGATTTCAGAATATTACTTCTTACTATTTAGGACCTTCCAGAGGGTCCATTTTATGGGAAGTCATGATGTGAGAGAAATTCGTCCTTCGCCTAGAATTTTGATTTTGTGAATTGGTCTTTCTTCTCATAAAAAAAAGTCAATATATATGTGCCACGGTTTTTGTTCCTTACTTATTCTTCTTCTTTTCCCAATACATCAGTAGCCTTTTCTCATGAAATTATTAACCTAATGATCTTTTCCTCAGTCAATTCATTCACTTTCACCTGCAGTCAACACAAACTGAGAAATGTTTGATTTGGCTGGCTATATTTTAGTTCTCTAGCCTTCACTTTCTCCCCTCCCCCCCCATCCCCCCAGCCCTAACACACATTCTTTTGAATTTTTCTCCCTGGGGAAAAGGAACCTCAGCATATTAGTATAACTGGAAGGGTCTGGGGAGTTATCATGCATTTTTTTCCCTTTTCATCTTCCAGTGGGCATATAGGAGGATGAAAACAAAATGGCCACAAATAGAGCATTTCTAGAGAGACTCTCTTATCTGTATAACATGCAGGCTTCTCTCCCCTACCTTCTTGAAGCATGTAATATAAACAGGGCCATGATTTCCTCATAAGTATATTATCTTAAGCCTCTTAAGAGTCTGGCATGACTAGGGGTGATATGATAGTAGTCTTTCAGTATTTGAGAGGCTGTCACAAAGAGTGTGAAACCTATTCTCCAAAGCATCTAAGGGCAGGACCAGAAGTTACAGATGGAAAGTTACCAAGGAGAGATCCAACCTAGAACTAAGGAGAAAGTTCCTGACAGAACAATTAATCAGTGGAATGACTTGCCTCCAGAGTGCTCCAACACTAGAGGTTTTTAAGAAGAGATTGGACAGCCATTTGTCTGGAATAGTATAGGCTCTTCTGCTTGGACAGGAGGTTGGACTAGATGGCCTCCAAGGTCCCTTCCAACTCTGTTATTCTGTATTCTGCTGACTCTTCTGTCAGTTCAGTTTCTTCAAATCCAGAACAGTAACCACACATTGGAAGAGAAAATACTACTTTCATTCAACTTCCATTTTCAGTTTGTTTAAAATAAGTAGCTGGTTAGTTTAGCTTGGGCCAAATAACTAACTCTGTGATTATTATACTGTTATTTTATTTGGCATTATATTTCATTTTAAAATGGGATTGTTATAGATCAGGCACCCAAGTTTATTCATTTATTTATATGCCCATCACATGACCATCTATTTTGCAACAGTGACTTCTGGGCAGGTAAATATAAAGGTAAAAGTTTTCCCTGTCCATTAATATACCATAAAACCTCAAAATATTAAATAAACAATTCAGTACAAGGCAACTTTCCAAATATGAGTAAGGATTGACTGTCCAAGAAATGCCTTTCCATCTGTTCTACAGAATTTCCAACCCAACTGACCTGTCCAATATAAATCCTTCCCCCCTATCCAGTCAGAGCTGAAGAAGCTTCTTGGATGAGAAACAAAAGATCTTCAAAGAAAAACCAGAAAGTCCAGTTGCCTCTTGAAAAAGCATTTTTGGGACAACCATGACCTGGATGACTGAGAATCTCCATAGATATTGTTGAACATTATAGTGGCAGCTATAAGGAAATTATACTATAAATTGTATCTTCTGCTTTCCTCCATAAGGTTTAGGTAACCTTGTCAATGTAATTTATGTGTACAAAGAATGATCCATCTAGCGTTATAGGGGTTCCAGCAACAACAGAGATACTTACGTATGTCTGCCTTCTTTATGTTTCTGGCTCTCATTATTCTAACTGTGAGGAGTCTGAATGGAGTTTCTTCCCTCTGTTAATAAAACAACAGCAACACATAAAACGTCAGCGTCCGTGTGATTAGATTTGGAGATATGGAGAACTATGAATGGGATGGAGAAGGAACAGCATGTAAGCTTCAGAGTTATAGGGGTAAAGGCCCTCCTGAATGCATAGCACCCTACATGTAGCATGTCCCAATAATGTTGTAAACTCAAAGGCATCCTTTCCAAAGATCACACTGCAAAATGCAGAGGAGTTTCCAATTCAGCTACTTTAAGGAGTTGCTGCATCAGCAGGATGCTTCTTTCCTTCAATTCTAAAGCCCTGCACAGTCCAAATGGCCAGTCAGAAAGGGATAAAAGTTAATAGTAACTGGGGTTGCTTTACACAGTGTCCTCTCCAGATAAGGTAAGACCCTATAAAATCTGTGTCAGAGCAGATATTAAAAGCGTACTTGGGATTAACCCTGACTGCTTGGACTGTTTTAATGTTTATTTGGGTGTGTGGATGGCACGAACACAGGCACTTTTTATTTGTCAGACAACAGTTCACAGTGAACCACTAGACAACCAACAACCAGCACTCAGCCTTTCTGGCCAAGAATTCCTCAAGCATATCAGTAGAAGAGTGACTGGTTCTGCTGCCCCCAACAAGTCTAAATTATTATCCCTTTTCCCACTTCACTAAAATAAAACAGAATCAATTGCTAGCCTTTCCCTATGTTCTATGCTCTGCCTTTTAGGTTCCTAGTGTGGCAACTCTTCAGTATATACCAGCATCCTTCTAAGCAAGAAAGGGATGAATCCAAAAAACCCTCCAATAAGCACAGGGACCACCTCTTAAGTGTTCACTGCCTTGAAGGTGCATTTTCCTGATCCATGAACACAACAGACCAGCAGGATTATATTTCAAACTTGCTTGCAGCTGAATGTCCCTGACTAAAATAGTGTATTGTTTAATAAGGGGGCTCATCTTGCTGGGATTATTAGGATTGTGTTTCATGTCTGGAAAATCTCCTAATGAGTTATTGGTATTACATATTAGTTTTTCCATTGGTAACATTGGCATATGTTATTAAACACAATAACAGCAAGATGACATATTTATTGTTTTGTTATTAAGAAGGTTTATAATGTGGCTGCCCAGCTCCAACAGCATGACTCTGGTTGGCCTGGCATACAACATTAAAAAAATAATCAACCCCCCACCACCACACACACACACACACACACACACACACACACACACAGACACACACACTATATAACACAAACTACATACAATATACAAATATAAAATCCCCTTTCCCTCTGCCACCGCCACCAAGGTGTTTGCCGAGGAGAGCTGGGCAAGTGCATCCAATTGGTCTGGAGGAAGAGCCCAATCTTAACAATTTTCCTAAAAGTAAGCAGAGTTAATGGGATTTCATGATATTAGCTCTCTCTCCTTAAATTTGTTTTATGGGTGCACACAAACACTTGAGGGGCGGTGTTTACCTTATGATATCATAAAACATATTTTGTAATTTTTGTCCCACAGCCTCCATGAAGATGTGATAACAACACCCCCCTCCCCCAAAAACAGAGAAAACCACTAGCAAAACTGCAATTTGAGTGTTCAGCCAAAAGACCCAGAGATGGAGCTTTACTGGAGGGAGACATATAAATATGAATATTATTAGATAATCTTGGTAGTGGTGCATAACAGAAACCATCAGAGAGTAGTCCTTAAATGCAAAAAAAAGTGTGCATGTGACCACACATAGACTTATGTAGTATTCACATCGGAGTGCCAGTCCAACTCCATGTCTGGGTCCTTTGGCTGAACATTCAAATTGCAATAATGATCAACAAATAGCTTAATCAGCTGTGAACACTATATAAAAAGGGATATCATTTCTCCTGCTTCTCATGTGTTCTCTCCAGAATAAACATGTATATAGAATCCCTCATACTCCAAAAATCATTAATTGTTCATTCTTGAATACTATTGATATACGAGCTCAAAAATAACTCTGCCAGCAGCAAACCAACAGTGGCAACTATTAGGACAAAAATGGCAATATTCCCACGACAAATTCTTATCCCTACAAATACAAAACAGCCACAGTTCTATTCTGACTTCCCTGGGATTGAAGTATGCAAAGCAATCTGTACAGAATAAATTGCTTTACCTGTTTGCCTTCCTGCGGGCTAGAGGTTAATTTGATGAACTTGCTAAGCAGTAGTAAGTCTGGCCAAGTGCCCTGGTCTTGTGAAATCAGCATGGTAGTGATTACAGCAAAACACATCCTGAATATTAGGAAACTGGGGCTGGACCAGGATATGATGAGTCATCACATCAAATGGTTCCATTCTGACCTCACAAGGTGAAATTAGCATTCCCCAACCAACTTGTGGGAAAAGCCAAGCATATGAAAATTACTGTGTGAATCAGCTTCCATGTTAAGTTGTATCACATTGCTTATGTATGGACACCAATAGTACGAAATGGAGGAAGAGACACTTCTGGTGACTGTTTGAACAATCGTAGTCGAGTATATTCCTCCCACAAAGAGATGGAAGGAAACAAAATATGGAGACAGGAGCACAATAAAGAATCAAAATGGTTTTTGGACATGCTCATTGTCACTGAATGTGGAAGTAAGTAAACCATTAATCAGTAATTCAGTGGTCACTGCCTCAGTTTTACTATTCAAATATTACATTTTTTAAAAAGAGAGAAAAAATAATAATTAAAATGTCTGCCCTCCCATTTCAACTACTCACAAAATGACCTGGCACATACATTACTCTAACCCAGGGGTGTCAAACTCATGTCATCAGGGTGGCATCACTTGATGTATCGTGATTTTTTTCCCCTTTGCTAAACTGGGCATGGTTGTGGCCAGCGCATGACACATCCAGCCCATAGGCTGGGAGTTTGACAGCCCTGCTCTAACCATTAAAAGTATAAAAACACCATGCTTTACACTACAGATTGAAACTTTAAAAGGAATGGAATTAATTATATTATCAAAGAGCTATTTACTCTTCAAAGCAAATTGAAGAGACTCAATCAGCACGTATAAAATTCAACAGTCTAATCTAGTGTTTCGGGAATGTTTCTGTCTGCAGCTGCCATCATCTCAAACTAGAATGGCTATTACAAACAAATGAACAGAAAGATAAATGGGCCGAATCAATGTCCATTACATCATTTCTCAGGGATGTCCACAGGATGTGATAAAAAAAAGGCAAGATGGTGGCTACAATTAAGATATACAGTAGAAGTTCCACTGGTTATTATGTGTGTCACATGTGCTAATCTTAACCTTTGTTTTTAACCATACCTTGTATATGCCTCTATTTTCTCCTCTTGCTGAATGCAAATCATGCCTTGACTCATCAAATAACAACCAAAGGTGCCAAATCATATGGAATGGCATCCTAGAAAAGTATTTAAAGGGGAAACTTCATTATCTAATTAGCCTACAAATTTATGAAAATCATGACCAGATTCATTAAACTGAAAAAAAAATATTCCCCCAAAATAATCTTCTGAAGTGAAAGATACAGAAATGGTTTGCTCTGTTGGACAGTGCCAAGAAAGTAAATTTTCTCAAGAAGCTACATTTATCAGTGTGCAACTTATGATCCAGAATTTGCCTGGAACCAGGAGACAAAGTTGTATTGCTCTATTTATTCCTATGAGATTTCCATAGAAAATACATTTATATCCAAACATTTATAACATCTTACAGCAGCAACAAGGATGACAGTACAAAATCTGGAAACAGCAATGGATGGGAGATGCTATAAACCAGTATCAATTATATGTGTGGAAATGATTTTTTCTTTTTTTTTAAACAGCTTTGTGACAGAACAACATTCAACAAATATAATTTTTCCTAGCATGTCACAGGGAACGGATATTCAACTATAGAAGTCTGTGATGCAATCCTGTGTGCATCTAATGTTTAATTCAAAGATACATGTTCATTGTCAGATACGTTTAGGATCATGTCGTCAAATATCACCTTGGGTCTTTAAGCCTGGGAATTACAGCCTGGGACAGTAAGACATAACCTTTACAAAGTTCCAACTTAGCTGCTTTGCAAAAACCTCTAGGAAAGGAAATGATGGTTTCAGCAAAAGGAAATTGCAGAAGTATTACAACGGTTGTCCTAAAAGTGCTTCTTCAAGAGGCATATGGATTTTCTGAAGATGTTTCGTTTCTCATCCAAGAAGATTCTTCAGCTGGATGGTAGGGAATGGAAGGATTTATACGTTCTTTGAAGATGTTATAAACATCTTCAAAGAACAAACAGAAAGTCCAGTTATCTCTTGAAATAGCACCTTTGGAACAACCATGACCTGGATGACTGAGAATCTCCATATAGACATATTACAACAGTTATTTAATTCATACATGATCATGTAGTAGTTGCTCTCAGCTGACACTTACAAAAACTCCAACATGGGCAAAGCGAAATAACTTCTAAGGATATGGAATGTTCACTTTCAAGGGAAACAAGCAGAAAAGGTAGAAATTAAGTACCTGGGGATCTGAATACTGCAATCTGAATCTGTTTGTTGTTTCTTTACTCCATCTGGGTGACTATTTAACCACAATGTTGTGGTTTAACATTGCAGGTGAGCACAGAGTTAGTGCTAATTGGAATTTGGAAGCATGGGCACTTGTGAATTTCAATATGTCAGATATGTCAAATATGGCAGATTCTTACGAATAGTAGACACTGATATTTACTGTTCACATAAAACAAAAGGACACTATCAACTGAAGTTAAAAATATGTGTGGAAGGAGGATGAAGAATTAGATAACACATATTCACGTTAATTGGCCAACACAGCATGCTAACAAAACTTGCCTATTTTCTTTCTTATTCTTTAATGGTTTTATTACTTTATAGTGGTATGTGCTATTTATATAAAACAATTCAAAAGTTTTTGTACCTATAATAAAGGTAGGTTTGAGTGCAAATACATTTTTAAGGTGGATCTCAAGATTTCAAGATCAATTTGGACATCATCCTTACAGTTCTATACCACATTCTGTATTTATGCACCAGACCTAGTACCTGAAAATGGAGAGGCAAAGAGGTGGGATATGTGCATAAATATAACGAAATGTACATTGTATATCTTCCTAAAAGATGCTCATATGTCTATGAAATAAGTTAAGAATAAGAGAATGAGAAAGGTATATAAAGAGGGGGAAGGAAATTGTTATGTATGCAAATGAGGAGTGAGAAATCTTCACTCTGGCCCATGCTTTAAGCAGGAAAATACTTTGAATTGATTGGTTAATGGCTGACAGCCCACTTTAAAAAGAGCGTGTGCAGCCAGCATGCTGTTCACTCTGTTCCTGCAAGGATCTGAATAAAGTTTGTTGTTTGAAACCTTTGGCTTTGCCTCCATTTATTCTCAGAACTTAACAAAGGTGACAAAGGTGGGATCCTAATGGAAACTGAAGCTGCATAAATGGATCACCACCATGGAACAGCTCAAGAACAAGCACGGAATTCCTGCCGCAACCATGATTACATGGATCCATCAGAGATGGCTGCACTCCCGCCATTCACATCATTTAACCCCGCATTGGAAACATGGGGTTCCTACATCCTCTATTTTGACTGTTTCCTGGAAGCCAATGACTTCGCAAACATCACGGATAATCAGAAATGGGCACTATTCCTGAGTTATTGTGATACAGAAATATTCGAGATAGCCAGAGTTCTCGCTCCCACATCTGTGCAGACAGTATCCTGGGACAACCTAAAGAGGAAGCTATGGGACCATTACACACCCAAGCTGTCCCACACGTTCCATCATCGGAACCAGGAAGAGGGCAAATTGATTAACAAATATATGGCAGCACTCCGGAAAGCAGCATTATACTGTGAATTCCAGGACCTGGATGATGCCCTCTTGAACCATCTGGTCTGTGGAGTGAGAGACACTAAATTTCAGTGGTGCCTGCTTGCAAGACAAAACCTCATACTACAAATGACACTGGAGGAAGCCCAAGCCACAGAAGCATCTACTCAATCGACGGCAGAAACACAAAAGGCAAATAGTCTGTTGAGTTCACAGAGAATGGCCTCAGTCCATCATGAGGACGCTGACCAAGGAGAATCTACAGAGGATGATTAGGATGTCCATCGTCTAAAAATCATCAAAAGGATGCAATATGGCCACCGAGAAGAAGTCGGCAGTTTGCATTGGCTGTGGCGGGAATCACTTACGATCCACATGCAAGTTCAAAAATGCCATTTGCCAATTGTGCAACAAAAAGGGGCACATAGCTAAGTCTGTCATGTGATGCTACCCACCACTACTACCACGTGAAATCATATACGAGACAACAGCCCCTTTGGACGGACAGTTCATGTTGTTGGGAGTAAAATGGCCTGAATTCCATATCTACTAGCTCCTTTGGCCACCCCCTCCACACACAGTTGAGTACCTGTGTGAGTACCTGATCCTTGTTAGAGTGTTTTGCAATTTCGGCCACTGTGATGGGGCCTGACAGCAAAGTTTCAATTAGCAATACTGATGATGCAGGGGCTGGATTTTCTACCATCAGTGGGAGTGGGCATCGCTGAGGGCATCAGCGTGGCTCAGCGACTTGACCAGCCAATGTATGAGGTGGTAGTTGTAGGCAGTTAGGAATAAGGTCCAGCATGTCATTCAAGGTGAAAGGACTTGTGGTGTTTGTTGGTGCCCCACGATCATCCCCAGAAGCAGCTTGTGATCTGTCACCAAGTCAAACGGTCTCCTGTATACATACAGGAGTCTCTTGACTCCAGCGACTGCAGCCAACGCTTCCTTATCCAGTTGACTGTAATTCCACTCAACTGAAGATAGTGTTCTTGAGAAGAAGGCAATTGGAGTCTCTCGCCCATCCAGGAAACGGTGGCTTAAAACTGCTCTGACTCCAAAGAGCGAGGTGTCACAAGTGAGAACCAGAGGGAGGTTCTCATTATATTACACGAGAATGCTGTCTGATGAGATTAGGTTTTTTACCCCGCTGAATGCTGTGGCTTCCTTTCAACCCCAGGACCATGCCGCTTTCTTATCTAACAGCTGGTGAAGGGGTTCTGCGACTAATGCCTTGTGCTGCAAGAATACGCTATAAAAGTTGAGGAGTCCTAAGAATGCTTGGAGCTCTGTCATATTTCTGGGTATCAGTGCTTCCTGTATTGCTTGAATCTTTGTTTTTTGGGACAAAATCCTGATGCATCAATGAGGTATCCCAGGAACTCGACCTGGGTGACAGCGATCTTGCACTTCTTCACCTTCAGCCCCACTTCCTGAAATCTTTGAAGTACTGTTCGCAGATGGTCGATAAGCTCTGTTTTATGAGCTGCTGACACCAACATGTCATCGAAATATGGGACGATGCCTGGAATGCCTTGCAATGGGTGCTCCATGAGGCTTTGAAATAATCCTGGTGCCATGCTTACCCCAAACTGTAACTGGCGGCATCAGAAAGCTCCTTGATGTGTCACTATTGGTCTGGGCTTCAGTGGTGACATTATCCATGGGAAGTTGTTGGTAGGCTTGGGCAACATCTAGTGTATAGGGAGTGTACAAGGAGTATAACAGGTGTTGTACAACAGGCAATGGATAGGCATTCTGTTGTAGTGCTCTGTTCAATGTGCATTTGTAATCAGCACAAATCCAGACCAAACCGTCTGGTTTAACTGGAATCATTATTGGAATCCCATTTGATTTGGTCAACTGGCTCCAATATTCCTTGCTGGATGAGTTTGTTCAGTTGCTCATCCACTTTTGGCCATAGCATGAAACGCACTCTTAGCTTGAGTCTGATTGGGGCTATCTGGGAATCTAGATTAAAGGAGATGGGGGTGCCCTTGTACTTGCCCAGCTCTCCTCGACAAATTCCTCAGTGGCATTGGCAGAGGGAAAGGGGATGTTTCACATACATGCTCGCCCACCACTTCCACAGCCAGTTTTGAATGGGTAGCAACCCAACACCAGGCCGCAGACTGAGGATTAGGGACCCCTGTTGTAAGGCATATGCTATTGATATTAGCAGTAATAATTTATAAATCAGCCTACTTTGGACTAGTGACCCATGATCTGAAAGGATTAAGGGACCTATTTACATTTATTATATTCTCCTGAACTCCTAACTAAAAAATGGGACTGAAAATTTCAACTCTGCCTACTTTAGAGGATCTGAGGACTTTAAAAGTTTGGTAGAAATTTTAAAATAATCTTACAATTATTATACTTTTGTTATAGCTGCTGTCCCTGAATTTTATGGTTCTGTGTCACTCTGGTCTTTCTGCCTATCTCTATAAGTACTTCTGGATCTGAAGAAGAAGAAGAAGAAGAAGAACACAGAGAGGAGTTTCCTGACAACTCTTAGCCTTCAGCTTTATTAGATACTTGCAAAGATAGTGTCAATTGTTCAGTGAAAGACAGGTTACAAACACAGAACCCATTATCCACTATATAAACACAAAAATCCAGGCTGTCCATTTTTCAAAGCAATTCCATTTTTTCCCAAAGCATTTTTGTCTAAAATTAAATGAGGATAACTGCAAAATATGTGATCATTTTCAACTCAGCAATCATTCATTTTCTACATACCTTTTCTGGCTCTTCTCGATTGTTGACTATCCCCTAAAGAAAAACCAAAATACATACCTTTAAAACATTCATTTCAAATACTCATTTGACACTTTTCAAGTATTTACTTGGACATGAGTACCACAATTTTTCCATTAATATTGTTTACGGGGGCTCCATCACTGGAGGTTTTTAAGAAAATATTGGACAGCCATTTGTCCAGAAGGCTATAGGTTGTCCTGCTTGATTAGGGGTTGGACTAGATGACCTCTAAGGTCACTTCCAACTCTGTCATTCTGTATTCTGTTTGTAAGGATTTCTATATTCTGTCTAACTTTTTCAATGGGAAAGAAGCATAAATATATTATATGATGTCTCTAAAACAGTAGAGACAAAAGGAAAAGATTTTCTTACCTCAAATGAACTGGAATTTGCACCCATGGTAGTATCAGTGGCATATAATTCACTCCAGGAGCTGAGAATAGGAAACAGCGATAGAATCTACAACTGACAGTCTCCTGACTGAAGGAGACAAGAAGATGTTTTAAAACATGATTCATAACCACGCCTCTCTCTGAATTCCAAAAACATAGTTCCCTCCCTCTCTTCCTTAGCCTGTTGAAGTAATCATCTGAGTTAATTTGAGGCTAGATTGCTGCCACATATGAAGGAAGTCAGAGTATCCAGTCAGTGATTATATTTTTATGCTGAGTCTACCATAGGTTTGGCCCATTCTGCAGTTTGCAGAGACAGAAAGTCAGAGAATCAGGAAAAAGAGAGCATAGACCCGAGAATAGATTTAATATATTAAATGTTTTAGGGTGGAGGACTGGGTCTTGAGGACCCAGTACAAGGTTAGCAGATTTGTTATCCACTACCTGTATAGGAATGTCTACATCCTTCTATATGAAAATGCAGTCTGATACTTGTGTGTATTTTAATTCATTACCATTTAATCTCTCTGGTCTTCTAAGGAGTTCAGAATATATATAGCTTTGCTTCATTTTTATTGTCACAGCAACAATCTCATGGGGTAGATTAGAAGAGAGGAAAATGATTGGCTCAAGGCATCTGTTTATATTCATGATTTAGGGGGAACTGGGTTTCCCTAATCTCTGTTGCCAACAAGACTATCCTGGGATGTTCAGCATTTGCTAGGAAGAAGGAGCACTCAGAATACAAATGAATCACGCCCCCCAATTAATTAATTTATTTACGATTTCAGTTTATATGGCTGCCCATCTCAAAGTCCTTACTCTGGTCTGCTACATAAATTTATTTTTATTCCTTTATTTTGTCTCATTTTTCAACCACCCATGTCTCTCAGATAGATAGATAAATAATTTAGTGACCTCCAGGTGTGTTCAGACACAGCCAGCTGCAATACTATAAAATTTGCTTCCAAATCTTTAATGAGATTCTACAGAACAATTACTTTTTGAGAATAACTGGCCTTTGAAAATACAGTTCAAATTCAGCAATGCTAAGGCCTTATTAGTGTCAAATAATATGTGGAATGTACTCTTAACATCAGTGGGACTTTGCTTAGATCTACTCAATGGTGTTATCTAGTCAATTTGTTTCAACTAGTTAAATTTTGTTCTGTATTGCTGGGCTTTTTCCTGAAGGAATCCCACTGGGGCCTGGTGCTGGTTGGTCCATCCATTTTAGGAAGCCTGAGCGTTGTGTCTCTGGCATCTCCTGCCTACTTCAGAGGGACAATGACTTGCAATGAGAGGCCACTGCACTGTGCAGTTTGAATAATGGCACCTTCACAGGTGATCCTTGCTTAGTGACCACAATTGGGACCAGCAACTCAGTTACTAAGTGCCACAATCATTAAGCAGAAAATCATGTGGCCACAAAAGGCTTCCAACCTCAATTTCCATTCAGCCATTAAGTGAAAAATTGCCTGGCCATGACTTATGTTTTTACCTCCACGTTGTTTGTTAACTCTGGTTGTTGCAAGTTGATTGGGAAACACATACGTGGTGATCACATGACCACAAGATTCCACAACAGTCATAAATGTAAGGATTGTCACAAAGCTAAGTTTTCTTACACAGTTGTACCCAAACTGGCAGTCGGTAAGCAAGAACTACCTGTATTAGACCATTATTGGGAGGGGAGGGTTTAAGTACTATAAGTACCCTTCTTCTAGCCTTTGGGGTGGATGAAAGAGTGACAATGGGAATAGACTGAGTGCTTAATAAGGCTGATGTGTGCAAATTAAGACAAAGGATTTGGTTCTGCTTGAAAGAAGAGGAGTGCGGAAGAGGAGAAGCTGGAACCAGTTCTGGCTACATTGAAAAAAAAAAACATCCTTGGATTTTGTCCAGAAATGGTCAGGTGTAGGATGAGCTGTCCTTCCAGGAGAGTCTGTGAAGGATAACCAAAAAGCCAAAATGGCAATTGTAACTATGCAACTGAAGCTCCACCCTTTGGCAGATGTGACTATCTATTATTGATTGCATGATCATAACCACTGTCAGGACATTTTGACCATTTCTGTGGGCATTCCTGTGTCTTTCCCAAGGATGAATGGTACTTTACCAAATGCACCCACATGAAATTGCTTGCAGTGACTCACCGTGTAAGTCATATGTCATGTGCACACTTTAAAACTATATTACTAACCTCTCGTAAAGTCAATTTGACAAAATGGGTTGCTATATAAGCATCACCGGTAGCAAAAGAAGATAATAACATCTTGGGATGACAAATCAAGCTTTTGATATCAATAAAAGGCTACAAAAACTTTGAGAAAGTCTTTGAATGCCTTAGGGCAAGGTTGTCAAACTCCCGGCATCACGCGCTGGCCACGCCCCCACCCAGTTTAGTGAAGGAGGGAAGTCCCAATACGTCACATGACACTGCCATGACGATGTGAGTTTGACACCCCTGCTGTAGGGCATCTTATTGTGCTAAGTGAAAGATTTGATGCCCGACTGCAGTGCAAGCAAGGTGTTATTTTGTGATATTCTGCTGATATCAAACTCCGTAATCCTGAGAGTGTTAATTAAACTACTCTCACCATTTCTATTTTAGTTGGGCTTGATGTCCCATAAACAGTATATGATAAAATTTTGGGTTGGATCTACACAGGTAGTCCTTGACTTATAACCACAATTGGGACTAAAATTTCGATCGCTAAGCAATATGATTGTTAAGTGAGTCCCACTCGATTTTACAACTTTTTGGCCATGGTTCTTAAGCAAATCACTGCAGCTGTTAAGAGAATCACCCAGTTATTAAGTGAATCCAGCATCCCCCATTGAATGTACAGCCCTGAATGTCACAAATGATGATCACATGACTCCCCAAAACTGCAATCATTGTAATATTTGCTGGTTGCCAAGCACCTGAATTTTGATCACATGATCATGAGGATACTGTAATGGTCGTAAGTTCGAGGATCGATCATCAGTCACGGTTTTTTCAGTGCCATTGTAACTTTCAATGTCACTAGACAAATGGTTGTAAATCGAGGACTATCTGTAAATGCTGCTGTTTCAATCCTATTTCTGGCCCTTTAAACTTGACTGCAGGGGGTCCAGATATTTAAATTCTGTTTCTACATATTTATAAATTTGTTATCTAGGATAATTTTAGACCTTTATATTCCTCTTTCTTTCACAAGTATAATTATTTTAAAACTGGTTAAAGCAGTCAAACACCTTTTGTATCCAAGAAAATTAATACTTGTGCATTTAAATAAACTGCTAAAGGCACATTCTACAACCTTGTTTTATTTCTAATACCTGCAAAATGAATTGTTGCTCACAAAGCCTCAAATAACAGGTCTACATTTACCTGGTGCCGTGGAATTTGACTCTGCCAGTGAAAATGGAGTTCATGGGGAGCTGCATGCACCCCCCCCCCATGGTCTGTTTGCACTAGCAGAGGGCTGCAGGAGGCTGTTACAGCCAAAAACTGGGTGCAGGGAGGCTGCAAGCGGCCTCTCTGGGCTCCTTTTTTGTTGGCAGAGGGCTATCAAAACAAATTAAAAACAAAACAAAAGGAGAAATGTTTCCCCTTTTGCATTTGAGCATGCAAGAAGGGACAGGAAAGGAGAAAGGGA
>JAOYMU010000001.1:101236360-101246680 GCA_025802295.1 Psammodynastes pulverulentus | reverse complement strand
GGTTAGCATTCTAATGGACTATATATAGGGAAGGAAGGAAGGAAGGAAGGAAGGAAGGAAGGAAGGAAGGAAGGAAGGAAAGAATGGATTTCTACTAGTGAATTCTTCAAAATTCCAATTTTAGCTAGCAATCAGTAGATCCTGGTATCTTCATTTTCTACAGAAATAAAACTTAAAAGCTTATTTACAGAAATGTATATGTGATCTACTCACTAGAATCTTGTTAGCTTGCAATAATAAAAATATAATAAGTATATAAATACAATACATTGAATAAAATGTAGAACATTCTGGATGTAATCAGGTAACTGACACCCCCCCCCGCGCGCACGCACACACACACACACACACATCCCTTTTTAATTTCTGTCATATGCATATAAAAAGGGGTGGGGACTGGTCTAGTTGCATCTGCCATTTTAACAGCAGTGGCTCTCCTGAGGATGCCACTATTTTTTGATCTCCCCAATAATTGCCTCCTGCATGACAGCCCTATTCTGCAGTATTATCATACTGTAGTGTACCATTCCTAACCTTAGATGGCCATAACAATATAGATAAGAGACTATATGTCTTTATGTAACTGAAAAGCCTACAAACAATACCTTGTATACAAGAATGAAAATGTATAATCAATGGGGCTGGTACACTTAATCTAAAGAACACCCCATTTTTAAAAGATGCCATCCCTATGGTCCACTAGCTGGACCTACTCAGATCACGAATTTATCAAATTCTGTTGAAATCACAAAACAAGCAATAAATACCTTCTCTATCTTCTGGGGAAAGGATTTAAATCTTTCCCAAGGTATGAAAACTATCCATTAAAAAAAACTACCTCAGACTGGAGTTTTTTTTCAATCTTTTGAATCCACAGAACAAGGGTCTTCAAACTTGGCAAATTTAAGATTTGTGGACTTCAATTCCCAGAATTCCTGAGCTAACATGAGTGGAGGAGGAATTCTGGGAGTTGAAGACCACAAGTCTTAAAGCTGTAAAGTTTGAAGACCCCTGCCATAGAACATCGATTGGTCAGTCCCCCTATGTATTTCTCTTTATACGAATGGCATTGGAGAATAAGGAAGTCACATCTCTTATTCCTCTTCCTAAGTAACAATCCTAAATGATCATTTATAGGATGCTTAACACAACCAATGACTCCCCAAAAAGATTTTGATTAAAAAAATATTGTGATGGAGGGAGAGAAGCTTGGTGTATGGTGTCTTCATCATTGGCTGAACCAGAATCAATCATGAGCACATAATGTCATATCTGGGATGATTTTATGCTTGGCCAATTTTTAGTATGCTGCCTTTTCGACAGCTGGAAAGAATCAAGAAGAATAAAGGTTATAATTTTCTCAAGCAAATTAAAAAGATAGTACTGCCATGTGTCTATCCTACTAGGTGGCTTGCAAATGTTTTAAATTAATGAAATAAATTCCAGCCATTCTGGACAGAGAGGAAAATGGAGGCATCCTTCCACCTCAGTACTACCATAACAGGTAATGGTGAAAAGGGAGGAGAAACGGAAAGCATATTTTACAACCTCGAAAAATAAGCTAAGCTGAGGCCCTGAAGAACTAACTCTGTTGGCTCCAGAGGTTTAGATGTGAACTTACGGGTTGAAGTTACAAGAAAAAAAACAATCTAGCTAAATATTAGGAGGACCTTTCCAACAGTATGAGCTGTTTAACAAGGGAACAAATTGCCTCCAAAGATTGAGCCCCAGCTTCCTTTCAAGGTACACTAGCAACATTCAAATAACTGGTTAGGCTGTCACCACTTTCCTTTCCTTTGATCCCAGAAGTGGAAAATTTTCTAGGAACTATGAGACTTACACTGCCTTAGGCTGAAGAAACTCATCTAGCTCTGAGGCCCCTTGTTCAGGCAGGCAGCTTACTTTCCATTTACCCCCTCTGGGAAGGGGTGGGAATCAGTGGTGTGCAAGCCCCCAAGTTCCCTTTGGTGTCCTCCCGAAGTCACCCATGATTATGTCATAGTAACCTGGCACCGAATCATAGAATAATAGCATCAGCATGGTGCACTGCATTTCAACAGGATGTCGTATGAAATAGGTTTGCTAAGCTTCCAACAGACTTAAAATGAAACATTTTTAGATTTCAAAACCAAAACAATTTTTTTTAAAAAAAAGTAGTGAAGAATGGCCAAAAGTAGTGAAGAATCCGCAAAAAGCCAATGCAACCCAGAAACATTTTCCAGCAGTTTTTCTCATATGAAGAGAGTCGGATCATTTCCCTCTAAATCAGAACATACTCAAACCACCAGTCCAAACTAAAATAAGATTTTATTTAAACGATACGTAGTTAAGGAAGCAGGAGGGCAGGCTTGCGCATAGATGACAAAACAAACAGTAAAGTCTTTAGGTTACATTACCACCAAGGAGCATTTACTCACCTGTGAGGGTTAGGCATGGGTGCAGACCATATCTTACATCATGAGGCTAAGCCCAATGGCAACAGACTAAAGGAAAGATCCCAACTACATTGTGCAAAGGCCTTTCCACACTGCTGACTCAGAAGGGCTATCCACCCATCCTTGAGTCAGTAGGAAGCTATACTGTTTCAGTTGAAGCCACAGAGGCCACAGAGTTAAAAACACTGACAGCTCTGCTTGGCTAGGGAATGTTGATACAATGGCATCCATTCTGATGGACTAGTGATGTAGAACATCTGCATTTAGCTTTTGAGGAGTCTAGATGCAGCAGAATGGACGGGAGATCAGGCAGACCCGGGGAGGGGGCAGACCCACATCTGAAATAACCAATATGCCCCATTCTAATTCTCTCTTACTATTTGTCTCCATCAGCATGTAAATCTTACTACAGAGAGAATGTTATCAGATAACCAGGCCAAAAGTATGCAAACATTTAAAAAAAAATGAACAACTCAATCCAGGGAAAGAGGAAGGGAAAGAAATTTCAAATATCCCCAACCTTGATTCTGTTTGGTATAAGAGGGAAACTCTGGCACTAGGCATGTCATTTTTTTCAACTTTCAATTTCCAAACATTAGGGGTGCTCAAAAGTTGTGATGTGCCTTGGGGATTGTAAAGATCTTTTGGTTACTTTAATATAATGTAGATGCGCTTGATAACTAACTACATAAATATCATAACTTTTTAACATCTTGTTTGTTTCATTTGAGGTCTGGCAGGCTTTTGATATTACATTTTTATGATCTACAACCTTAAAATAATATTCCTGCACAATTCTTGAAAGGTCTTTTTCTTGCTTTGGCCTATCTTGAAAGATGGACACTTAATGCCTTTCAGTTGCCATGCTATGATGCTGATTTAAGAGAGATTATACAACTCTAACATCATCGTGTTGCCTTAAACCAATCTTACTCATGGGTTGGGCTTGGGCATGAGCTGAAGGCAAAGGCATGGGGATGTGGCGGAAAACATGTTATCCAGACATGGTCAAAGTTTTTATTCCAGGCCAAAATATTACAAACTTTGACAAAATCGTTAGTTAACAGTCACCCATGGATCAATAAAACCAATCAATAAAACCAATAAAAAGCATTGCATTTCTAAACATAATTCCTGAAGGGTCCTTGTCTCTTGTTTACCCTGGTTCTTCTAATCTGACATACTGAAGAAATAAACATATGTGAAGAAATTTTCCATGCACTGACCAAAAGACTGGAAAAGAGAATTTGCAAGTGGGAGGGAGAGAAGAGCAGCAAGGAGTTCTTCCCCAGTGTGATTTTAATTGGTGGACTTGTGGGGGGGGGGGTGTTTCCCAGAGTTATCCTGTGGTAAAATGAACAGCCAATACATTTTATAAATAAATACATTTTCCAAAATAATTTCCAAACTTTTCACATGCAGAGACCAAAGGGTTCACCATCACTGGGATAGTCTCTCCATTTCTCTTGCTATATGGTAAAATTCCACCTGACCATTATTTGCTTAAGTTAAACCCGCTGTTTCACATCCACTGGAAGTGGCAAGTGTTTGAGGAGCCCCCAATCCAGATAATCAAAGGCATCTAAGGTTAGAATGAATAATTGTTTTACTAAATAAATAAATACCAGGTGCACATTGGTTGCTGGCAAGAAAACTTTCTTGTGATCTTTATTGTTCTAATCAGATAAGGATTTAAAAATATTATCATTTCCAATCAATGCACCAGAATGTACTAATGCAATCTTTCCTGGCTATCTCTGGGATCTTGCTGTCACTGTTGTTTACTCAGGCATGAGCCATCCTGTAAAACAAAATGTCCTACAAGATATCATAAATGTACCAGGTAACAAATATATCGAAGGGTTCTAAATTGAGGAGGAGTGAGGGGATAGGAGCTTAATACTTTTTCACCCAGAATTTTTTCTCCTTTTAATTCTCCTCTCTTCAACTTTTTTTCCCACCTATAGTGTTTAACGTAACAAAATATGGAAGTCCAAACAGTTTAAACTTTTCTATCCTCTGAGTTTCCTTTGCTCAAAACCTCTCCTTCCGATCAAGAACACACCTAACAAAAAAGCCCTCCAGTTATGTTGGATTATAACTGCCAGCATTCTCAACCAGGATAAGCTTTTGAAATAGTGTGGAGAAGGCTGTTTGAGGAAAAGCCACATTCCATTGTTGATGCATAGGAAAGAATGCAGTGTGTCATTTCTCTCTAAACAATCATTCTTTTTCCCTTGTTTTCCATTTAATCAAAATATTTTGTATATGATGAAGAAATCCATGCAGTATATATGGAGGAAGAATTAAGCTTTCTTAATGTTACCAGAAAATTTTTTCATAATACCTTCAAGAATTATACCAACCTGCAATGAAGCTTGATTGGAAGATTGGCTCTCCCTTCTGTTACATTCAACATTTCCTGTGTTTTCTTTATCTGATGGTGTTTCCGTCTACAGATATCCCAAATAATGACATAAATAATTTTAATAGTATTTACTATTGTACTGGTGGGAGAACTAAACATTCTTAATGTTGCCAGAAAATCTTTTCATAATACCTTCAAGAATTATACTGACCCACAATGAAGCTTCATCGCAAAAATGGTTCTCTGTTCTATTATATTCAACACTTCTTATGTTTTCTTTATCTGATGGTGTTGCGACCTAAAGATTTCCCAAATAATGACATAAATAACTTTAATATTTATCACTGCCCTTCCTCTTAAGTTTATACACAGAATATGCAGAGAACTTAGTATTTATGTATATAAGCTATGTTCATATGATCAATTTTTGGCAAATTTCCTTAAGATTCTAAACTGTATTGACAGGAAACAGCTCTCCAATCTCAGGCATAAGTCTCCTCAATTCTATCTGAATACACTAATATTAAAATGCCAATTTTAATGGATGAAGTGCCTTATATCTGCTTAATCTACATGCACATAGGAATATTCAAGGTGTTGAATAGCAGTGTTCCCCCTTCTTCATGTTCACTGAGAATAATTTTAGGTCTGGAAAGCTCTTTGTGAAAATCTAAGGAGGAAAATCTAAGGAGGAAATGTGATATCCAACATGCTTGCTAGTATAAATATCAGAGTTATAATCACAACACATAGAATTTATGGGAGCAGCATGGTTTGTAATCTGGAACATGATCTGGAATATATGCAACACATGCCAATTGTGTTCCATGTATCCTTGCTCTTCAGGAAAGAGAGGTGACGCGAGAAGGGGTGCATTTCTTCCATTATTTTCTTCTTCAATCTACCATCCTCCAGTTGTGTCAAATCAACTATTCTATCATCCCCAGCCAACAGGGCCAATATTGGCTAGAAAGCACTAACTTAAAAAATGGAATGCTAAAAAAAATCGAGTAAGTGAGGAAAACCTTTAATGTTCATCAACAGAAACTGGCAGCTGGTTGTTCTGGTTACAAAAGCCTTCTATAAATAGAAAATCCCCTTTGGTTAATTGGGGATTTTTGATCCAGGGGATGTTTTTTTTATTTGTAGAATGGAAGAAGAGCTAATCATCATCCATTCCTGTCATCCACTTATCTTCCTCAAAATCCACTCCAAAGAATCGCATACTGGGATTTCAAAAGGGGGGGAAGGAAGGAATGATTATGATGCTATCACCTTTTCTCCCCGATAGATTTTCAACTTATTTCTGCACAGAAGAATTTGCAGTGGCAGAATAAAAATGTTAAATCCAAGCTGCACTCTGAGAAATTATTCAGAAATACAACTCCTAGGTCTTAATAAATGTGCATTTAAAATCTCTTGAGATGTACATTAAGACATAATGGTAAATCTACAGTAGCATAATTAGATTCTTCATTCATCTCTCCTGTTAACAACAATATGCCTTGCATTACATATTACCTGACATTCAGTCCTATATGGAATTTCAATTCCATGGAAGTTTCTTTTCATTTCTTCATTTTCATAGGGATTTATTTGAATTTCGAAGTCCTGGGAAATAGGGGGAAAAAGAAGCTTCAGGATCTAATAAATAAATCATTTCAAATATTTTAACCATGTATCAGTTTAAACCAATAGAATAATAGATTATTATCTGTAGTGGTCCTTGTTGGAATTCCTGCCAGATACCATCCTCATATGAAAATTTCAGGCTCTGATATAATTAACGTTTTAAAAATCAAGAATCTGTGTGCTTCTTACCTTCCTTCTGTAAAATCCAAGGTAGTGAAGCACAATAATAGTTAATTTGCTTTTGCAATGCACCTTATTCCACCACAAATTTACCCAGTCCAAACATTAAAAAGTGCCCTGTTCAGAAAATAAAACGTGCTACTTGGCATGAAAAAAAAATTCTTACCTGACAAATAAATATTGAGGAATTCATATGTATTGCTGGCACATACACTTCAGATGTCACGGGTGGTGTTTTAGTAATAGAATCCGACATTGCCAACCATCCCTACAGCATAACTAAAACTTTGAACCAGTTTAGGAAGGCAAGCCGGTGAATCATAATTGACTCCAGGCTCCACCCCTCTCCAGATCTAGAAATTAAAATAAATTACTTCCCACTTTCCACACAGAGTCCTAATAAACCACCGTTTAAAAAGTAGTGCAACTCCTTTGTATACGTCTTTTAAAAAGTAGAAAACAAGGGGTGGTACATAACATTGTAAAAACTTTCTCAACGTTTTTTCCAACATGGTTGTTTCACATTGATTTGAAGCTGCTTCAAGTGTGTGTGTGTGTGTGTGTGTGTGTGTGTGTGTGTGTTTGTGTGTGTGTGTGCGTGTGTGTTTAATGGGAAGCAGCATACAATTATCAATAATAAAATCAAGACTCAAGAAAACACTAAAATCCAAAGTGTTCCCCATTAAAAATTTCTGAAAAACACAAAGAATTAGCACCCCATTAGCTAAGTAGGGTGCCTCTTCCAATCAAACCTACAAATCTTGAGTGAAAATGCTGGAGAATTGGGAAGAAGCAAGCCACTCTTTGGGATGTCCTTTCCCAAAGTGAAAATATATGACACTCTGATCCCAATCCTCCATGGTTTCCTAGCTGTTCAGACAGGCAGCTTTGCAACACCCCTGACTAAGGGCTAGCTACTGTTGTGGGTGTCAATAGCAGGGCTTTTTGTCTGGCGGAACGAACTGGAACTGCATTCCGCCACCTATTTTCAGTCAGTGTCACGTGTTCCGTCTCCACCAATCACTACGCTCTATAGTTTCCGGTTGCTAGGGCGACGATGAAACAAACGGAGGCTAACCAGGGGGGGGGGTGAGTTCCACCACCTTTTCTCCGAGAAAAAAAGCCCTGGTCAATAGCAATAACTCTTTTCCTTTAGTATGAAAAGCAAAACCAGTAAAGGAAGCACTAGGAAGAATTTGAGCTATCTCCTGTTTTTAGCATTTCTTCATTGGTCAGCTAGAAGGCATAGTGGCTCAGCAGTTAAGACATTGGGATTGTCTGCTAGAAAGCTGGCAGCCCAGGTTTGAGACCCAGTTGCCACACGATGGGATGAGCTCCCGTTCTCACTCTAGCTCCTGCCAACCTACCAGTTCAGAAGCAAGCAAATGTGAATAGATAAATAGGTACCACTTCAGTGGGAAGGTAACAGTGTTCCACAACATCATGCTGGCCACATGACTGTGGAAATGTATTCGGACAGCATTGGCTCAAGGGCCTTGAAACAGAGATGAGCACTGTCCCTTATAGTTGGTGACGGTAATGGTTAGTGAAGTAAAATCCACAAAGACTCCAGCTAAAAGGAGATCTGAACAAGGGTCTTCAAAGAGAGGCTTGAGAGACATTTATCTGAAATCTTTTAGCCTATCATGCACCAGGACTAGCCTAGCCTACATGGCTGGACTACACGACTTCAGAGGTCTCTTTGAACTTTATGTTTCTGTGAAATTGGAAAGCACAAGACTTCTCAAAGTAGCCTCCACAGAAATATATTGGTAAAACTCTTTGTCTTGCCATATTGCAATATTCCATTGCATACAAAAAGCTAGCAGAAGAATGACTGGAAAACTAGACAGAGAGTCATGTTTTTTCCAATTGTAGTAACCTAAACATTAGACCAAGTATTGGCAGAAAATCAACTGAGAATGTCAAATCACACCTGAATATTGGTGTACAGACATTGGGGTATAACCTGAGTCATCATACATTACCACATTCACCATTTATGTTGGTTTGTAATTTGGTAATAAAATGTTTGGAAACCAACCACAAACTTAGAGAATGAACCTTCACCCTCATCTTTTTGTCAGGGTTAGAGACAATTCTCATTTTCCAGCTACTCAATTACTCAGCTACATGCATTCATCTCTCTCTAGGTCAGTCATTCCCAACGTGGGGCCCACACCATGCCCCACACGGGGGCCATTTGATTTTTAATGGAGGCAATTCGAACAACACTGCCAAAAAGGCATTAAGAGTTGTAAACTTAATCTTACGTAGCTTCTTCTCTGGTAATAATGAACTACAAAATAGAGCATACAAAACATTTGCTAGACCAATCCTCGAATACAGTTCCTCTGTCTGGAACCCACATCACATATCGGACATCAATACAATTGAGAGAGTTCAGAAATATTTCACAAGAAGAGTTCTCCATTCTACTATTCGAAATAAAATACCTTATACCACCAGACTTGAAATTTTGGGTTTAAATAACTTAGAACTATGCCGTCTTTGGTCTGACCTAAACGTAGTATATAAAATTATCTACTATAATGTTCTACCCAGGGCTTTTCTTCTCCGAAGAAAGGTGCCGGAACGCACCCCCCGTCGTCGCGCTAAAAAACCCAGAAGTGATAGCGCATGATTGGTGGAGACGGAACACGTGATCTGGACTCCGAAAAGGATCCAGAACGCCGTTCCCCCGAGTTCCGGGAGAAAAAAAGCCCTGTACATACATACATACATACATACATACATACATACATACATACCTGATCAAATGTTAAAACAGATACATTTATACATTGATATTATAAACAGCAAAATACAAATGTGTACCATAAAGCTGAATTTGGTTGCAGCTAGCTGGTGCAGCTACCTCTCTCTCAAATTTTAGTTTTGTTAAGGTTTATTAAGGTTTATTATAGCATAAAATACAATGAAAAGAAAGATTTAAAAAGGGGAAGAACTGCAGGATGAGTGGGGAAAAAGAAGAAAGAAAAAAGAGGTGTTGACCTCTGAGTCTTTCCAACACAATAAAATGCTAATACATTAACAACCTCAACATTTTACATTACCTATAATTGTTACAAGCCAGTTCTGTAACTGCACAAGTGTTAAATCTTCAAACTAAATTCTAACTTTCATCCCCCCCTATTTTATGCATAAAAACTAGAAGCAATTTCCCAATAGGAACAAGACCAAATAAAATATATTTGTTTACAACTGTTTACACTGCTATCTTAACCAAATCCATTTTCCCCCTGTTGTGGGAAATGGTGTATATTTCTATTAACACTTATTAATCTTTCTAAACCAAGAGTGTCAACTCAATTTCATTGAGGGCTGCATCAGCATTATGGTTGCCACCAAAGGGCCAGTAGCCAGGTTGCTGTGACTAGGTGGGTCTGGCTGGGTGGGCATGGCCAGCTCAATGCTACTCAATGGCTGGGTTGGGATGGAACAAGTCACACTGGCTAATTTGACGTGGGGACAATTCAGGGCTCCAAAAGCTCCTCACCTCCCCAAACTGTTGGCAACCAAGTGCGTGCATGGTAAGGCCAGGAGGAGAAGGCAAGGGGATGGCGAAAGGGCAGCAGGGCTTCTGGTGGCCAAGTGCCTAGGCAGGACTTCACTCAGACATCTCATTTTAATCTCTCTCTCTCTCTCTCTCTCTCTCTCTCTCTCTCCCTCCCTCCCTCCTTC
>JAOYMU010000001.1:101175148-101187271 GCA_025802295.1 Psammodynastes pulverulentus | reverse complement strand
ATAACTCTGAAATAAATCCACTAAATGAAAATTCAAGTTCACCAAATGTTCACAATTACAATTTGGCATATAAAAAAATAATTTTATTATGTAGAAAAAGTACTGTTTTAGTAATAAAATGAACAAATCTTTGTGGAAAACATGAAATAAAACTTCTTATGAAAAGCAAAATCGTCAATTCCTGTAATTTCAAGAAAAGTGTCAAGATTTCTTTCCCAACAGCTTAAGAATTAAAAATTGGTTAAAATAACCACCTGTAAAATTGCAGTTGATAGAATGAATGTTTTTTCAAAGATTTCCATCTTCAAAGAATACTTCAAAGAATACTAATTGTACTCCTTAATCTGACATAATCTGACATAAATAGCATCACCACAAATCACAACCATAATTTGACTATTCATAGTTTCACAGGATTTGCTAACCATTAAAACTGCCTTAAACAGATTAAAGAGTAAAACATTTAATTCAAATAACATTTTTTTTCTTCTTCCTACTAAAGAATTACTTTTCCCTCACAGAAAAAATAACAGAAATGCATGTAATCTTCAACATAGTCTTTCTGTTTTTCAAATAGGGTCTTGCCAGTCCATTTTCTCTTTATCCTTAATGGCACACAGTCCTGTTCTGGAACCAAATCAATTTATAACTGTTTCAAGGCTTTCCTTAGGTTGCTTTGTCGAAAGCTAGACTGCAAATTTTTCTTCTCCCTTCTTCCCTCCACCATGTCACATCATTGTCTCAGGAGATATCTACCTATGTAAAAGTGGGCACTGAAAGCTTTTTTTTATATAAATATAGCTTTATACCAAAATAATTCCTTAAAAGTAATAACTTCTGAGATAAATAAAACAAAATAAATTTCTATTCTTTTCTTAATTAAAAAAAACATAAGTTCAGCTAGAAGACTGCCTCTGCCATCTTGGGAGTGGGAAAAGGTAATTTTTGGAAGAACCTTTTTCATTTATAAAATCAAAAATTAATTTAATTCAGCACCTAATTTTCTTCACATTTTGATCATGGGAAGCTCAGGAAACCAGAAACCTATTAGAGTTTAACTCTCAATTCATTAGAAAACAACTCCATATATCACATGAGTAAAGAAATATCTTAAATGAACTTCTAGGAGATTTTTAAATAAACTATGGCTGACAAATTCACTGTACATCTACCCAATAATTAACTGCAGCTGACATAATACGTCTCTGGATTCTCTTCAATATATAAAAACATCCTTTATTCCAATGGAATAAATAAATCTGCAATCTCCATAAAAGGATTTTTTAAAAAGTTTGTTAGGTCTTCTTAAATCTTCCATAAAGAACTGAAATTCATTCACAGGAAGTTTTCAAAGAAGCACTTAGGTCCTGCTTTTTGCTTTCGTTTGCTTAAACCCAATCTTAATGCTTTCAAAATAGCATCCATATTGTTAAGGACATTATAGCAATTCAATTGTACTAGTCTGTCAAATTCATCAGGTGTGTAGGTAAAGTTGAATGTCCTGTATGGTGAATCTTTTCCTTCAATTTGAAAATCAGCAAAAGTCTTTTCCTCTTCTGATTCACGTTCTATTCCTGTAAATAATGGAGGGAAGAATAAATAATCTGTGAGCATTAAATGTTAGCTTTGCTCTGAGAGGGGAATATTATCAATGCTTAGATCTATCACTCAAAGCACAATCATGTTTAATCCAAGTGGAACAAGACAATGATGTCCCTGATTAAAGCAAAGTACAAGTACACTTTGTTTATAACACACCCCTGTGAAAAATCTCTTAACATCATTCTTTGAAAGGAAGCAATTCCCCTGTGTCCCATACATGGTTCTGCTTTATAGAACAAATTTATTCACAATGTTAAAAAGTATATGGGATAAATTCTTTATAATGTGCAAATACTGGTGCTTTTAGAACAGCCTTTCATCACCTCAGTTCTCCAAATATTGAATTACAATGTTTATTTCTAATCAGCATAATGAATATGGGGTCATGGGGGCTATACTCCAATATCAATTGAACATCAAAGATTGCAAGATGTTGCTTTGGAACATCTCATTCATGAACTAAAAAAGGTAAAGGTTTCCCCTGTCCTGTCGTGTCCAACTCTCTGAGGTGGTGCTCATCTCTGATCCTTAGCTGAAAGACCAGCATCGCCCAAAGACACTTTCATGATCACGTGACCAGCATGATTATATCAATTAAATCCATAATCAGCATGTAGGGTGTTGTTATGAGTGTCTTATTTAATAATACTTGCAACTGTGTGCGTGTGTGTGTGTGTGTGTATGAGTGTGTGTGGGGGGGGGCATACGTGTGTTTGCAAAATTAGAGTCTTATTACATAAGAGTAATCTTCTACTTGGATTTGCAACTTTGCAACTTTAGAAAAGAACTTGCTAGACCAATCCTCGAATATAGCTCCTCTGTCTGGAACCCACACTCTATAGCGGACATTAATACAATTGAGAGAGTTCAGAGATATTTCACAAGAAGAGTTCTCTATTCTTCTGTTCACAAGAGAATACCTTACCACCAGACTTGAAATTTTGGGCTTAGACAACTTAGAACTATGCCACCTTCAGTCTGACCTAAGCATAGTACATAAAATTCTCTACTACAATGTCCTACCTGTCAATGACTACTTCAGCTTCAACTGTAACAATACATGAGCATACAATAGATTCAAAGTTAAGGTAAACCGATCCAAATTTGATTGCAGAAAATACGACTTCAGCAACAGAGTTGTAAATACCTGGAATGCACTACCTGACTCTGTGGTCTCTTCCCCAAACCCCAAAACGTTAACCTTCGGCTGTCTTCTGTTGACCTCTCCCCATTCCTAAGAGGTCTGCAAGGGGCGTGCATAAATGCCTACCGTCCCTGTCCTAATGTTCTCTCTTATTCGTATTCATTTCATGTACTCATAATTATGTTTATACGTATATCTGTTCTCCAATGCACACTTGACAAAACAAATAAAATAAAAATCAAATGTTCCTTCTGCAAGGCCGGAGGTAGAATACGCTGTTTTGTCATTGGGGCGGAGGGGACTTTGCCCAGCTCTTCGGAGGCCTCTCCGTGGGGAAGGGGCTCTGGTGATGGCTCTTTCTCCTCCCCCACCCAACCCCCTCCAGGAGCAGCGACTGGTTGAGGACTCCACCCGGGAGGTGAAGAAGGTGCGGAAGGCACGCAACCGGCGGCTGGAGTGGAACATGATGGCTTACGATAAAGAATTCCGGCCGGATAACAGGTTCTCCCCATCCCCATATCACCTGGCTTCATCGGAAGGATCACTGTCCCCAGATAATAGGCAGGTTTTGTGAATGACGCACCTCGCTTGGCCTCCTTCCGTTGCGTTGGCTGCCTTGTCTTGCTTGGCTTTGTGGCTGGGGCTGCCCTTCGGCTTGACTTCCAAGGGCTGTGGGGAGCTTTCATGGAAGAGAGCGCATGCCCTTTGGGTAGGTGCAGGGCAGGGAAATCGGTGCCTTTCTGTGAAAGAATGAATCCCGGTATCTGCTGCTCAGAGGCTGCTGAATTGGGGCGAGGGCTTGGCTGGGTTGATGTGGTGCTGAGCTGAGCGGTTAATGGCACCATTTGGATCATATGGAATTGTGTTTGCACCACCTTTGCTGCATGCTTCCCATCTGTCCCTTCCCCTTCCCCTTCCCCTTCTCTTCTCTTCCCTTCCCTTCCCTTCCCTTCGCTTTCCTTTCCTTTCCTTTCCTTTCCTTTCCTCTATTTCCATCTCCCTTCATACTTTATTCCTCTTTCTCTTCTACCTTCTCCTTTTCCTTCTTTTCCACCACCTGCTTCTTCTTTTTCAGCTCCTCCTCCTCCTCCTCCTTCTCCTCCTCCTCCTCCTCCTCCTCCACCACCACCACCATCTATCTCTACCTTCATCTCCTTCTCCACCTCCTCCTTCTCTTCCATCTCTACCTTCATCTTCTTCCTCTCCACCACCTCCTCCTTCTCCTCTCCCTCCTCCATCTCTACCTCCATCTCCTTCCCCATTTCCTCCTTTTTCTCCTTCATCTCTTTCTCCACATCCTCCTTTCCTCCATCTGTACCTTCATCTCCTTCTCCACATCCTCCTTTCCTCCATCCGTACCTTCATCTCCTTCCCCATCTCCTCCTCCTTCATTTCTACCTTCATCTCCTTCTCCACCACCTCCTCTTTCTTCTCCTCCTCCTCCTCCATCCCTACCTTCATCTCCTTCCCCACCTCCTCCTTCTTCTCCTTAATCTGTAACTTCATCTCCATCTCCACCTCCTCCTTCTCCCCCATCTGTACTTTCATCTCCTTCTTCTCCACCACCTCCTCCTCTTTCTTCATCTCCTTCCTCACCTCCTCCTTTTTCTCCTTCATCTCTACCTTTATCTCTTCCTCCTCCTCCTCCTACTACTACTGCTGCTGCTGCTGCTGCTGCTGCTGCTGCTGCTACCCCATGCTTGCAAATTTCAACAGTACCGCTTTTGGCACATCAAACCCTTGGTTCCAAGAGGTGATAGATACCATCAAATCCCTCCCATCCTCTGCTCCTCTCCCCATCCCTGCCCTCCAGGTGTACAACCTCTTGGTGTTTTTGTCTGCAACAGATCTTATGCGTCCGATGTAGCGGATCATTCCTACCCAGCCAGTCCTAACCATCCTGGCCAACAGATGATGGCTCCAGCCACACATCTGGCCCCCGAGAACAAGGAGGTGGTGCTGGTGGCCTCCCAGGTCCAGGATCAGATCTTCAGGCCCTCAGCAGTGGGAAGCCGGCAGAACAGCCTCAACCGAGTACAGCAGCCGCATGTGCCACAGCCACCCGAGACCATGTTGAATGGGCCACGGCCTCAGATAATCAAGGACTATGGGTAAGGATCCTGGGCTGCTTCCTTTTGTCTGTTGCCATGGCTTTCCCCTTGAGCAGGAAGAGTTGGGTGTTTTCTGAAGTTCCCGGGTGGGAAAATGCCTCTTTCCAGAACCACAGAAATGTGATGTCAATTATGCTAGAGGTTGACTTCAGAAACCAGATTATAACCCCTTTTTCCTTTGCTGTGTATCTATGGTTGGGCCCCAAATAAGACTCAGCGCCCTGAAGATACCACCAAGAGTGAGGGGTCTCCAAACTTGGCAACGTTAAGCCCTGTAGACGTCAACTCCCAGAAATCCCCAGCCAGCAGAGCTTTAAGTCCACAAGTCTTGAAGTTGCCACGTTTAGACAACCCTGACCTCAAGCGACGTCCATTTTTTCTAGCTTGTTCTATTAAGACATGCTCAACAAGGGCCCCAATCCAGGGCTTCTCTTTGCATGGATGCAGAATTCATTCTTTCATTGCCATCCAGTGCATCGATTAGCCAATAAAAAATGGATTAAGTGTATCTCTTGGCACAGGATTAAGAGTACAGGTAGTCCTTGATTTACAACCACAATGGAAGTCCAAGTTTTTGTTGCTAAGTGAGGCAGTTGTCAAGTGAATTCTGCCCTGCTTACGACCTTCCTTGCCGCAGTCCCTAAGTGTTTCACTGCCGTGGTTGAGTTAGTAGCACGGTTGTTAAGTGAATCTGGCTTCCCCCACTGACTTTGCTTGTCAGAAGGTCACAAAAGTGGATTTAACGACCCCAGGACACAGTAACCGTCGTAAGTACCAGTCAGCTGCCAAGTGTCTGAATTTGGATCTCGTGACCATGGGGAAGCTGCAGCAGTCGTAAGTGGGAAAAATGGTCATGTCACTTTTTTCAGTGCTGTTGTAACATTGAACTGTCACTAAGTGAACTGTTGTAAGTCAAGGACTCCTTGCAATCAACTTCTGCACGGGAGCGATTTTCTCTATCGGCTTCCTCTGCCTGCAAAGAGGGATCTGTTTTCTCTTGCCCGATGAATGCCACATCTTAGGAAGTGCAGCCCATTTTGGCTCTAGAGTGAATTGTGCATTTCCCCCCCTGCAAAGGCCGGGATTTCTCAGCCGAGGGAGAAGCCGTTGCTATGGGGACCCTTCCAACCAGCCTTTTCGTCCTCCAAGGCAAAGCAGAACGATGGCATTTGGTGATTCCTCCCTGTTCTTATTATAAATGTGTTCCCTGCAGTTTCCACTTCAATGTATCCCTGGCACCAAACCTGCTAGGGATTTTTATATTGTCTTCTGTCTGAACGTGACGCATGTTATCTATTTTCTTCAAACAGGCATTTTTGGAAAGCCTTCCCATAGTTCAGTGAGGTTTTTGGCTAACGTTTCCTTAATTTTCTATGTTTTTATGCCCATTTTCTCCAATATGTGCTTTTTTACAACTTGAGGGTTGTTCTTGTTTTTTTAAATGAACTGCTTTGAAAAATTTGGTAGATTGTGTATCTTTGACGGATTGATTCAGGACATTTGGACACAAGAGCTGGCTGAGGAAGTGATTCACGTTTTTAATAAAACCAATCTACAAATGTCTCACGGGGCTTCAAGTGCTGGTGAAGACATTGCATTTCTGCATTCCTTTTTGATGGAATTAAAATTGTCTCACATTCCACAAATAATTTAATGTTAGATTATTCTACAGCTGTAACTGGCAGGTTTCTCTCTGGTCCTTCCGCTTCTAATTGACTCCCTTTCAGTCTGGTCGTGTCAGTATTGAAAAAAGGATCCTTTAATTACCCCTTAATTATTCCATTTCTTTTCCTGGGCTGAACTTCAATTATTGGTTTCTTCCCAATTAAAACTGTTCTTTTTACTAGAGACGGATGACCACAGGGCCAAAGGGAAGCAGGATAGATGGAAGGCTCCTTTCCTTGCCAAACAAGACACAGTTACAAGGATGTAGGGCCTAATGTGGAACCTTCCCATTAAGGACAGAATAATTTTAAAGCATCAAACACAGACACAAGGACGAGATTCAGGGAGGACTTCCATGCTTATAAATTATGTTGCTTGCTCTTTCTAAAAATCGAGCGTTTTTCTTGCCCAGGGAATAAAATGCATGACTCTTCAGTCAGGAAATCCGATGCCCAGGAAGCCAAATTTTTTGACCCCAAATGCAAAAATGGACACTAGGCTGTGATTCAGGGTAGAAATCCATGCTTAAAAATGGGGGTGCTTGCTCTTTCTAAAAATTGAGCATGTTGGTGCCCGGGGAAGAAAACGCGTGACTCCGCGGTCAGGAAATCCGGTGACCAGGAAGCCAATTTTTTTAACTAAAATGCAAAAAGGGACACCAAGATGAGATTCGGGGTGGAATTCTGTGTTAAAAAATGGAGTTGCTTACTATTTCTAAGACTTGAGCATTTTTGGTGGCCGGGGAAGGAAACATATGACTCCTCAGTAAGGAAATCTGGTGCACAGGAAGCGAAAACTTTTTTGAACCCAAATGCAAAAATGGACTCTAGGATGAGATTGGGGGTGGAATTCCATGCTTAAAAATGGTGTTTCGTGCTCTTTTTAAAAATCGAGGCTTTTTGGTGCCAAGGGAAGAAAATGCGTGACTCCGCGGTCAGGAAATCCAGTGTCCTCACATAATAAGCTGAAGTGCACATGACAAGCTAGTGTTGCAAATTGTGCTTTAAGACCAAGTGAATTCTAGGAGGAGAAAAAGAAGACAACAGAGAGTAAAAGGAAAGCAATAAGCCAGGGGACTTAAAGTTGCCAAGTTTGGAGACCTCTGCAAAAGGCAGTCAAGAGCTGGAGCTTCACTTCACTTTCTCTTTTACTCATTTGGATTGTGTTGATGTCCTTCAAGAGATGCTTATATATCATTGTAATACTCCCTTTGGCACTGAGGTCTTTATGCACATCATCTCTCCATCTTGTTGGAGGTTGTCCAACTCAACTTGTGCAGTGATAGGATCAGCACTAGGTCCACCTGATGTTAAGGAAGAGGACTAGTTTGGTGTAGCAGTTATGGCACAGGTGAGTTCTAGGTCTGCGCAGATCGGTAGGGTGACTTTGGGCCAGTCACTTCCAACTCTAGGAAGAAGGCAATGGAAAAACACTTTTGTAGATCTGGATAAGAAAACTGCACAAAATCTATGGGATAGACCAGCCTAATAACCCAGTGCCATCTAAGTCACTTTTATTGTAAAACTATAAGCCGCGGTGGTGCAGTGGTTAGAGTGCAGTCCTGCAGGCTCCTTCTGCTGCCTGCCGGCTGCCTGCAATTTGGCAGTTTGATCCTGAGCAGCTCAAGGTTGACTCAGCCTTCTGTCCTTCCGAGGTGGGTAAACTGAGGACCCAGATTGTTGGGGGCAAGAGGCTGACTCTGCAAACAGCTTAGAGAGGGCTGTAAAGTGGTATATAAGTCTAAGGGCTATTGCTATTGCTATAGTAACCAAATCTTGCAAAGCTGAATGTGCTTCCCTCTATCTTTGTGCAGATGAGGGACGAGCTTGTCTGAAATGTTTTCTCAAGTTGCTTTCCTGGACCAAGCTCAGGTCCCTATCTAAGCAGTGCCTTGGTAGACCTCCTTCCTTCTGCCCTGGAGGCACTTCCCCCGGTCCTGTACACTATGTAGTTAGCAGGACTTGAAGTCCACAAGTCTTAAAGTTGCCAAGGTTGGAGACCCCTGTTCTAAATAAAGCAGCAATACCGTGCTAAATCTCTGAAGAAAATAACAACAAATAGGACTTCAGGACCATGGACAGCAGCCTCAATTGATGCCGTAGATCAGGGGTCTCCAGCTGTTTGGACCTCAGGGACCACCAAATCCATAATTTTAAATCCCACGGACCACAATGGAATCCAGGGCATTGCTTGCTGAAGTGCCTGGTCTCCCAGTGTCAGGATGGGGTCCTTTAGGCACTTAGCTGCCTCTTTCTGCAGCCTTAAACACTCATAGAGTCATTTGGACCCGTTTCTCGCAGAAAACAAAACACTGGAATCTCTCATCTCTCTTCTGTATCTCTCTCTTTCTTGCTCTCTCTCTCTCATTTCCCTCTTTCACTCACATCTCTCTCTCTCTGTGTATCTCTCTCTCTCTCTTTGTTTTCTTATCTCTCTCATCTCTCTTTCCAGAGCTCTAATCACAGGACTGGCCCATTGGTCACGCCAGAGCAGCTCCTCTACCTGGGTGCGCTGCGGACCACCAACATTTTCTCGTGGACCAATGCTTGGAGACCTCTGCTGTAGACCAGGGGTTCCCCAATCCCCAACTTCCGGGTCATGGCCCATTCGGAATTGGGTCGTGTAAATGACCGCGTGTGCACAGCTCAACTTGCACAAGCAGTGGACCGTGGATATTTGCATGCATGTGCGCCAGCCCGTCATTCACACAAGTTGAGCTGTGGCGCATGCATGCACACTCCTGCCAGCCACTCATGTGGCCCAATTCCAAATAGGCCGTGGTCTTGTAGCATGCTGCGACCCAAGGATTGGGGACCTCTGCTGCAGACAACAACCCATGGTGGGTTTCAGAAAATACTTCATAGAATCCTAGAGCTGGAAGGGACCTTGGAGGTCTTCTAGTCCAACCTCCTGGCCAAGGGAGGAGATTTTATACCATCCTGGACAAAGGGCTGTCGAAACAGAAAAAAACAATGGCTACCAACCTGCCTCCTATTGAGGACCTGTCTACTGCACGAGTCAAAAAGAGGGCTGTAAAAATATCTACAGACCCCTCACATCCTGGACATAAATTGTTCCAACTCCTACCCTCAAAACGACGCTATAGGGCACTGCACACCAGAACAACCAGACACAAGGACAGTTTCCCCCCCGAATGCCATCACTCTGCTATATAACTAATTCCCACAATACTGTCAAACTATTTACTAAGACTATTACTATTAATTCTTCTCTTCCTTCCTAGTACCCATCTCTTCCCACTTATGACTATAACCCAGTAGTGGGATTCAGTTTTTTTTACTACCGGTTCTGGGGGCATGGCTTGGTGGGCGTGGCATGGGTTGGTGGGCGTGGCTTGGTAGGCATGGCAGGGGAAGGATACTGCAAAATCTCCATTCCCTCCCCGCTCCTGGGGGAAGATTACCACCGGTTCTCCAAACTACTCAAAATTTCCGCTACCCTTTCTCCAGAACTGGTCAGAACCTGCTGAATCCCACCTCTGACTATAACCATGTTGCTTGTATCTTTACAACTTATATTGTTTTATTTGTTTCCTAGTATGATTTGATTGCTTATTACCGTAGTACAGTGGTGGGATTCCAAAGTTTTTACTACCAGTTCTGTGGGCGTGGCTTGGTGGGTGTGGCAGGGGAAGGATACCATAAAATCTCCACTTTCTTCCCACTCCTGGGGGAAGGTTACTGCAAAACCTCATTCCTTCCCTACCCCACTGACCTGCTTTCTAGCTCCGTTCTCCTGTGCAGGGCAACCAAAGAAGACCCAGCCGATCAGCTGGGACTCGGGAGGCAGAGAATAGATGGGGGTGGGACTAGTGGGATTTGCCGGTTTTCCGAACTACTCAAAATTTCCACTACTGGTTGTCCAGAACTGGTCAGAACCTCCTGAATCCCACCTCTGCTGTAATAACCTATGACTATCACTAAGTGTTTTATCTTATGATTCTTGATGAATGCATTTTATTTTTTTTATGTACACTGAGAGCAGAGGCCCCACAGACAAATTCCTCGTGTGTCCAACCGCACTTGGCCAATAAAGAATTCCATTCCATTCCGTTCCCACAGCGCCCAAGAGCTCCTGCCAAGGTGACCAGTCCTGAAGAGCAAACAGGCCACCTCCATATAGACACCTTGGATGTGATTTGAGGAATGTTCGTAGTTCACACCTAATGAAGCTAAATCCTGATGTCTACGGAGATTCTCCACCATCCAGGTCGTGGTTCTTCCACGGCCGCTTTTCCAAAAGGCAACTGAACTATCTCAGTTTTTTCTTTGAAAACGTTTTGCTTCTCATCCAAGAAGCTTCTTGAGTTTTAACTCCGTTAGAACTTCAGTTAGAACCGAATTAGCTTCCTGGATGAAAAGCAAAACATTTCCAAAGGGACAAAGAAACAAAGAAAGGCCTTTTGGAAAAGCAATTTTGGGGTAAATTCTGGTGGTTGGTGAGAGAGCCCGGTGTCCTGTTCCAAGGAGGGCTTTGAAAGCCTGCCCAGTCCAGCTGCAGCTCCAAAAGAAGATGAAGAAGAAAGAGAAGAACAAGGCCAAGACATTGTCTCCTCCACAGGTAGCAGCACCTGGAGATCTCGTAGCTCTTCCCCACTCTGATACGAAATCCAGTATGTCTTTTAAAATGACGCTAGTGTCCATATTTGTATTTGTCCTTCTGAAAGAGCCCATCGTCCCTGTCCTCTTGGTCAAAGATATTCAAGGGCCGTCCCTCCTCAGATCTCGGGACACAATTCAGAATTCTTCACCACGCAGGTGAATTCTCTCCACCTCATGAAACGATCTGTGGATGCCGAGACGGCTTTTCCCCAAGCGCTACTTGTACCCACTACCTGCCCAAAGGAGTGGTTGGAGGAACTTTGCCCAATTAGTTCTTCTCCTTTGGTGCCTGCTGGGTTTTGCTACTTTTCACCAGTCACTTGTCTTCCTTCAGCAGCAGATATGTCCCTCTTACCTTGATCTAGGAGCCAACCCATAGCTTGGAAGCTGGAAGCCCCGGTGTCTTCTGATCTACTTCCAACAAAGGATCGTGCAAAAGTTCGCCAGTTAAGGTGCAAGATTTCTGCATGCAGGGATCTCTTTCCTACTTCCAAAGATCCTTCCTCCACTTCTAGAGAACTCTCAACAAATCTGGGCTGATGGATGTCAGGCATATTGGGTAGACCGGACAGTAAACACAGCCAGATAATCTAATCCTACTTTATCGTAAAGTTAGAGAATCTAGCAAGTCTGAAAGTTCAAATCTCCCACCGTCTCCTTTACAGCTTGAGAAACTAGGGAGGGTTTCTTCTGAATCTCTTCCTCCACCCATTATCCTGCTGTGGGCTCTGCTGTTTCTTATCTGACTGTTCCCTAGGCAGCATCTCTTCACCTTGTCACCCAAGTCTTTCCCGCATACAATAACACTGGCTTAATGGTTGCCCATTATACTAAATACTAAAAAGCAAAGACATCACCCTGCCAACAAAAGTGTGTCTAGTCAAGGCTGTGGTTTTCCCAGTTGCAATGCATGGCTGTGCAAGTTGGACCATAAGGAAGGCTGAGCGCCAAAGAATGGAGGCCTTTGAACTCTGGGGCT
>JAOYMU010000001.1:101132950-101148092 GCA_025802295.1 Psammodynastes pulverulentus | reverse complement strand
TCCTTTCCTTCCCTTCCCTTCCCTTCCCTTCTCCCTTTCCTTTCTTTTCCTCTTCCATTCCTTTCTCCCTGCATTTCACATTTCCCACCCTAGGCTTATACTCGAGTCAATACTTTTTCCCTGTTTTTTGTGGTAAAATTAGGGGTCTCGGCTTATACTCGGGTCGGCTTATACTCGAGTATATACGGGTAAGTTTAAAAGTTGGAATATGCTCTTGTGGTAATGAAGAGAATTTATGTTATTATTAGACTTCCTGGGCCCAACAATTTCTTAATCAGCTTATAAATAGCTAATATCTAATTTAAGTTCTTAGGAAATAATTTCACTTGAATGTGAGGTCCCTATTTAAAACCCAAAACCATTGGATTCAGATAGCCATTCATGAAAGGGATGAGATTAGTAATAACTTCTTTAGTGAACTCACTGCCTTGATTTTTCAGAGAAATGTGAAATGGTACAGAGTTTCACATTATTCTTGTGAAACTGGATATTATACAGTGAGTCAGTCATTATCTTTTTAAATGCTCTTCCTCTAGTGATAAGCAATTCCTCTGAAAGTTCTCTGGAAAAGATTTTATAACCAGATGCCATTCAAATACCAAGAATTCAGGTCATATATCTTCTCATATATACTATTCCTAGCCATATCAGGAGGAAGCAATTCTTTCAGCTGGTGTTTCAACTCAATAATGAGCTGTACAAAGGTGAGCCAGCTGAATTAAATCCAGAAGAACGGAGGTGCTGTAAGTGGACCTCCGGAATGGAGTTCAACCTGTTCTGAAGTCTTTGCCTTCCTCCTAAAGGAGCATATCTAGAGCATGGCTGCCTGGGGAATTCTGAGAGTTGAGAGTTGAAGTCCACGTCTTAAAAATTGCTGAGGTTAAGATTCTCAGGTCATGGTAGTGGCAACAAGTAGTTTGGCATGATGTTTAAGAAAGTTTTCCTCAGCAACTCAAACCTGATAAATTATCCAAACCTATTTCAATGTGCTCTCTGTACTTCTCATCAGGTTTCAATTTTTATTTTTAACTATCTTGAGTAGAAACAATGTTATCACCTATGTAGTAGGTCTCGACAAAGCTGCCTGGAAATGGGTCAAGTAATTGTTTATTCCAAAGTCAGATTTGCTATCTTCCATCATCAAACACAAGAGATCCAATGGAATCACTAGGTTAAAGTAAAAGAACCTGATTGTTTTATGCAGTAAATTGAGATAAAGGAATCATGCCAAATTAGAATTGAGAAAAATGACCAGCATGCTAACAGAACTGCTTATGGAGTGTTGGTAACTTGGAATATGTTAATACCGATCTTACAAAAATGCAAACTGGGTCCCAAATGCCAATATGTTCTGAATATCAAACACTTTTTCTATTAAAACAAAGCAAGACCTAATTATAGATGAAGATTTTCCCCAGAAGCTTTCACTGATCTGTGATCAAATTAAAAAAAAAATAGAAACATTCTAATAAATTATACATATTTAGTGCCTTTTTATTCTGGATCCGGAACATTTTTTTATCTTCATTTTTTCTTTGCTTCAAAAATATTATTTTACTCATTTTTTTTCTTCAGAGTGGCTTATAAAACATTTAAAAACCTGCAGTTAAACAAAATTCCAAACTAGCAATAGCAATATAATTATAAAGCACACCTATAAAAAATAAAATACATAATATGCAAAATAAAATGTTAATGTAGTGAGTTATTCAACAAAATCCAAACATCAGAAATAAGATTAGGATTTTATTTATTTATTTCGTTTATATGCCACCCATCTTATTATCCAAAGTGACTCTGGTGGCTTCCAGAACAAGGGTGGGGAGAAAACTGTATTTTTTTAAATGACAGCAATAATTGCTGTTTACATAAAAAATAATAATTTTATATACAAATCTAGAGATTGCAAAAGGTTACTTTTAAATTTTTAAGTATATGCATTTTTACACTATTATGATCATATGAGGAGTGTATCTTTTCCTCACAAATGCAACAGGGAAGCTGATAAAGCTAGACTGTACTGATTTTGTATAGAAACCATTCTCTTCTTTCCTTATCAAACTGTTCAATGTATTTGTTTTGAATCCTGACTTTCATTCTTTGCCACCTTATTAAATCAAGTAATAACATTACTTATGTCCCTTATCCGTAAAAAATATTTGCCATTGAGGCTGTCATATAATTTCAGAACTAAAATCTATGCAAAGTAATGCAACTACAAAGTAATAAGGTAACTAGCACATATGTGCTAGTCGTTCCCGACTCTAGGGGGTGATGGTGCTCATCTCCGTTTCAAAGCCGAAGAGCCAGCGCTGTCCAAAGACGTCTCCGTGTCATGTGGCTGGCATGACTACTGTTACCTCATTCAAGAATTTCCCATGTGACAAAGAAACAGAAGAACATGTTAATACTTGCATCATGTCAGTGCAATATGATGAATCCCCATCTTATAGGGAGCAATGACATCATTGGAGAAGTTCAGGGATGGCATTGCTAAATATTAGATAGTCAATACATCCTGAAGAAGAAAATTTTAACACATTGAATGATTCATACAAGTTCACTTATATTGACCTACTTCTGTTATGCTTAAAATTAACATTTGCCTTAAGCAATCACTACCTCAATAATTATAAATTACACTTAAATAATGAAATGTTGCTTATAACTCATTAGATACGTGTAGAATTTTACAGGTGTTTTTAAATAATAGGTACAATTAATTTTAGAGATCGGGTAAGTCAATAGTGCCTGGACTCACATACCACATTAAATCGTAATTTTCTAACAAGTTTATTGAACAAAATACAATTGGCTGGGTTACCATAATTCAGTAAATTATAAAGCATTATTTAAACCACAATGGCCGAGTTCACACAAGGTAATCAAAAATAAACAACAACAAAACCCTGGCACGGCGTGATGTATGACTCATAGTGTGTAATGTGAACATATTAACATTGCTGTTGTAAAGCACAAAATTATATAATGCACAGCATACTTCAGTTTTTAACTAGCTGTTAGATTGGGAGAAAAAGGTTGTTTATAAGCATACCAAGGAAATCAAGGAAAAAAATAGTTTTGATACTCTTGACTGGTGCCTATGGCTTCCGGAGCCACTAAGTGGCTATTTTGGTATAAATATAGCCACTCAGTAATTAGCCTTCATTGTGAGATAGTTTCAGCAAGAGCATTAATTGCAAAGAAGTTGTTTATTCCGAAGCTATTTATTGCATTACTTTCTAAGCATCTATTTCTCCATTAGACAGAAAAAAAGTGTAACAGCTGAACCACTGACAGTTGTTACTGTCACATAACATTTACAGTGTGTCTACATTGGATATTGGTGTACATCAAGAATGCATTTAAATTTTGATCATGTGACTGCGGGGATGCTGTGATGGTCATAAGTGGGAAGACTGGTCTTTTAAAAAATATTTTATTAAATGCATCTCATTATAAAATACAAATGAAAATGAAAATAGTGAGAAAATGGGAAAGGAGAAAAGGAGAGATATATGTAAGCTGCGGGGAGGAAGGAAGCAGTAACTTCCAACTCTTCACCACAGCAGAATGGTCATCACAACAACATTGTAGCTTCAACTTTTTACTTTGTATATTCAATATATACTAGCCATTGCCATAACAAGAAAACATTGCCAAATCAGTAGATCCCAAAGTCAAAAGTTTCATTTTTTTCTATCGCAAGCACAAAACTCAGAAGCGGTTTCAAATAGAAACAAAAGTTAGATTTATTCTTTTCTTTGATTAAAAATGTTAATTTGGTCATCTTTACTAGTTGCAGCAGTTTTTCTAATTACTTTTCCACTATGGAAAATGTACCTTTCCATTTTTAAACATAAAGCATTCTTACTGTTATCCACATCTGTAAAAACAAAGTTCCATTTTTTTCAAGTTCTTTGTCCATTAAGTCTAGAAGAAAAGTCTCTGCTTTTATTTGTATATTCATTTTAAGAATCTTCTGTATTAAAATGTGAATCATCCCCAGTATATCTTTGCTTTGTCACAAATTCACCAAAGATGGTCGAAAATTCCTTTTCGCATACATCTTTATCAATTTATCAGGAGTTAAATACCAATGGTTAATCATTTTACAAAAACATTCTTTTAAGTTCTAATTTAATGTAAATTTTAAATCCTTTGCCCACATGCATTCCCATTGAAGAGGTCTAATCTTAAGTCATCTATTTCAATGCAATCATAACTTCAAATGATTATTAAATGAATCATCATAATCTGAAGACTGACTCTCTTTGTCAGCTTGAGGAAGTGATTGGGAAACATAAATCATCTGGTGTTGTTGTTTTTTAATACATTTGTTAAGTAGAAACTGAGATGCTTCTCATATTCCAAAGGAGGGGGAAAAAATCCTGAAAGAAAATAAAGTGATCCTGAAGCAAAATGATTAATAAAATGAGATCTCATTTTTCAAGTGGAAAAAAGCTCCCACTTGCTCACTTCATTACAAGGTATGAATAGATCGGATCAGATTTACATTTCCTGGCAGTTTCACAGGGGCTCATTGATTTTACTTTCTACATATGCTCAGTCTCTAAAAACAGAGCCTGGTTTTCATTCTGTTAAATATTATATGTAGAACGCACGGGCAGTACAGTGAGAAATGACATATTTACTATATTCATGCACATTAAATGCTCTGAATAATGAAAACAGAAATCATAGTATTTTTCTGTAGAACTCAGCCCATTTCCCCCTGAATCCACTAGATCAGGGGTGTTAAACTTGTGTCATCATGGCAGCATCACGCGACTTATCGGGACTTTTTTTCCTCTTCGCTAAACCAGGCAGGGGTGAGGCCAGCACGTGACACATCCGGCCCACGGGCCGAGAGTTTGATACCCCTGCACTAATAGGCTGCCTAGAATGCTATTTTCTCCCTCTTTTCCATGTTATGATAGAACTGGTTTAGAAATATAAAGGGAATGTTTCTTTAAGGATTTATTTTCAAGATCAACAGCATCTTTTTAAAAAGATAATAAAACCATGCTTAAAAAATATAGATAATACAAACTAAATAGCTACCCTTATCGGGGTTCAGAATCTGGTCTGGTTAATAATTGGAGAGGAGAGCTTTTATGTATGTCTTATTTGTATAGCAATATTGCTATAGGTTTCAGGGCTATAAATTAGACTGAGCAGGTGAAAAACATTCCAAAAGGTGACAGCTACAAACTACTCCTGTATTCCTGTGGAGAACAAAAGGCCAGACATTTCAATGACACCATCAGGAGTTGAGATCAAATTGAACAAGTTAAACTGAACTTCATAAATGAAGGCAAATAAAGTTAAACTGAACATCATAAATGAAAGCAAATAAAGTTAAACTGAACTTCATAAACTTGTACAGCAGTTTAAGATTTGAAGAGAGGGAGGGAGGGAGGGAGGGAGGGAGGGAGAGATTCCTGAACAGAACTTTTTAGAACTTCACTATCAGCACAATACTTATTTCACACTAAACTCTTGGACAGTACTTACACCACCACTGATTTCAAAGAGGAAATACAGGGAAAAACAGATAGCAGTGCCAATTTCTCAAAATGTTATACTTTATTGCTTTAAAGGAGCCCGCTGTACAATTGGTGAGTCCCATATTCTTATACAAGGCTACCAGCAGGCAATAAAAACACAAGCAACGTCTCCTCCAAGGATACAGGAAGCTGAACCAAGGCACATAAAAACTTTGCTGTGAAGGAAAAGCTAAATACTTACCAGAAGCCTCAGTGGCTCACTATTTTCTTGGCAGCAAACACATTTTAAAGTGTGTCAGAATGGTCAGCAAAGCTCATAATTGGTTTTGCACCAATTGTCCTTTGTCCGTTACATATTTCATTTAATCTCTGAAGAGAGTTATCTGCACAACTTTATAAAGGTTTTTGAGTATAAATACGCAAAATCCAATAGCTTTGTATTTCTTCCATGTGAAGAAGAGAATTACTTTGTTGCACTCACACACCCATTGAAATTTTACAAATGAATGTATCATAAAACCTGCAGCAACATGTAATTAACTGCACATAATCAGAAAGAGATATGCTCTCTGGAATAAACTCCACTGGAAATATAATAAAGATTATCAGGAAAACAAATATTACAAAATACCAAGCTGTTTTTGCAGTGTATTATGTTCTAAATTTCCCCTTGTTCATTTCTAACTATAACAAGCATATATTATAACTGAAATCTTAACCAACTTTTCTTGGCCATCTTTACATTCTAGGCCAGCTCAGTAAATGGATCATGTGCCTCAATTGCATTATCAAATTTACAAAATACAATAAAGTAAAACAACACCGAACTAAGTTGAAGTAATTCCTCATTTAGCTCTCAGGTTTATTTGTATGTGAATACTCACATCCTTATCCCCTTCACAACAAAGATTTCAATTCCAGTATGTAACAGTAAGCAGTTTCTTCCAACATAAAAAAGTGATTTAGATACATCAAGAAACCAAAGAGCACCAATCTGAACAGGTGTAAGAAACTCAAAATACTGACATTAAATAAGCATCTGTTCTACCAGAAGGGGGAAGTGCACAAAAAGCTTAAATATTTCACTACAGTGTTGTTTTTAAACAAAGATCAGATGTTCCAGCAATATGAAAACATGTCCTCTTTAAAATCTCAAAAGATCACTTTTTTCTCTTTTCTGTAAAAGTGCAAGTGCTAGTTTTCCTTCAAAACCTGTTGCCATTTTCATTACGCTCATGTTAGTGACAAAACACAGTGCAAATAGTAAGCCCATTTGTATTTTCAAAAAATTAAACTAAAAATACCAATTCTGATCATATTGTATGAGATTAGTTCCTTTGGAACTATTACGACTGATAATCTCTTCAGATACAAAGTTTTCTTATCAGTACCTACTTATTTCCAATATTAGAAGGAAAGAAAATCTAAGTACAGCCTTTTTGGTAGTACCTGCCTCCAAATAGCTGATAAAAGTAGATTTTAATACAACACTGATAAAATATAAGATTTTTTTTCTCACCTTGGATCTGAATGATGACTTGTACCCAAAATGCTATTTGCTCCTGTCATTAATGTTCAGCATCAGTTTTCCTTTAATAGGAATTCCTATAAATCTGGAGTGTAACAGCAACCCATTACATATTTAGTTTTTATTCTTCCTCAAACTGAAGTACTATGAGGTAAACCTGCCGCTAAGTGTATCTAACTATAGTTTAAACCTGTTTTTTTGTTGTTGTTCAGTCCACGTTGGGCAAATTAGAAATCATCCAGTGAAGCAATGGAGGGCTCAAGCTGTTTGCAAGCAACATGCCTCAGAAGATTCTTTAGAGAAATCAAACTGCTTATCAAATGTTCTTTCTCTTTCCATATGAACATCGTGACCACCTAGTTCATGTAATGTGTGGCAGTGCTTTCAGGTATCCATTGAGCCAACATCTTTGGAGCAGAAATAATGCACAACAACTGCATTAGGAAACCGGGCAAAGGCACTATAAGCAGAAAAGAAAACAGTGCATCAGTTTAAATATAGTATTTTATGCTAATTATTTCTGGTGCTCCTTATAAAACATATTAATTTGTCTTGCTATTTTTACAAATATATGACAGATATCTCTTACATAAATCAATTCTTTTCCAAAGGAATATCTGCAATAATATCTTTTTTTGTTGAAATTTTTAATGCCTTACTCCAGTGTCTTTGTCCCCTCATGTACAATAGTGCTTTCCTTCTTTTGTTGCAAATAATAGCTTTATTTTTTTAATTACAAATCTATTTGGAAGAAAGATTGGATCCCAGACAAATACTGCCAACTTCATAAAACTATGCACAACCAGTAAGCTATATTGTTATGAAGCAGGACTTTAGAAGATAATACAGAAGAACATAAGAATGACTTCCAAGAGTGGACAATCAGATTTAAAAACTGAACACAAGATGAAAATTGCAGTCTATAAGACACAGAAGGAAGGCAAAAACCCTACCATGTATAAACAGCCCAATAATAAAGAATATGATGATGAAAATAGCATCCTTTTTCAAAGTAAAAATGTTATATAATAATGGCCTAAACAGGTTGCGGCATCTGGCTGACCTGTCTGAGCTCCAAACTAATCAAGGTTTGTTAATATTTTGATGAAAGACCACCAAGGAATCCTGTGCTATAGGCTAGACTGAGAAGTTAAAAAAACACCCCAGAAAGCACCAGCAAACCATCTCTGTAGTGTTACCCCAAAATTTATCTGAACATGTCCAGGAGTTACCGAAGTTAAGATTGGTCTGAAGGAACCTTTAGCTTTTACCATAGAACATCAGAACAGAATGTGGGACTAAACAAAGAATGTAAACTAGCTGTACTGTTTATTAAGGAACAAATTCGTACAAGAACATTTTAACATAGTAATCTACATGTATTTTCTTGGATTGGGCATCATTTATGACTCGGTTGTAAATCTGAACATATTTGAAGCATGTTTCCAATATAAAATAAGAAATAGAAATTTGCAAGCATAAAACCTTGAAAAGAATCATTTAAATAAAATATATTTCAAAATGAAAGGATCAACATAATTTTAAAAGGATATAAAGTCTAAAGTCAACAAGTCCTTTACTTGAATGACATCTTTCATATATGACTGAATTTAAAAGGCTTATATCCTGTATCGCTTCCAAGTAAGAAATACTGCCATTTTACAAGATCAGTTATGAAACTACATATAAGGAAACTAATCTTACTGCATTCACAGAAATTTCCATAAAAGCAACCAAGGAAAGACTACACCGCAGAACTGGACAATCTGCAAAAACAGATTGGGCAGCAATTTCTTCTAGTTTCCTAATAGTCATTTTACATACCTATTTCCAATCTTCTTTTTACACACACCACAAACTTTTTCTTCTGTGATTATACATTTCACTTGCTGATGTAAAATCCGTTCTTCCTGCACCTTTGGCAAAATAAGAATTATTTTAGAAAAGAATAATACCTTCAAAATCATTTGAGGGGAAAAAAACAGATATGGTCCTTTAAATAGTATGGGGAAATGGGATTTCTGGAATAACACTCCAATTATCCTGTTCCATGTTTTAACTTTCTTTCTGATAATCATTGATAAGGGGGGAAAAATCTGACACATACTCGTAGGAATTCAGCATGGAGAAGCTTTTTAAGTATCTGATTGAATCGCTTCTTTTGGGCATTTTCTTCAAGGACTTTTTCCAAGAATATTCGGATCTCACTAATTTGAGTATTGGCTGGAAGGAGATTTATTGCCTACAAATACAATAAAAAGATAATGGAAGAAGAAATCACATTAGTTGAAATTGTTCCAAAATCATGCAGATACTTAATTACTCAACTAGGTAACAACACCATCGCATTGATTATGTTATTTAGTTGAGTAATGAAATATCTGCAAGCAAACAAGCAAGCTCAGGAGACACTAAAGACTCTGCCAATAAATAAACAAACAAATCAATAAAAAGATGGTTCTAATTTTCTAACAATCTACTTGCATTTTATCTTACGCCAAGCATGCTCATGAATATAGGAGAAATCTCCAGTCACAACTTATATGTCCATAGATTGGAGATAATAGAATGAATGTTACAATGTTTCATAAACTCCTTCACTCTCCTTTTGAGAGAGCTTGTAGATGAAGAGTAAGAGCATTTCAACTAGAACAGCATTCTTTTTATCCAGCACTACAATCTAAAACGCTTCCCATCTAAAAAAGCAAATTAAGAAAATCTTACTTTGGTAGTGTCCAATTTGCTGTGATGAAGTTCCAAAACCTGCAATGCAGCTTGAAGATTGGCTTGTGGCTCTAAGAGTTCCATCTTGATTGGTCCCAAGCAATGAACGCTAGGTGGTGAAAGATACATTCGGAGCAGAGACAAGTATACCTGTTTCACACAGAACAAACCATTGTGTTTTTCAAAAATACCCTCCAAAATAACTTGTTGTAAGTATGTCTTTCTCCAACAGAGGGAAACCTATTCTAGCTATAATTCTATACAATTGTATAAAAAAAAGTGGAACTACAGAGAATGGGGTGAAAATATGATTTTAGGTAACAGCAGGTAAACCATTCTTATGAACTGCTGATATATGAACACGGAAAATAAACAAATAAATGTATTTATCCCAAATTGCCAGGATGAAAAAGTTTGACACTTTCAGCCACCACTGTGGGGTGTGTGTAAAATGGATGCTAACTGGTTCCATATGGCCATAAGAACCTCTAGCTTAAAGTGTATGAAACCAATGGTTTCGTTCAGTAGACTGAGATAGTTCTGCCAGAACAGAACTGAGAAGGAGAATGACTCTAGCCTAACATTCTACATGGAACTATTTACGAAGAATGTTAATGCAGAACACTGTTGCTAGGATCTTACAGAGATAGGTTGGGATATGTAACACTGATCTTATAAACTACATTGGCTTCTAGATCTGACCGTAAATACCAATATAAAAAAGCAGCTAACCAAATAACAACAAGCTTTATAGCATTTAAGCAACTTTTTAATCCAATGCAAAATTATATTCTTGGATTTGCCAAATTAAATTAAGCATTCCTCTATTTCACCATTTTTATCTAATTATTGCAAAATGGCTTTTCAAATGTGAGTTCAGTCTCAATCTGCAATTTTATTCTGACAAAATCACATGCCAATAGATCAACAGCAAGTGGAAAAGTAGTTGGAGCTATTATAATTAGTACTGGGGGAAGGACAATGGTTTAAAGATTCATTCTCATTTTTATCTTACTTCCTCCACATCCCCATACTGCCTATTTATTATTTTAATAGCAATTATCTATTATCTGCATCTAATTATGTAGTAAATGTCAGATATATGTTTAATAAGCACAGGGCATTAACTTTAAGATGTTGAAAAACAAGTTACTCACATCTTTACTGCCATCTTTGTTTCGGTCATAGTGTTTGTGACAATAACTGAAAACAACAACAAGAAATTCAGAGCAAAATCTGAACAGAAGCCTGGTATATTATAAACTACATATTTTGAATTTTAATCAATCAGTTGATAGCAAATGCTAAAGATATTCAAACGGATTTTTCATTTGGCAAAAATACTGGACAGGTCTAATTACTCTGGAAAAAACAAGAGTTATTGGAGAATATTTAATTTTATAAAATTACAGATTTGGTAAATTCTGCTGAATGTATTTTACTGAAGACTTACATGTAAGTTCCAACATGATTTCAAAAGAAACAAGTTCAAAATCTCTTAAATGTTATAGACATTTCTCACAACTCTCTTTAAATTTCAGAAATTTTGGACAATGATTTCAGATTTTAACTTGAATCTGCCTAGATTTCTTCCTTGCTTGGAATCCCCTTCAAATCTGTTTCAACAAAAATTGATAGCAAAACCATATAGGTCAGCTATACTTCTCTGAAACTGTGTGCAAATTGTAATCTTTCTAAACTGTGTTGGAGTGAACTGCCAAGATTACCAAAACATTCTTGTTCATTACAGCGACACTGAAACTATTATTATGCACTGTGGATACCTAACCTTTACATTTAGTTTTGCATCAACAACAAAATAGAGAAGCTATGTAGTTGAAAACCAAATGGTCTAATAACAGTTGCCAATAAGTTGATGGTAATCGGTTTCAAAGATTACAAATCATGCTCATACTTTTCAGCTATCTTGGTGTCCTTCAGGATGTGAACATATATAAATAGAGCTTGCTCATGATTTCCCATCCGTCCCAAGAGCAATGCACGTTCTTCTAGGAGACCTGAGGGCAGGAGGAGAAAAGTAGCACTCGGTGGCAATGAAGTTTATAAAGCAGTCTATAAGAATATGTATAGTAGTGAAGAAGAAAGAAGGAAAGAACCAATGGAGGAGTCTGGGATAAAATATGCATTGCTGTTTAAATTATGGGACTGTGCAAGTCATTCAAAAGAGAGGCTCTGCAAAACACCACTCTTCAAATCTTTAAAAACTACCCTGTCTTTTTCTAGGTTTATATACCGTAAGTTCAGGAATGACTACTGACTAAATCAAAATCTTTAATTACAATCATAGATCAGAAAACTGTTGATTATTTTTGCAGACATGTCTAATTGCATTTTCCTTATTTATTTAAATCAATTTATATGGCTGCCCATCTCACAAGTCTAACTCTGGGTGGCTAACAAGAATTAACGAATATAATTTAAATGATAGCTAACTAGCTAGCTAGCCAGACAATTTATGCTTTTAACTATTTTAGATGTTATTTCCAACACACAAATTCGTTTATTGCATACCAACGTGATTCCCCATAGAGCCATTTTTCATATATGGTTCTTAAACAAAGATTGCAGGGCATTTTTTGTTGTCAATCTGCAGACTAAAGCCTATGGTTTTTATAGAACAGCTCTTAAATAACAGGCTGATACAGACATATGTGGGAATCCTCTTAAGTAAATACTAAAAAAACCCTCTGAAATACTGTAAATGTTGCACAGCACGGGTGACTGACTATTTCTTACCATCAAAGGGAAAGTCACTGATGAGTTGCTCAGCATTGTAATAACTGGAACTCTCAAGAAAGGAAATAAGTTTTTTTCGGTACTCTCCAAGCTCCCCCTCTTCCTCTCCAGCTGGCACTGGTGTTTCATCTGTCAGAAAAGAATTTTGTATGTGACTAAATATGTCTTACTGCTTATCTTTATATTTGGCTTTCTGTAATATTCTACTAAAGATGCACATAAGCGTTTTTTCTTCCTTAATTGGAAATGATCAATATAAGAATATTGTTTCTGTAGATCTTCTAAAAATGTTCTCTTACTTAAGTGAGCAACCAAACACCGCTACCCATATACTCCAGAATCACTGAGGCTCCCCTCTGCAACAATCTGGTTATGCATAATAGTATAAATCACGGGTGAAAATACCTGGAGGGAAAGAAGTGAGATATTCCTTCATTAGGCCTTGCACTTTCTCACAGTAGAGCTGAATCAGACAATTGTGAAACTCTGAACCAGACTCGTTCCAGATATCAATTACATGCTCCTGGAAATATATGTACATATACCGAATATAAAAGTTAATGCTACGTATCTCTAGAATTTTATAATATTTCAAAATGTGATCATCAGGAATTCGAAATGACTATGTATCTCCTTATTTACTATTAGAAACTATTTTTTAATTTTAAAAAGATGGATAAAATTACGTCTTTTGTAAATAATTTAGACAGTATGAGAAATAAAGTATGAGATTTTAAAAAGTAGATTATTACAATTTTAGTTCTTACCAAGTAAGGAATAGTGAGGTTTTTAAAATTCTCTAACAAGAAGTTCAAAATCCTTTTTCGTGGAAGGGATTCTACCTCAGGAAGATCTTCTGTAAATATCTGCCAAACAAATGGTTAAATTTCCAAAGCTGATATTTGCATACTTACTCTGATTTTATTAAAGTTCAAATAACACCACCACTGTATTATATAGGAGGGCTACCATATTGGGATAAGACTTGGGATGCTACATTAGCTTACCCTAACCCTAACCCTGAAAGTTCATAGGGTGGTCACTATCTTTCAACTCAACCGGACTATTGAGTTAGGCAAAAACAGGAAGGACGGAATGTTATTTAAGCCACCTTGAGCTCCTAGAAGCAGAAGTAGTAACAAATAAAAGAAATATACAATACTCTCTGATCAAATATCTGCAATTAACTTTTCTTTAACCTTCTCAAAGACTAATCAATATCTTTCCAATCAATCCATCATTCTCTTTGTATTTCTTATGATTTGCTATTATGGAGCTGATGAATCTTATTTATCTTAGGGCCTTAATATAGAGCCTGAAGATAATAGTATACCCACCAACATGTTTTTAGCTTTGTCAAGCTCTTTGCCCAAATTGCTTTAATAAAGAATTTTAATAAAAAGGAATGGGAAATTAGCATATTGGAACACAGAGCATTTGTTTCAAGCAAAATCCATCTTGTCCCCAAATTCCAAGTGACCTTTCTACTTGAAAAAGTCTTGAAACTTTTTATATAGATTTTAGTTTCTTTGTATCGTCAATATTGCAATCCAAATGTAATGCCATATATAGAAAAGCAGGATATTCTATTAAAACCTGAGATTAACTCTGCAAATATTCTGAAGGAGGTCAGATAATTAAATGCTACATAGTTGAAATTGTACTGCCTACCAAACAGATGCTTCGTTCTTTTGGGGTGGATTACAATATAATTTACAATTTATCTTCAAGGGTAAATTATTATTCAAAGTAGTCCCCATGTGGAATATATAGTCATAATAATTAAAAGTAATCTTTAACCTATTTAATAGTCAAACTGACAGCAACCTGTCTAAGACTATTTGCTTTATTATCACAATGGTCAGTAAAGAGAACCCTTCCTCCTCTCTGTTTTTAAATGTATCCAAGTGAACTTACTTTTAATCCATCTTCAGGAAAATCCCTAAGTACCCAAACGGAATAGGAAAATATTAAATTCAAGTTCTCTGTTCCTACAGTATAAAACAAAGGTGTCAAATTAAAGAACTAAAAGGTAACACAATGACAGAATATGGTGCAAGTGACTAGACATATCTTTTTAAACACATCTTTTTTTAAAGGGGGAGGGAGGGAGAGAACATACACAGGCACCATCAAGGTTCTTAACTGCAGAGGACGATAAAGGAAATAAGATTCACAGATACTTCCTTTCATTAGCTTCAATATCAAAATTTAGCTGTTATCTTCAGAATTGAGAAGGGAACTATCCAGCCCTCCTCTATTAGCAAGTTTATTAAGGCAGGATATCTTTGAAACTTGAAGCCATTTTTGCCAATATATTTGCATGATAGAGAAGGTGAGCTTCTAGGGGCCTGAGAGATGGCATTGCTTAATTGAAAGAACCCAGAGCATACAAACTCTGCCAAGATCCAAGGGAGTTCTAAATACCTCCCCACACTCCTGATTTTTAGGTCACAGCTTCCTTACTGCTACACACAGGGCTTTTTTTTCTGCCGGAACGCTGTTCCGGCACCTTTTTTTACTGAATTATTTAATTATTTTTTTCATCGTAGCAGCAATTAAGCCTAGGTTGCCGAACCGGTAGTGACTTATGGTTGACCATGCCCCCGAACCAGTTCGTGAT
>JAOYMU010000001.1:101107031-101119921 GCA_025802295.1 Psammodynastes pulverulentus | reverse complement strand
AACCTGATACAAAGCCCCCCTGGTTACGGCTGTAATGTGATCTTCAAGAGACAGCCGCACATCCAGGAGGATGCCTAGATTGCGAGCCTCTTCCGTAGGGGTCAAGATCTCCTCCCCAATAGCCAGCGAGGGAATCAGCTGGCTATATCGAGACGCCGGAAACCACAGCCACTCGGTCTTGGCTGAAGCCTGTTCCGCCCCATGGTCACGTGATCAAAATTTGGATGCTTAGCAACTGGTTCATGCAGTATTTATGGCGGCTGCAAAGTTCCGGGGCCATGTAGTCCCCTTTTTCGACTTTCTGATAAGCAAAGTCAATGAGGAAGCCAGATTCACTTATCAATCGTATTGCTAACTTACCAACTGCAATGATTCACTTAACAACTTGGCAAGAAAGATTGCAAAATGGGGCAAAACTCACTTAGCAAATGTTTTACTTAGCAACATAAATTTTTGACTCAATTGTGGTCTTAAATCGAGGACTACATGTAATTTTTAACTTAGGAGGTCAATAAATCCCATCTAGTCTGACTTTTCCCCAAGCTAATTATTTCTCATTTAACAGGGTTTTTTATATCACATAAGAAATAAGCATATTTCTTATTATGGGACAGCAATCACAAACACACATCACCCATAATAACAATAACATAAATCAAATATGAAAATAATTAAAATATTATAGAAGCCAGAGTCAATTGAACAGTCATTTCCAATCCCACCAGCCAATGAAGCCTAGGTTTCACAGAAATTAACAATCTTAGCTGAATCTGAATTTGCCACACCTACCTGCTGTATTTTCTTGGAGAAGTTCTTGTTTGATTTTTCTAATGTGACTTCAAACCTGTTGCAGCCTATCAAACAATATATGGATTTAGATAAGATATATTTTAAACTAACTATTTAAGCAACTTCCATTTATCAGTTAAGGAATAATGTCATGCAAACTTCTGAACTGATATTAGAGGAGATGCAAGTCTCACAACTTCATTTGAAGATTGCAAAAAAATCGTACTGCACATTACAGCATATCCAGTTATCAGAAAATCAATAATGACTATCCAACTACTAGGAAGATTCCACGATTAATTTTCATTTCAAGACAATCTCTTTTTCTGTGAAATTGAGAAATGGTTTTGTAGCCTTTTTCAGGCTGTCAGACTTTAAACATTACTTTTTACAGAGATAACACTTACCATCTCTGTGATAAGAATATTACTGTGATGAGGAGATTCCCAAGTTTATGAGATTTTTACAGAACAGGGCGGACCCAAATCAGTCATGATCATATAATGAGGATCTAATTCAACTAGCCCTAATAAATTGTTGATTTAAAGGAATCCTTTTTTTTACAGTTGTAATTCATATATATTTCTATTCTATTCTTTATCATGTAAATTTTATATACAGTAATTGAATTATTAATATTAAGTTCATTTCTCAAATAAGCTTTAACTGGAAGGGTTCACAATAGTACAACAGCACAAACCACAATTTACAAAGCAAAATGCCTGAGTGAGTTTATGTAACCCACTAAACCTAAAACAAAAAAACCCATATAAATTAGCACAATGCATAAACCCAGCCAGAATAAGACTAAAACACGTTTCTCCTTCTTGGCAGCAGAGGTGGTATTCAGCAGGTTCTGACCAGTTCTGGAGAACCAGTAGCGGAAATTTTGAGTGGTTCAGACAACCGGTGGTAACCTTCCCCCAGGAGTGGGGGAGGGAATAGAGATTTTACAGTATCCTTCCCCTGCCACGCCCACCATGCCACGCCCACCAAGCCACAACCACAGAACCGGTAGTAAAAAAAAATTGAATCCCACTACTGCTTGGCGGATATTCTGTCTATGTACAGGACCTATCTTGTATGAATCTGCCCTAAAATACAGTGAAGTAACAGATGGCTCTCAACTACCCTCAGTTGTTACTATTTGTTAATATGCAAAAAGATGGTAAATCATTACAAACTTACCAGTTTCTTTTCGAATTCTGTAAAGTAGAAGATGTCCTTGTTTAGTCCCAACTAGGAGCCATTCTTCTACAAATGAAAAAACATTTAATTTGCACCAGCGATATTCTATTTTTTCCTAAGAAATTCCCAGTTTGACAAAATAATTTTCAACTAAACACATATTTTCTAAGGCCAAATGTATAGGGCAATCCTACCCATATTACCAGGTCTAACTGCCTTTATTCCTAGGAAAGTATGTGCAGAACCTTATTCTAGAACTAAATATGACATACCTCTTCATGGCTCTATAAATGAACTTTACTGTAGTTTTTTTTATAATCAAACATTTTGGTGTTTTTTTAAAGTATTGGAAACCATCTGAGACTGTTATACAGTACAGTATTTGAAATTTGAAATTTCTGGGAATTTCACTATTCCCAAAGAGGAAGAAAATACAAACTACAAGTCGCATTCCTCATCATACTTTATTAAAATAAATGCAGTTAAACCAGAAGACACACAGGAATTTGGCATTCATGTTCATTTATTAATAAGACAACAAGGGCACTGCGAGAAACATCTCACTCCATGGGACGTTTGCATTTGAATCTAGTTCTCCCTTTCCAGACCCACATCGGCCCTGCCTGGAGGCAGGTAGGCAACGCTTTTCCTTCTCATGACTCACGTGAGGGTCACGTTTAAAAATCACAGCAAGCAAAGCGCTCAGGTTGTCCCAGCATCATCTATCAACGCGCGAGGAAAGTGGCAAGATTTCGCCATTTAATTAGTTCGCTCAACGTAACAAGATGTCGTGGTCGGAAGGGAGGGAAGGAGGGGGCAGTAGAAAACGGACCCCTGTACAACAAGACTTTGGGGTTGTGACTCTCGACACACAACGCCACTGAAATATGAGAGGGACCGAATCCGGAGGGGCGCCCTGCACTCACCCCAAGCCGCCAAGCAGTCGATCTGCAGCGGCAGTTTTTCCAGGATCATCACCGGCTCGAAAGCGTCGTGCATGACGGCGACAGCCTGGCCTCAGCCGCTTCTCCTCAGAAACGACGGGCCTTTGCCCCAGAGCCACCAAGGAGGGCCCGAGCGACGACGGTGCCAACAACCCCCCCAGCCACAAAAGCCGAGCTTGGGCCACTGCAACGTTTCCGGGTTGCTCTTCACTTCCGTAGCCAGACTCCGCCTCTGAGCAAGCCGCGCAGGCCGTTTTTTCCTCTCCCGGCTGCCGGCTACCTTCGGCTAGCCTGGGCTCCCGTTGGAGGAGCAAAGCCTGCAGCTCCGGTTCCAGCCACAGAGGTTACGTTAAGCACCTGCCTTTGAGTGTTTTTCGGTGGAGCCCGTCTTGGGGGACAAAGAAGGAGTTGAGCATTTGGGGGGCGAGGGGGGGTGGGAAGGTCGAGGAACAGACGGAATCTGCAGCAAAGTGCGAGGGCAACTCCGAAGCGCAAAAGCACATACCGTAGTATGGATGGTGTGTGCTCCTGTGTGATCTGAAAGGTTTCTTCTCCAAGGAATCTTTTCAACATTTAAGCCGTTGCAATTCTGTCCTGCATTATTGTCGTTTGTGTGTGTTTGTGTGTTGTAGATGTAGCGTCGTGTCCGTACAATTCATTCCTGCAAACTATATTACAAAGATTCCATTGTAATTCCTCCGGGAACGTGGGTACCCGTAAAGAGTCATATTTCTTCATGCTGTAATAGCTTGTTTCCAGAGCCTCTGCCTTTTTTCCTTTTCCTGGGTATGTGCAGTTGCTTCATTCAGCTACAGAACGATTTCAGTGGAGTTCTTTGATTTTTTTTCAAGGCAGTGGTAATCCTAAATCCTGTATTCAAGTTCCCTCGCTAAATTCACCTGGCCTTAATTCTTTTGTTTAGCATCACTTTACTATCCTCAGAGTCGAACCTGCATGCTGCAGGAATGGAACATTTTAAAAAGTTCTTTGTTTCTTTTTCTTTTTTTATTTGACTTATATGCCATCCATCTTGTCTAATAAAACCTTGATTGCTGGCCTTTTTGTTCTGAATTTAAAAAGTAAAAAGTAAATACAAATTAATGGGCTGATCTCTAAAAAAAAAGGCAGAGTTTGGATTTTCTTTAAATTTATGTAATTACAATCACAAGTTATCAAGTCTCCCAGGTTAACTTCTTGTTTTAACTTTACATCTCTCACACTTTAAAATAATTTAAATTTATTTTATTAATTTTTATGTTGTGTTTTTAGGTCTTTGTAAGCCACCTTGAGTCACCATGTGCGAGTAGACAGCAATGTAAATTTTCTAAATAAATAAATTCTTAATGAACTTGATATTCTTATATTCAGCATACACCTTCCTAATATACCGATACATCAAATCTAAAATCGCCTAAGACTATAAAAGACATAACATAGTCCTAAGACAACAGTGTTTCTTTGGCTTTGTCGCAGGTATATTTCAAACTCTAAATGGTTACTGGTGACATTCAGGAATAAGAAAAAGCTAAAATTATTAAGCATGAGCAATTGTAATCTCTTTTGCCCTCAGTCTTTTGACTCATCCAAACAATGACAGATATATTAGATTGCAGAAGCTGCAACTGTATCTGAACCCATGGTCTGTTCCTGACATTTTGCCATTTTAAAAAAAAGACATTTCAAATAAAACATATCAGAAAGATACATTTAGCTCATTTTAGTGTTTAAAGGCAAAAATAATTTTATTATACAGAACATAAATCTGCTGAATCAAATGAAAAAGTTCCTGTAACAGAGGACACCCTATTTACCAAACCACTTATATACATTGTGAGTTCAACCAAAACACATCTGGAAAGCAGAATTAAGCCAGTAGTAAATTCCATGTGAAAACCCAATTCCAGTTTTTCCAGAAGAAATGGCTATATCAAATATCTGTAGGATTCGTGTTTTGGCACTAAACACAATTTAAAGATTAAAAAAAATACCTTATTTTGCACTTCTCTAGGCAACTGGAAAGAAAGGTCCAGCACACATACTTGCATAAATTATTCCAGAAGAGTATTTGTCATTAGGTTAACCTGAATCTATTTCTGTTGCAAGACTTGTTTATCCACCCAGTAACAGGGTCAGGTTTCTTGATAGCCTCTTTTTTTAAAAAAAACCTCTCAAGTATTTCAGTATCTAAATATAATTATACAAGTGTTAAAAATGTCTCTTGGTGTAGATAATAGTTGGAAGGGAGGTAGGATGTAGAGGAACTGTGGAAGGTAATGAAGCTACTGATACCCTACTGTAACAAGATCCTTCTGGCCTTTGGTTAAAGTGACTTGAGGACTGAGCTGCCACATTATAGTCTGCATTTTTATTGTGCATCACAGCCAGCTCCAGATCTGAAGAAACAGCTCAGAAAGATCTCTTCTTCTGTAAGCCTTGGCTATGGTTTTACTTAGAAGCAGTGAACAGGTGGCTGTAAATAGCTGTTTTAAATATCTCATTGGCCTCAGAAGACTGGTACTTCAGGAATGTTAAAAAGCTGGTGTATTGGGGTGAGATTTCAGCCCCACTACACCAGCAGGAGCACTGGAAGCAGTCAGGAATGCCACTTAAGAACTGCAAAACAGAATACTTCCCATTTATGACTACTTTTTACAAAGTTCACACCCAAGCAAATTCAGCATAGGTTAAACAAATAAATGTAACAATTTAAAGTCAAACATAGCCCAATTGAATTGCCACTCTCAAGCAATTTCAAATCAAAAAGGCTTTTGACAAGTTACAGTACCACAATTCATGGCTGATATGTTCTGTTTGACCTTATGAATCAGTGGCTCAAATCTTTTTGGGCTCAATAAACCTAGTATAAATAATTTTATCATGGAAATAGCGATAGTTGGTAAGTACTATGATGTTCAATGATGTTTTCATTCAATTATTGTTCCAATTCAAATGGTTAACTGCTCATGCTCAGACCTCATTGCCAGCAATGAGATAGCAACAAACCTGGGATTAAGTAATAATTGCTTTTAAATACATTAAACTGAAATTATTTTTCTATGCTGTGGAATGAAAAAAGTGCACTTAATTTTGCTAAAAAATATTAAGCATCATAATTTCTCCCAAATATTTCTATTGGAGTTTTCCAGAAGCAAAAGTTTTCCTTCAAAAACTCTCTTATTTTCCTAGCCAGACAGCAGACTCTTCAGACAATTGGCTACTGCTTCTAAGAGAAAAGGCACTGATCCTGATTCACAGATTTCTCACACACGACAGAGTGTTGCATACATGTTTTTGTATGCAAAGCACTTTTACAGATGGGATGATATTTCTGTCAGTTCTGATGGTGTCAAGTCCTCCAGGAAAAGTGGATGGAGATAGGAATCGACCCCCCATTTACAGTCTCAAGTAGTGGATACTGGAGTTAAGTGCAACATCTTACTGAATACACCATGCTGGAAATTATCTACAAGCAGACGTCACTTTTGGCTTGTTTGAAGAAACTTCTGCACATGGTTCATCCTTACTGGCTCGAAGAAACTTCTTATTTTCTCCCAACCCCTTATAGTTAAATCATGGGATTTAGATCTAGTATTGAATTAAAAGTTGCTCTGCCAATTGCTGAAAATTTTAACTTAAAATACTTTAAAAGAATTTGCTGCAATAAAAGACATTTCCATAGTTTAAATAACACACTGGCAGCAAACAGTGCAAATGCAAATCTTTTCATGACCGAAATTCCCTTAATGCTGACCTCACAAAAAAATTCCTTCTGATAATAATCAGTGGTTCCAAAGTTCATGGAACATATCAGAGAAAGCAGCACTGAAACATAGCAAGATAGACAAGGTTTCTTCCTTTCTCAAGCAGTAAGACGGCTTCTGCAAATCGTTTCATCTTTCATTCCATTTTGGATCTTTCAAAGTGCGTGATCATTCTTTCCTGCAAGATTTAACAAATGGAACCCAATAAATATAACAATTTACTTTCCCTGAAAAAAAATTACATTACTGTAATTGAAGAATGATTGTGAAAAAGCCATTATTCTAATTGTTGTTGCTGCTGCTACTATCATAAAGTTGTCAAATAGCATAAATTCAATTTCAGCAAAAGTGAGCACGATACAACGTTTATCATACACAAAATATACATTTTGTTTGCATGTGCTCTTCTAGGTACAAGTTAAGGTTAGCATGTTATAAATACTGATCTAAAGCTTTTAAGGCCTAGAAAACTATTGATCTAAGCCCAGTAATTTGTTCAAAATAAATACAGCATGAAAACAGGTAAGAGGCACCTTCTGGCACTGTCTAACAAAAAGACAATAGCAATAGCCCTACATTTTAAGATCATGGGTAATATGATTTGGATTATCATTCAGATTGATTTATTTCCTATATGATAGCCTCGTCACATTTTCCAAACAATATTCAAAAACTTCCCAATCACATTAAAATTAGTCTTAATACTGTATTCTGCATCCTCTCCATAAAATACAGGGGTTTATTTAGAGAGCTAATAATGTAAGCAAGGCTTTCCCTGCCCGCAATTCCAGGTTGGACAATTCATATTTACCATTCTAGAAGCTGGTATTAGACATTTCGAATGAAATATTGTTTTCAGCTTGATGTTTTTCACCAAAGGCTGACATGGAGTCTTAAGATATTCCAGTTTAGATTTAATTCTTTCCATTACACAGACAAAATTAAGATGTTTTTGTAAAAAAAAAAAATACAACAAATGGTGGGGATAAAGGGATAATTGCAGGGAAGGGTTAAAGGATGCCATTCATAAGCTTTCTGTATAAGTATCTCTGCAGATTGTTAAAAAAAATCAGGTATCTCTTATGAGATCTTTGACTAAAGTATTAAACAAAATTTCCTTTTGACATTTAGTAGCTTCCTGATACACTAACTGAAACAGTTGAAGCATTCAGTTTTTAATTGCTGGAATCATTTCTCTAATTCTTAGCTTATGACTCTTCTGTCACATCATAGGACCTGAATTATTGCTTAAGGGTTAGTTACTGACCTCATCTGAATCCAGTAATGCTGGCAGAGCCCTGCAATTGAGAGGGAGAGAAAAACATAGTAAAGCAAAGAGAGACTCATGATTGCTGTGGTACAAGCATGAGGTATGCATATTCACCAAAATATGCTGGTGATTCAGAATGCAAGAATAGAAAAACCACATAATTAAACAAAACCTTGTATTTTTCTTTCATTGAACATTAAATAAAATTAGCATTTGTACACATCAGCCATGTAAGACAAGGATTTATATTTTTTTCAGACATGGGGCTGCATTTGACTACTTGATAGCACATGGATGAAACAAAAATAGGTAAGCCCAGAGAGATAATTGTATTTAATTTAATTTAAAATGAAATTTATTAAAATGTAATAAATATGATGGTTCTTCGTGTATTTATTCACTTTCTCTTCCTTCACCAATTTTGTAGGTAACTCTTGGGGCTGTACCCGAACTTTGGGGAGACACATGTGGCCTTTAAACCTCAGACTGAATACTTATTATCTCCTGGCCATGGAACATCCTGAAGTCACATTACAAAAATGGGCTGCAAAGTGGCCTATTTTTCCCCCCCAAAAAAAGATTGGGATGGGAGCAGGAGGATTCTAGGAAATAAAAGTGTTTCCATTCCCACCCATTTCCATCTTTAACCCACCTCAAATCTTCACAATAATTAAAAAGGACTGCTCCATTTCAACCCATCTGTTTTGGTGACATCATAACACTATAAAATGTGGAGCAGAAGAACCCTGGTGGTGCAGTAGTTAGAATGCAGTATTGCAGGCTAACTCTGTTCATAGCCAGGAGTTCAATCCTGACTGGCTCAAGGTTGACTCAGCCTCCTGAGGCCACTAAAATCAGGATCCAGATTTTGGGGGGCAATATGCTGACTCTGTAAAAGCTTAGAGAGGGCTGTAAAGCACTATGAACTAGTGTATGTCTAAGTGCTACTGCTATTTAGCAGCCAACCCAGTGGATATTGTCCAGTCTAACAAAGGCCGTTGTGACTCCAAAAAGCTTCCCAAAAATTGTTTCATCAAGTAAAAAGCAAGCTTAAGAACAAGGATACATTTACAATTTATATTAGAAACTGATAACTGGAAGCCTAAAAGGCAGAATCCAGTACTTACACCTATTCTGGATATTGGAAATGGCAACATCCCTTTATTTTCAAAGTAACTATTTAGTGCTTTTAAATAATTTTTATGTATATAATTTTTATGTATATGTATATACTATAGATACTTACACATCAGTCACAGAAGAAGGAACATTCTCTTCTACCCATTTCAAATCATCTTCTTGCTACAGTTTTTAAAAGTTGGTGATTATTGGATTATTGTAAAATTATAGTACATTTTTGTGATGATTACATTCAAGCTAAAGTATAAAGCAAAAAAATATCTTCCCCATATTTTTCCAATAGAATATCTCATTAACTATATCTGACATTTTTTCACCTCTTCCTATTCAGAGAGGCCCATAAACATTTTACTACGTTACTTCATATATAACATAGGCCATCATTTTAAAAAGATATGCTTAATTGAATTACTATTTTCCTTTAAAAAAGAATGTATAGCATCCAAAGTGCTTTAATTTACCATTATTCATTAGAAAATTCCAGTTACAGGTTATTAATATACATGCAGTCCTTGCTTAACGCCCACTCATTCAGTCACCATTCAAAGTTATAATGGCACTGAACAAGAGGGAGTCATGTGATCAGGATCTGGGGGTTTGGCAACCAGCTTGAAACTACAATGTTGTAAGAGTCCCACGGTTACATGATCATCATTTGCAATGTTCACTGTTCAGCTTCGAACAATAGGGAAGCCTGCAAGAGATTGTAAATGGCAATCACGTAACTGCAGGATGCTGTAATCATGGGATTCGCTTAACGGCAGCACCTGGAACTGCTGCAACTGCTATTACGTTAACATAGTCACATGATGTGCTTTATGACTATGTCACTGAATAACAGAAATGCTGGCAACAATTACAACTGTTAAGTGCTTTAATTTATTACTATCCATTGGACAAATTCCATTAAATAATATCTTTAATTACTAAAATAATTAGTAATTTGGAAATTACAGTTTATTCACATAATGGTAATTTTTTTTATCACACGTACTATGGAAGAAAAATATTTTGTAACAGTTATCATAACATGTTTTTCCCATAAAAGACCTAAAATGTGTATTTACAAAAGGCATGAGGTTAAGTGCAAATTAAAAAGGATTTGTCTTTGCTGTTGCATCTCCCTTTTTTAGATTATCTTAGTTTAATCCCAACAACTGACATTACTTATAATTGCTGCTATTTACTAGAAGTAATATTTCACTAATGAGCACCTTAGCACTTTGTTTTGATATCTTCCATTTTTCTAGCATTAGCTAAAAAATATTAGTAAAGGACTTACTGCTTTGTTGGTTTTGGGATTTCCATTTGATTCTTGTTTTGAAGTTCTCATTTTCATGCCCTCTGTATAAAATATTGGGGGAGGAATCTTATTCAAGAGTGCAACACTTTGTTGAGTATGTAAAATATCATATATAATACTTATCAGTGTTTAATATATTTCCCATGCTCAGAATAGGTTTTAAAACTCTACTGTTTTATGGAAAAATAGAATGGACTTCTGTGGAGGCAACTCCTGGGAAAATAACAGAGGGGAAAAATTATTTCGTCCTATAGGTCTGGTTTTCAGTTCTGTTTATTTCTGATGCCATGATAAATCAGTATGAGAGAGATCTTCAAAGAGACAAAAGCATATCTAAATTGCACAAAACTGAGGTAGCCCATTGGAGCTACTTTAGGAAAAGAAGTTCAGTATTTATGTCTGCCAAACATAGAGTAAACAGGTCTGTGTGGAGATGTGAGAAAAAGTGAGAGATTTGTTTTAACCTGTTCTAGTTCCATTCTATATCCAATTGCTCCCATGAAGATATAAGGATATATTTCTTGCATACTGAACGATATGATCAACTTTAGAAGTTTATTGTTCCCTGGTTCACATGACATGGTAAATCATAATGTGAAATTTTGATCTTAACTTAATATGTTAACTTGGCATATTATGCAGTCATTAAACCACAGTTCAATATAATGTGAGAATCAAATCTGCCTTGTTTTATTTCATAAATGTCTGACTCAAATGTAACTACGTTTTCAGCTGGTGCTTGAATTCCAGTGCCAATGCAGAAGTCAGAGAGATCATCCCATGAAATAAAATTATGACTCTTAGGGACAAAAATGCAAGAAAGTTGTTTGTAATAGCCTTATGCCACAAAAGACTGCAACTATGGTATGTAATTAAAACTTAAACTGGGGTAAAGGGATACTTATACAGCCTCGGTGGTGCAGAGGTTAGAATGCAGTAATTGCAGGCTACTTCTGCTTAGAGCCAGCTGCCTGCAATTTGGCAGATCAAATCTCACCAGGCTCAAGGTTGACTCAGCCTTCCATACTTCCAAGATGGGTAAAATGAGGACCCAGATTGTGGGGGCAATATGCTGATTCTGTAAAACTGCTTAGAGAGGGCCGTAAAGCACTATAAGTGGTATATAAGTCTAAGTGCTATTGCTAGTGATAATACATACAGCTACAGATATGCCCTTTCAGAATAAAAGTTGCATTCATAAAACAGATATGTTTTTCTTACCAAAGCTCTCTTTCAGCATTGGCTCTTTCTGTTCATCGTCCTCATCTTCTTCAGACAATGGTGAAAAAGCAAACCTTTTGGAAAGCAAAGTAATAAATAATAGCTTCATCAGATTAATATAAAATATTCTTTAAACTTGTGATATATTTAAAATTGCTTGTAGTATCTAAATCTGAAAGGGAAAGTACTGGACAGCAACAATAAACAGATGTGTTAGACCAGGGGTGTCAAATTGGCATTGTCACATGACGTATCATGACTTTCCCCATGCTAAACCAGGCGTGGGCATGGCCAGCACATGATGCATCTGGCCCATGACCGCGTGTTTGACACCCCTGTCGTAGGCTGTATCTACCAATATTTGTAGTACAAAGTATATATACTATAAAGTAAAATATAGTATAAATTATAGTACCGCTGGTTGTTTGCAGATGGCCTCCAAAGAATCATGATGACAAAAAGAATCATTGAGAATAACAGCCGCCAGATGGCATCATCAACCCATAGCTCTTGCCAATCCTGTTTATTGATGTAAGATAATAAATGATTAAAAGTTCCATTTTTGAAAAGAAATGAATTCCTCAGAGGCCCCGTCAGGGCTATCCCTCTCCCTCTTTTTATGACAAATTGTAAATGAGGACAAGATTGGATTTACAATTTGACACCAACATTTTCAACGAGGCAAAATTAAAGTTAAGCTTGACTCCTACTGATTTTATGCTCGTGTCCAAGTTAGTTTCCTTAGCAGCAATAAAGAAGTGTCTTCGTTTGCCATTGACTTCTCCCATGATATATTATTACCTTCCCAGATCAGTCTATAGTCCTGATATTCTCTATCGCTTCCACCCAGGTCTGAGCCAGCTTAGCCTCCAAGTTAAGACAAGGTTATCAAATTCATAGCTATCTACTTAACTAACAAAACTGACAAAAAAAGAGACAGACTCACCGATTTACAATCCATCAATCTGAATTTCAAAGTTGTCCAGATGATAAAAACGATAGATGCTAAAATATTTTTTTAAAAAAAATAAGAACATATGCATATGGCAAAATATTAGCAAATCAGATTAAACTGCAGAACTCAATGTTTTTTTTAATGTAATTATTTTTATTATCTATAACCAATTCATACTATTATATTTGTGGTCATCTGCCTGATTTCTTTGAAACTTGCTCTTTATTCATTGAAAATAAAAATCATGAAGAATGAACAGTTTTACAAAAAATATTTACCCTTAACTTTCTATTCAGTTCAATAAACCTAAGGAGATAAC
>JAOYMU010000001.1:101062000-101073470 GCA_025802295.1 Psammodynastes pulverulentus | reverse complement strand
GTCTGTACCCCGCCCCGAGTCCCTTAGGGGAGAGGGAGCGGGTTATAAATATGATTAAATTGAAATTGAAATTGAAACTCATACGTTAAAGAAACTTAAATTTTGGCCTACAGAGTTCGTCTGAAATTGTTTTTATCTGGAATGATATGAATGAGCCTTCAGTCTTCAGAGGGATAGAACAAAGCATGTCAAAAGATGCTATTCACTATGGCAAATGGGAACATCGAGATGTTCATAATCTCTATGGCTTTTACCAGGTAGGAGAAGTACAACTGAATTATAATTATAATACTGGTAGTTCTTATTATTGTATTGCCTGTGGCTGCTAATCTTGTATTTTGTATTTTGTCTATAGTTGTCATAATCAAAGTGGATTATAAATTCATTAATAAAAAACAGTGCCATTATAATCACAATAATAATTTTTTAAAAATCTTTGTACAATAATGAATTATTTTAAAATCTGTGTAGCTGTTAATGTTACTTAAAAACAAACTTCAGCAAAGTATACTGCACAATATCATATTTTGTTCCAAAATATTACAAAGTACATGGCTTTATTATATATAATATCATTCTTTCCTTTCTTCCTGTTCCTAAGATGTGTTACTTCTGCGTTTCCTATTTCAATATGTTTTGTTGTATTTTATCATTCCTGGACCTCACTTTTGTATAATTCCAATTCCATTGCAACATTTGCTAAAAATGTTTTGCTTACCATTACTGTGCTGCATAAGTGCTGAATAAGACACAGGACACCATGAGTTCTAGTCTCCCCTCCCCTTAAGAATAGATATGGCCAGCTGGGTGACTTTGGGCCAGTTGTAATCTCTCAGCCAACTCATCTCACAGTTGTGCATAAAATGTGTACAGAGATTCTCATTCATCCAGGTCATGGTTGTCCCAAAGATGCTTTTTCAAAAAGAAACTGGACTTTCTTTGTTTTTCCTTGAAGACATTTTGCTTCTTGGATGAAAAGCGAAACGTCTTCAAGAAAAAAAAATAAAGAGAGTCCAATTGCCTTTTGAACAAGCACCTTTGGGACAGTTGTGAGGAAAATAAATCACCCTCAGTTGTTCATAGTAAAGATGGGATATCTAATATAACAACAACAATAGTGGTAATAATAATTTTTTCAGCAAATGGCAACTGCAGAAGGGCTGGTGAAACGAAGTGGAGGACTGGAAAGACCCTTTGTTCTTACCCGCTCTTTCTTTGCTGGATCGCAAAAGTATGGTAAGTATCGAGGAAGACTGATTTTTGTCTGGTGTTGCCCTTGTCTGGATTTAACCATTTTTAGGCTACTCAATGATTCGAACAATTGTGTATGCTTGAAAGTAAAAGAGATGCAAGTATATGTGTTTTTCTGTGCGCATATTCCCTTGCATCCTACTGTGACCCACAGTTAAATCAGATGACCTCTAGGGAACTATAGTTAATCAGATTTAGAACAATTTAGGCTCTTAAACTGAAATGCGGATTTATTTCATTTGCTGGCTTGAGTCCAAATGAGATCCGTACCATTCTGTTTGCTTATTTCTGAAGGATATTGGTGAACTTCATTTATAAAATCACCTTTTTTAAAGAAAATGCATTGATAAACAAATCATGCTCTCTCTGTTCCCACAGTCATGACAGTCATGCTATGTGATACATTGTAAGATGTTGAATTTGAAATACAAAGCACCTGACATGCTGACAGATGGAGAGTATAACAAATGCTTTCCTGCTGTACTTTAGCCTCCTTTTACATGGCAAATGATTTTTTTTAAATAAAAATGTTATCTATTCTGGACCTGAATTATTATAAGCTGCCTAGAGTCATCTCCAGGTAAGGTGGGCGGCATATAAATTAATTAATTAAATAAATACATGAATTAAATAAAGAAGAGGTAAATAATGAAAATTATTAAAAATAATAATGGGAGAGCAAATTCCAAAGTTTTAGGATGGCCAGATTTTTAAGACAGTGAAAATCACTTAGTTATACAGACATCTACAGGATCTTACGGAGTGCAGATTCCACAGGTTCGTCACCTGATTTGTGCTGTGTCACACATACAAAAGAGGTGGAATTAGTGTCATATTAGCATAACACTGCTTTTGTCATTAGACACACAAAGATGCACAAAGATGCCTCTGCTTATTTTCCAAAATATACTTATATATGTATATTCATAGATATATGTGAATTCATAGCACATTACATGGATTATGTGTTAAAAATCAAAACCATAAAGAACTGTGGAATACAGCTCTTCTTAAATCAGAAACAGCTTCGTAACTTAGGCTTTTTCAATTGGGTGGATCCATGGCAATACACAATTTTCAGGGTAATACAATTTCCACTTAGTGGAAACGCTGTAAGGCCAGCAACATATATCTGTAGTGGCATAATGTATGATGTATATTTGGAAGCAAAGCCCATTCGATTCAATAGCTAAATACAGGTAGGGTTAAGATTTTGCCCTGTGATCTGCAGGTGCAATGTGGACTGGAGACAACGCAGCAGATTGGAGTTACTTGAAAATCTCCATTCCAATGTTGCTCACAATCAGCATTGCAGGAATTTCTTTCTGTGGAGGTAAGATATATATATATATATTTACCTACTCCCTTTAACTGGACAAATAGCCTCCGGATATTCATACAACTGCTGACCTCACCCTCTTCCGCAAAAAGTTAAAAACCTTTTTGTTTTGCCAGGCCGGTCTAGCCTGAGCGGTTTACGGTCCAGTCCCCGGGTTTTTAGGTTAGGGTTTTTAGGTATAGGGTTCTTAACTTTTTGTCTTAATTTTTAAGGTGATTTTATAGTGTATTTATTGTATTTTAACGTTTGTTCATGCGCTTTTATCTGTTTGTTACCCGCCCCGAGTCCCTTCGTGGAGATGGGGCGGGCTATAAGTCCAAAATTAAATTAAATTAAATTAAATTAAATTTCCTCTTGCAGAACGCATGCTATGTTCCATTAAAACCAGAGGTGGTATTCAGCAGGTTCTGACCAGTTCTGGAGAACCAGTAGTGGAAATTTTGAATAGTTTGGTGTACCGGTGGTAACCTTCCCCTGGAGTGGGGTGGGAATGGAGATTTTGCAGTATCCTTCCCTTGCCATGCCCACCAAGCCACGCCCACCAAGCCACACCATACCCACCAAGCCACGCCCACAGAATCAGTAGTAAAAAAATTTGAATCCCACCACTGATTAAAACAAAATAAAAAGTAGTAGGTGAAGCTTCTGAAGTCTTAAAAGAGACTCAGACATTTCAAAAGTTGTTTGTTTTTAATTAAAACATGTATACGTTTTTCTGAAAATTAGTCTGTTTGGTCTTAGGATATATTCTATTAATAAATGTGGACAATCCAAGAAATTTGAATTTCTCACCAATTTCTGACAACACTACCTCTTTTTTTGATGTCCAGCGGATGTAGGTGGATTTATTGGAAATCCAGAACCAGAACTACTGGTTCGATGGTATCAGGCTGGGGCTTTGCAGCCTTTCTTCAGAGGCCATGCCAATAAGAATACCAAACGTCGTGAACCCTGGCTATTTGGGGAGAAGAACACAAAGATCATCAGGGAAGCTATTAAGGAGCGCTATTCCCTCCTTCCTTACCTTTATACACTGTTCTATCAGGCACATAGCATGGCTGAACCAGTTATGAGGTAAGCTGGTCATTGAAAAGTTTTAACTTCTGCTTTATTTCAAAATATTTGTAACAGATATAGAGTTTATGGTTAGACATGTTAATGAAATATGTATTGAAATGCAGGGCTAGTATAGTTGCTAGTTCACAACTTTAGCTGTGATCTCTTAGGACACCATCTATATCATGAACTGGTAAAAAACAGGCCAATGGTAAAACTTAAAACTCTTTGCATTCTCTAGGATTAAATGAGGTTTGGAATACAATTCCTAATCAGACTTCCAAGACCTTATCTTAATCTCAATAAAGATAGTTTTAGTGCTTATCTGTGGTGGTGATTTCTTGGCCTGGTCTATCTAGTAGTTGATAGCAGTCTTAAAAGTCTGATTGTGTTATACTACTTCCTCTGATTTATAGTTAGGAAGGCATTTGAATTGTTTTTGAGTGTGTCCTGGATGCTCTGGACATAATGCTTTATCCAGCGGTGGTTTTCTACCAGCACTGCCACCGGTTCGGTGACAGCGCACGCGCATGCGCAGCTCAGGCAAGCCCCAGCCAAAGTGCCTCCCAGCTGTTTTAACAGGGAAATCCGCTCAGCTGCGTCATTTAGCTGAGCAGATAAACATAAAGGAAGAGCGTGGGCGGATGGGAGGGCTCAAAAAACACACAAACGCCGATTGTCGGAGCTACTGTTCACCAGCGCTGCTGGCTCGCGCGATTAGCCGCGAACCGGCAGAATACCACCACTGGCTTTATCCCTTGTTGCTTTGGCAACAGAGTTTGAATATGTCTATCAAAGTCACCTTCCTTACTCTATCTATATACAGCATCCCAGAGTTACGGGTAGCAAAAGATTTTTAAATCAACTTTCCATTAAGTGCTCTTGGGACTATTGCACATTGATCTTTGATTGACATACCAGGGATCAAATTCTAAAAAATTGGTCGAACTAGGAAAAGTCATGGGAAAGCTAAATTTGTTTAAATATGTAAATAAAATTGATAAAATATCATCTATGATTCTTTCTTATGTATTTAATAACTTCCCCCTTATACCACATTTGCATTATAATTTTATAATTATAATTATTATAACTCATGTGGTATAGTGGTGATTAAGGTATGGCCCAGGAGCGAGGACAAGCTGCTTCTAGTCCACCTCAGCCAAGGAAGCTCACTGGATAACTGAGCTATCAAACTCTCCCAACCAAATCTATTCAAAGGGTTGTTGTTCAGCTGTTGTCATTGTTAGTCAGTGTATCTTTTAAACTGAAAACACGGCATTTGTTCTATGTGTTCAGTTTCTAATGAGAATGGAACTATAGATATACATATAAATATACAGAGACACACACACAAAGATATTTTAAATAGTTAAAATAGCAACTTTAATACCCACAGCCAAAACATGAACTTAAGAAATTATAAATAGATACAGCATAGGAGAAAAATTTATGCTCCGTAGCATTTGTATGAATAGTAAAATGCCTTTGTTTTTTATAGGCCTCTCTGGGTGGAATTTCCAAAAGAATTAGAAACTTTTGGCATTGAAGATGAGTACATGCTTGGTAAATTTAAATTATCCTAATGTCTACTATTTATTCTGAAGTTGCAGCAATGTGTACTTCATTTATTTATTTTTTCCTAACTTGCTTATTATTCCAATTAAATAGCCACTTTTATGAGAATTGGAGGAGATGCATATCATTGTATTGATTCAGACTCCTCTGCATTGGCTGAGGCATTGCTATTTCAGCATATTCTATATTCTGTATTATAGATGTAAAGTTGTCGTTTTTAATCAAGTAGCACAAGATATTCAATGGTGGACACAGAACCTGAACATAAAGGTCTTCCTTAGAAATATAGATCACATTTATAAACAAGTATTTAAAATTCTGCTAGTTATAGGAGAAGAAAAGTAAACGGATATATTTTTATGTTTTTAATTTAGGAAGCGCGTTACTGGTACATCCGGTCACTGCTCCAAAAATCAGTACAGTCAATGTGTTTCTGCCAGGCACACAAGAGGTAAGAGAAAAGGAATTAATTCCCCTCTCCCAAACACACACACGCAGACATACATTTTACTCACACACACAATTTTTTCATTAACATCTGAACCAAACTTGGTTAGCTAGGCATTTCTGTTAAGATAATTAAATTATCAGCATACAAATAGCAGCTTGAGCTATTATTTTAATAACCTCATGTAAACATTTGTTTTTCTATCAGAAACGTACGTAGTACTCGGCCATTTTTTAAAAAGTCAATAAGAATGAAAAGTGGAGTCATATGATCTAATGTTCCTTCAGTAATGTCCTATATTATCTATTTCTAGGTCAGGCAGGGCTGGTATGGTATGGACCCCATCAGTTAAATTATTTTGACTGATAGGGCTTAGGAAGAGAGGCTTCTCTGTCATTGCCCCCACCCTATGGAACAACTTGCCCCCAGAGGTGAGGTTGGCTCCCACTCTTCTGGACTTCTGGAAGAGCATTTAGACTTCTCTGCCAACTAGCATGGGGATCCAAGTATGGTATCTGATCCTGGAAGTGGTTGGTGGCTTGAGGGGACTCCCTCTGCTTTTTTTAAAGTTTATTTTTAACACTGTTTTTTAATTCTGTCTTATTGACTATTTTTATATGATTCTAATCTGTAAACTCACTTAGATAATGAGATGGGTAGTGTATAAATTTGATAAAAATTAATTTCTAGATAACATATTAACTAAATTATTTATGGACCTATATTTATTCTAGAATAATCTTGGAGATATAGATAAAGAATTATGATTCCTCAGACAATGCTTTGCTTGATATTAGAATAAGGTATTAACTATGGCAATCATTACAATGCCTTATACCCATCATCAATTCAAAAAGCTTTAGACAACGCCATTTTGTTTCTGGACCTAGTTCACCATAAGGTTTTGATTCTTTGAAGTCCTTTAGAGCTTGAACCTGCTTATTCCAGGAAACACCTCTTACCTACTAAAAGAGACAGCAACAGAAAAGTTCAGATTCTTTTTTGTGGTTACTTTTCAGGATAGGCAATTTTTTGCACTCCAGACATTGTTGGATTTCAACTTCCGAAATCTCTGGGAACTCAACCAGACAGCAGCAATAATATGCTTTCCTCCTCTGTTTGAAACGGATGAAAAATATGCTAATATGAAAACTGCTTTCATTGCAGCCTACTTTTATTATATTTTGCCAATAAAACTAAACCAGGATAATCTGCTGCTACCTCAGGGAAGGGTTGGGGAGACTAGCGTTTTTGTTTTCTGGATTCCCGTTTCTGCCAATTGGTTAAATTGTTAAGTGGGAGTTTTGAGCTGAATAAATGTGCATCAGTTTTTGAGAAAAATGTAAAATGGTGGATTCATTGATTATAGTTGTCTTAGTGAAAATTTACTACATTCAATGCTATTTTATGTGTTATTTGTTACTACTAAGTTGTTTGACATTTATGCATTATTTATTGATTTGATTTTTATAAGGGTTCATATGGGATTTCTGTATCTAAAATCTAATTCCTGCTCATTTGTTTTCTTTTTTATTGTTTGACAGATCTGGTATGACTTCCGAAAATTTATACATCTGAAAGGTCATGGCATACTGAAGATCCCTGTAACATTGAACAATGTATGTGCTTATTTTAAGAATTTTTTTAAAGCTTTATCTTCATTTTAATTTAATTAAAACTGGAGTTCTATTAAGAGGGGGGAATAATTCTAGTTTAGTGAACTCTGTTGATTTAAATGTAGAATTTATAAAGTTTTAAATCTAAAACTACCAATGTTCTGAATCAAATAAGTATAAGCTAAGCAGGAGCTAACTATTCATTGTCTACTTCCTTTGTCCAAAAAGTACTTTGTTCTACTTATTTACTGGCTGGGTTCATACAATATTTTAAGCCACAGTTTGTATGGCTTTGGCTTTGTATATTTTATGAACTGAAACATTGTGATTCGATTTATGGCTTAGAGTCCTCATCTAATGATGGTTAATTTAATAAGCTATGATTAAACAAACATTGTCTTGGTACACTCTGGCCACCATTTATTTTCTTTTTGCAGATTCCTGTATTTCAACGTGGTGGGACTATTATACCACTAAAGATTTCTGTAGGAAAATCCACAGAATGGATGGTAGATGTTCCATATGAACTGCGTGCTGCCCTAGATTATAAGGTCCTCTAAAACTATTTTTGTACAGTTAATTTTAAATGTATATAAAGTTATTTAAAATGAACAAGTGTCATTTTTCAGTATTAATCTCTATTGATCTCTCATTCTCCATTTTAATGTCAATATGATTTTAGTTTTCATTTCTTTAATTAGTAATAACTAAGACTATAGGAAAGTAAAGCAAAGTGGATTTTGCTGTGGAGAATCATAAACGTTCCCAATAAAGTGTCTATCTATGTATGTGTTTGTGGCACCTACATGCTTGCTTGCTTGCTTGCATGTCTTGCCCAGATGTTCAGCAGGGCAAACAACCAAATGATTGTGAATTTGATTATAAAATAGTTCTGTGTTTTGCCTGATGAATAGGGATGTGCAACAGGTAAACTATACCTGGATGATGGCCATTCATTTCATTATCTCCATGAGAAACAATTCCTGCTCAGAAAGTTCAGCTTCCATGAGAATGTCCTCTCCTGCAGGTAAAGTATACTCTAAATATGGAAGGAAGAATCAGAAAGTATTGCATTGCTCATCAGTTTCATGCTTCAACTTACAAAGACCAAGAGCTGCAACTTTCAGTTCCTTGTTCCAAAAATGAATGGTTGGGGTTACTTTCTTTCACCTATTTTGAATGACGGTTTGTTTTACTATTCTTGGTTTTCTATGTTAATCGGTTGTCCTTGACATACAACCACAATTCAGCCCAAAATTTCTGTTGCCAAGTGTGACATTTGTTAAGCGAATTTTGTCCCATTTTACTACCTTTCTTGCCGCAGTTGTTAAGTGAATCCTTGCAGTTGTTAAGTTAGTAACATGGTTGTTAAGTTATTTTGGCTTCCCCATTGACTTTGCTAGTCAAAAGGTCACAAAACGTGATCATATGAGCCTGAAACAGTGCAATCATCATTAATATGAGTCACTTGCCAAGTGTCTGAATTTTTATAATGTGACCATGGGAATACTGCAATAGTCATAAGTGTGAAAAATGATGAGTCATCTTTTAAATTTTTTTTGCCTTTCAGTGATGAGATTCAAAAACGTTTACTACCGGCTCTGTGGGTGTGGCTTGGTGGGCATGACTTGGGCCTTGTCACACACACCGTGCCGTGTTTTGGACCTAGTAGGCCTCCCTGCAGCCCCTGGGAGCAAAACGGGCTGCAGGGGAGCGCACCGCACCCCCACGTACTGTTTTGGGCCTAGTGGGCCTCCTTGCATTCACCTGGGAGCCAAAATGCGGTGTATGGGGACTCCTGGAAGGGGCAGGGCAGGCAGGGGCGGGGCCAACCAGAAATGGTATTTGCCGATTTTCTGAACTACTCAAAATTTCCACTACCGGTACACCAGAACCTGTCCGAACTGGCTGAATACCACCTCTGGTGCCGTTGTAACTTTGGTCACTAAATAAACTGTTGTAAGTGAAGGACTACCTGTATTTGGCTGGTATACTTCACACTCACTGCAAATCATACAAACCATTCCAACTACAGTGTATGAATCCAGCCTGTTGAAGAACCAAAAAATCCCCTTCAACTTGTCTTCCAACCAGGTTCTCTTTCAGGGAGGTACTTGTACCTCTTTCTTCTCCCTCCCAAGCATATAAAATTTGGGTTTGTACATCATGTTGGAGATTCTCTTGGCAGCTCCAAAACAACACCACATCTACAAAATTTAAATTTAATTTAATTTTAAAAAATACAAGTTAATAAATGTTCTCAATTTTTTCCTGCCACCATTTAGAAGGGAAGGTACTATATTCTCTGTGGAACATTTCCAAAAGAAGTCAGCATTTTAATAATTAAAACACTGTCTTTGTTTTCTCAGATGTGCTAGTGAAGAAGGGCTATTCCAGACAAAATGTATAGTTCAACAGATACTGATCTTGGGAATAAAAAAAGAGCCCTCTCTTGTGACAACATCCATGTTTGGTAAGAGACAGAAATAATCCAATTTCCAGCTTATTTGTTTGTTTCCACTCTAGACTCTCTCATTTGCAGCATTGCATTTCTCTCCTTGGAGGAAACTGGATCTGTTTATTTTAATTGTTTTATATGGTTACCCTTCTCTTAAAAATAACTCTGAGTGGCTGACAAAGATTTAAAAGCAATATAATGCAGAAACAGTACAAAAATAAATTTCACTCACTTAAAATATAAAGTAATTGCCAAAGACACAATTCACCAACCCTGTGGGCTCACTGATGCTAGCCCAAGGGTCTGTAACCATTTGGACCCATTTCCCACAGAAAAGAAAACACCAGGAGCTAATAATTTAACAACTGGTGTGACTGGGTGGGCGTGGCCAACTCGATGTCACTCACTTCCGCCCAGTCACCTCGTGCTCTGGAATATAGAGTAAGTCTCCATCCCCCACCATCAACCTTACCTTCTCAAGCCAGGTGAGGAGTGACGGGGAGGGGCGGGGCCAGCCAGTGGTGGGATCATCCGACTGGGAGCCACAGCAGAGGGCCAAAAGAGCTGCATGTGGCTCCAGAGCTGCAGGTTGCAGACCCCTGTGCTAGCCCTTCAAGGCTTTCTAAAGGTGAGCAGAGTTGAGGCCAACTATATCTTGTGTGGTTTCATATTCCAGAAGGTAGCTATTTCCTGGGTCTTGCTAGATGACAATTCCTGAATGAAATGAACTTCCACACAGAATAACATGCATTTGGTTTACTATAACTAAACAAAGTTGTTTCCTAAAGACAAGATGACAACATTTAATTGATGGGTCATAACTAACATCTTGAACTGCTTCCAGAAGTCAACTGGAGCTAATGCAGTTTATATAGCAGCAATGACAGATTGATATCACAAGAAGTGCCAGTACTGCTTGTGCTGCTACTTTTGTTGTCAGAGCAGCTCAACTGCTTTTCTTCATCCATTAGAAATAGACGTTTGAGTTGCTTTGCAGAGCAGGTTGGAAGGAATGCTTGGATATTAGTAAGTCCTGAACTTGCCCATAACTCATCAACGTATCTCAAAAGACCACAAGAACATTCTCCTAAAGTGGAGAACAGAAGATAGTCCTAACAAGTGCTCACTCTGGAAGCATTTGCTTCAGAATAGAAAACTTGATTACGACTTTGTTTTGAGCAGATATATGACAACATTAATATGCATGGCTTGCTTTAAATAAATGTTGATGTGTATTTCTTTAATTGCAATTCAGATGGAAAAGATGACAAGACGGTGGCTTTCACATATGATACCAAAAATTCTGTATTGACCCTTCAAAAACTTTCCTTAAACATTGGCAATAATTGGGAACTTCATATCAAATGAAAGCACAGCTTCAGATATGCTGATTCTGTAAACCGCTTAGAGAGGGCTGCAAAGCACTGTGAAGCGGTATATACGGTAAGTCTAAGTGCTACTGTTGTTCAGAGAGGCAGATGAAAAACTGAAAAATAATACTTTGAACAAATTAGCATGTTTTTTTAAGTGGATTTTTTTGAAATAGACCGAACCTCAAATGTGACAATTATCTACTGTTTGTATAATTTAATTGATTCATATTCAAAATGTTCTTCGTGGATGAAAATTTTTTGATATTATTTGCAAAAAATGTTCCTGGAGAAAATTAGTCTTCTTCAAATTTTGCAGTTCTGTATTATTTTTATTTATTTATTTATTTTATC
>JAOYMU010000001.1:101013181-101023591 GCA_025802295.1 Psammodynastes pulverulentus | reverse complement strand
GGACTCGAAAAAGGTGCCGGAACGCAGTACCGCTGCGTTCCGGCAGAAAAAAAGCCCTGGGCATATATAACCAGGGAAGTCTACAATGCTTTTTACCACAAAATAGTTCTGGCAGCCTAAGAGTGCTAGTTCATTTTGTTCATGGATGCATGCTCTCCATGGAACATCACAGGGGGAAAACTAACTTTGCACCAGCCAGCTAGCAGCTAGCAAGATCCTAGTGAAGCTGTTTCATGATTAGAATCTGATGCTGGGACATAGAGTCTTCCAACTGGAATTCAGCCGCTCTTCTCTTCAACCTTTCTTTCTTTGTACACCTTGGAGATAGTGTTTCCTCTTCATAGGTTGTATAGGAGCTAGGAGTCAGCAATGCATTTATTTTGGTAGAAGAATCCTAAAGCAAGAAATTCCTAGTCTCTTTAGCTACCTTAGCTCTGGCCACATGAATATTACCTGGCTGGCAGTATCTTCAGAAACAGATAGCATTTCATTACACTTTTGTTTATATCATTTATATTAGCATCCATCTCATAAGCAAGTAACTCTGGGTGGCAAACAACAAAATTGTTATTGCCTGCTTCATGGAAAGGCTGATTATTTGATCAAATCAAAACATTTGAGACCCATATGGCCTCTTTAAACTGAGTCCATGTTATTCACAAGAGAAATCTACTTGTCTAAGCTGTTTTTTTCTCAAAGTCTCCAAAGCATCTAATGCAAATACAGCTGATGGTTGATGGTTATGTAATTCTGTTATATAAGTTAAACTATCTGACTGAATGATGTAGCTAGGAATTTCCTATTAATATTTAAATGATAAAGTTAACAATATTGGGAACAAATAGTGGTTCTAATACGTTGTATTTACTGTTCCAGTTTCTTGACTTCCTATAGAATGATCTTTCTTATGTTTCTCTCATATTAGGTGCATTCCATGCCTTTGATAAAGATGGAGATGGCATTATTAAACTGAACGTCTTTGAGGTAACTATTGATGTATTTATTTAAACTCTGATAATCATGCCATTTTCAGTAGTTTACAAAAAAGAATGCCCATAGTACAATTAAAAATTCATAACAAATATTTAAATTTTCTTAAAACCGGAAAGCAAACAATTGTCTTAGAAAAACAAACTAACTCTCTGAAAGGGATCCTTCTTAACTTTCTTCCCAAAGGCCAACAGAGTTAGAGCAAGTCTAATATCTGCTGGTAAACTACTCCACAATAGAGTATTAGTATCAGAGAAGCATTTTCTCCCCCTTCTTTTAGTCTTTATGAACCCCAATGGGTAAGGAACAGTTTTTCCCAAGTTGTTCACATTTAGTGGGTCAATTATTGAAGGAGCTAGATTTCCTGGTTCATGTGTGATAAGCCATGTAAGACTTCACAAGTCAAAATTAGTACTTAAATTGCCCCCTACTGGCAGCCAATGCAGAGCTCATCACAAAGATAAAAAACATTCATGGTATCTAGTGATAGCTAGCACTCACTACATTCTGATTCATTGTGGGTTCTGAGTTGCCTTTAAAAGCAGTCCCATTTAGAGCACAATGCAATCGTCCAACTGGGTAGGAATGAGAATATGAGTTACTATTACTAGGTTCTTGGGTAGGATTCCAACTGATAAATCAGCCATAGCTAGGCAAAGGTCCTGGTCCCCAATTATTCAGAAGGACCTGAGGACTTGCTTTCTTGGAAGAAATACCATCCCTTCAAATGAAAATATTAAACCTTGATGCACAAACCTTGATGCTCCAGGTTTCTTGGATTCAAGTTTCTTCTCAGCCATACTCTGTTGTTCTTTTGGTGTGCTTCTTCAAGTTAGATTTGGGCTGTTTCTTTTGTTATGAAGTGTCATACTCTGAAAATAGTACTCAATATGTATATTCTAAGGAGACCACAAGTACTTTCTTTCCTCAAGAATTTAGTCATATTGTTGATTTGGGCAATAAGTAATCATGGGCATGTATATCATCTGGGATAAAATATGCTTCCACTTAGCTAACATAGGGGACTCTATTTCCTTGCATCTACAGTTTAGGAAGGTTTGTGAAAGCCTCCACAATGTTTTATTTACAGTACAAAGGTTTACTATTATTGTAGAATTTTCCTAATAAAAAGAATACCCCAAAAAATCTGATTGGTCAATGGATTTCCCCATTCCTTTTGACTCCTTGCACTTCCCCAAATCTTTTCAAGGAAGTAGAAATTATAAGGAAGTAGAAATCACTCAGTGAAGAGCTGCATAGATTCTGCCAAAGGTCCTTGCCTGTTATTTGTGAACTTTCAACATAGTAGAAAAGCCCTCATTGGAACTGTAGTCATACAGTTCCTTCTTTATAAAGGAACCCATTTTAAAAGTTGTTTTGTTTTACATTGCTGCTGTAAAGTGCGTAAAAGGCAACATAGTTTAAGCATGGTGCTCATGCAGTTTTGAATACAAGTTCAAGAATATGTTTTAAAAAGCAGGTATATTAGGTTTATTCTATAGTGAAGGTCCATTATCTACTACTAGCTCAAATGCTTTAGATGAATTAAAGAGATAAATGGAAAATCAGTAGATAAAGCAGGATTTAATGTAGAACTTTTAAGTTTTCCAAAATTATCTACATTTACCTGTAGGCTAGTCTTTGAGTGAGTTCTGAACTTAGTGAGACTTATTTAGCGTATCTTACATTGGGCTATATATGTGTCTGAAATCACTTCAAAGATTATTCTGCTGATAGTGACAACTTAATTAAACTTTAATAATATATTTTCAAGATAGCAAAAAATGTATTGTGCTTTCAATGTTCATAAAAAATGTAATCCAAGTTTGTGACAGAGAGTACAAGCTTGAAAAATGAACTAATTTTTAATTGAGCTAGGAATTAGAAAGGAAATACAGCCTTGCAAAAGCATTGTCATTGTAAGGTTTATTATACCTGGAAATCCTTATTTGGACGTAACAGTATCTCTGAGTATGGAAAAAAGGAGTCAACAATTTTATAATCTGCTGCTAAAAATGTTCAGCTTGCATTTTAAGTCAATTTCTTTACTGGGTTAAAAGGATTTGCACAAATGACATACTGTAGTTTCATTCTGCATATTAATAAAATGCCTATTATCTTACAATACTCATTTTCTACTTCCAGTGGCTACAGCTCACCATGTATGCCTGATTACCACTTATTTTGCACCTTCTCTTGGATTATTGACTTAATCAGCCAACATTCAGTTACAAGATACTGATCTCTTGCACATTTCCCTCTTCAAAATTACATGGAAAGGAAGTATAATTCAGCAGATTTATGTCCAAGGAAACTGCTTACGGAGACGTAACAAAAGCAGTGAAGCATGTTGTGCACAAGAAGGGGTATCTGCTCTCCTGATGGAATCAACTCTAGATGCATGAGCTTCGTTGTAAATCAAAATTATTGTTCTTACTTTGAAACAGTACCTCTTATCATCTGAGATATTTAGGGGGAAGCAGAACAATTTATCCATATTAAACACTACAACTTGCCAAAGTGCGGTTCATCTGACTTAAGTAATTCAACTTATCTGAAAATAACACGATTCAAAACATTTAACTATCTAAATTATTTTCATATGATTTTCTTATATGTTACATCAGTTTATTATTCCTGTAGCCAAAGCTTCCTACAATTAAGCCCGGCAACAGGATCTATCAATGTACACAAATTAAGTATTAAACAAGATGTATCAAATGGCTAGATAGATGGCTAAATATTGTGGCTTAACTATAGTGGTCCTCGACCTTTCATTTAGCGACCACTTGAAGTTGTCGCACTGGAAAAAAAAAAGTGACTTTCAACCAGGCCTAGCACTTAAGACTGTTGCATCATCCCCAGTCATGTTTTCACAATTTGGATGCTTGGCAACTGGCATGTATGGTTGCAGTGTCCTGGAGTCATGTGATCGCTGTTTGCCGCTTTCCCAGCCAGCTTCTAAGAAGCTAAGTCAATAGGAAGCTGGCTTTGGTTAATGACAATGTGATTCACTTAGCTGAAGTGATTAGCTCATCAACTGTGCACAATGGTCATAAAATCAGGTGTGACTCACTTAGCAATAGAAATTCTGGTCCCAATTACGGTTGTTAAGTCGAGGAGCTACCTGCAATTAATTTTGTTCTTAGGCTGCAGGAAAAACATTTTAGCTAAATTATAAATTTGTTCTGGCTGCAACAAGCTGACAGATTCATCAAGTCTGGGTTCTCTCACAGAACTTTTATAGAAATCTGTATTGACATATAAACAAGACTTCTTTTATAAGACATTTTGCACATAGGATTAACTGTGATCTAGTGCTATGACTACATTTGTTTGGAAGCTGTATTCCTTATCCCGTTTTTTCAAAATGCCATGCAATCAATGGTTCCATTGCTGGGGATAATATGGCAAAAGTTGCATAATGAATAAATGAGAGCGCTTTCACTGGATCTGCTGTGTTAAAATTGTGAAACATGATTTAAAAAAAAACCTGTGAAAAAATGCTACTTGTAGATGTCCAGTTTTCTTTTTCACAGATGCTTGTATGGATTTGTAAGGAAGAGTGTTATCCAACATTTTTGCTTATGTTTGGAATTATGGCTTTGGGAAGTTGACCTTTGAGGTATGTGGAGTAGCTAGGTAAAACAGCGAAACAGGCTTCATACTAAGAAATTTTTTTTTGCTTTACTTTAATTTAGAAACCATACAGAGCTTGACGCTCAGCAATTTTAAGACACGTGGACTTCAATTCCCAGAATTCCTCATGGCTGAAGGGGGAACCTTTTTAAAATTGCCTAGGCTCAGAAGCACTGAATTAGATGATGAACAATCCTTTTCCCATTTTTCCTCAAAAGTAAATGACATATTTAAATTATTAAGTGAAATCTGAAGAAAAAAATAGACCACACCACATCTCTTTTGGGATAAAGTAAATTTATTTTGTTTTCTTTTTGCTGTTTATCTTATCTAATTCACAGCTTTGTAGCAAAAAAGGAAAGACTAAGATGTTAGTTAAACAGTTACAGCATAGTAGGTATGCTATTTTCCCACCTGGTATTTCTGCAATTACAGGAATTTGTTCATGCCTTAAATGATGTCTTGTTTTAGACCTTCTAGCTGCATTAATGCACAGTACTATATGGAACACCTGCTTATATGTTCTGTGAAAACCATTCCTCACAACTATACATTATCTAGGAAAATCAGTGTTTAGAGCAAGTTAGCTGCTGGCTGCCCGAATAATAATTCTTAATGTACCGGTATCTGTCTTTAAACATATTTGCGCTATGAAACATATATCCCCAACTTGCATTTAAAAAGAAAATGTCATTAGATATTTAGGATGCTGCCTTTTAAGGTGGGTTGCCACTTTATTAAAATGTTGTAGCTTTTATCCATCGTAGCCCAGACAGTGTCTCAAAGGGCAAACAGAAGCTGGGATAATTGCAAGTGTTCTGTTATTTAGCGGGACAAAAATGCAACCAGCCAAATACTTGAATTCTATGGCAGTGATATACATAACAGTCCTCCACAGCAGAACCATTAATGTAAAGAAACACATTCACCACACACACACACACACAAAATTTAATGGAATTTAAAAACACACACACCTCTTATACTGAGGAAACATGTTGGCATGCAGTCCAAATACATTGCATATGCAACCTGCAACAACTTACTCAGACATCAGCCAGCACGCAAAACTAAACACTTCCCACACATTTCAATAATGCACTCTGCAATTCACTCTGGCAACTTCATTTCTATCTCTTCTCTTTCAAAATAAATATCTTGTAAAGTTAATATATTTGTGAAAATAAGACAAAAACCTGCAACTTTCCAGAATGTAACCATCTTCAAAGTACGCAATCTTGATGCATCTGCCTTACCATTCTATCAATAATCAGCAAACTCCATTTTGCCCTCTTTGCATCAAGATTTCTAGAGCAACCTAAAGGAGCATGCTTACATTTCCAACTAAAGAGGTATAAGTACAGAAAACAACCTCAAATCAAACAAATAACTTGAATCGCAAGAGAACATTTCACATTCCACATGAAAGAACTGTGGAGCTTCAGCACAACACACTGAAGGAGGAGGAGTTTAACTTTCTAAGTTATGTGCATATAATCCCATTTGCAACGATTCTTCTCATTAAGAAAAACATATTATAAAACAAACTAAAAATAAAACTTGGCCACACTTTTATTGCTGAACAAGTTTTAATACAAATTATGAAAGCATCCCAAAACACACTCATCTTAAATGTGCATACACACACACACCCATACATAAAGTACTAAACAGTAAAAAGCACAAATAAGTAGTCCAAGTTATAAATCACTTGCAGTGACTGATGTCAAAAGAACATTTAAATTATTGCATATCAAGGCACCATCCTCTTCCAGTTAAAATACTGAAAAAGGAACCTGAAGAGGATGCAAAATTAAAATTCACCCATTCGCATAACTAATAACGCGCTCCATATATTTTTCTTCACAAAAATACTTCCTACTTCTGTAATTTAACTTCAAACACATTCAATTAAGAATGAGCTATATTTTAAAATGTCATTCAATATTCAGCTGTCTACAAAATGAAAGTTTTCGCAGCCTTTCAAATAAGCATGAGAGGGTTTCCTTCAGCTTGCTTGATTTCAGCTGCCAATGATGTCATGAAAAGAGGAGACACTATTGCCCAGAAATCACACACAGGCTACAGAACAAGATGTTCTATCAATAGAAGATAACCAGTGAATTGTTCATTATTTCTGAACATGGCAAAAGGTCAAAAGAAGGGACCAAAATCAAAACATCTTCAAGCTATCGGAGTTATCACGAAATCATGTAGAGTAACTTCCAACTGGTTTGTTCTTCCAGCTGTTGAAATCACTAAATTATACATGAGATACCTTTTCCTTTTAAAGGTTGATTACAATACCATTTGTTCTTCTAATATGTATACATTGTCTGGTGTAGTTAAGCTCACAGTCAGATCCTGCTAGACTGATAATGAGATTTTTAGCAGTTCTGTGGAAGAAAAACCAGAACTGATGTCACAAGCATTAGATGAAATCTAACTAGGGAAACACTTTCTGAATACCGTAAATTACAGCACCAAAACTTTCCCAGACAGCACTGACCATATACGCATTTCTTTCACAAACACATATGCTATTTTTCTTTCAATTCTTGCATTTGTCATGCTGCTTAGTTTCGTTCCCTTAAATGACAGCACAAAATATATGCAAAATTCTCAGCTTCTGTTTGGGTTTTAAATCTTTGCAGTTTGTGCCCAACAGCTTTTTAACTTGCAATTATAGGAACTGAAATTATTTAGTCAGTTGCTGTGAAATAAGATGGTTATCAAAAACACAAGTTTAGCTGGATGAAGCAAGTAAAAATATGTAAATGTTCACTTACTTCAAATGCCAGAATGGTCATAGCTTAAAATTCTCAGAATCAAAAACACAGTCCCAATATTGTGGCAAGAGAGCACTGGGTATAAACCTAACCAAAAATGTTTAATATAAGTTATGTTTTGTTTGTACTATGGTGCCTGGCATTCTTAAGATAACTGGGAAATAATAGAAGTTTAAGAAACAGGTATTTTGCTGTCTTAACAGTATGTTCTCTGCCACCCTAAGATTCTTTGGAGCCAAAGCATACCCAAAAAATCAAGTACAATTGTGATTAATTGTGCAGATTTCATCCTTCAAACTGAAGCCACAATATAAAGTAACTCAATCAGTGAGCCAATTGTTCATTCCCACAGCAAAAATATCTCAAAGACTTCAATAAGAAAAAAAAATAAGGGATTCAACGATCAGGTGGTATTTCTAGCCTGAATTCAATAATGTTTTGATTAACATAAAAATAATCCAAAGCCAGAAACATACATTAACAGGGGATCCTACATATAACATGAAAACTGATGGCTAAAACACTTATATATAGGGCCCCAAATTAAATATAAAACATTACTCTGAATACCAAGTAATAGATAAGCACACTGCACTTATTTGCACAATGCAAATAAAAGGAAGGGTAGATTCCCCCCCCCCCCCACGCAAGTGAATGGCATAAACAGTTATTTGGCATGACTCTGTCATTCCTTTCTCTACAGAGCTGTGAATAGATCCTGTCTCTGTAGACAAAACAGAAAAAGGCATGTGTTCTTTTTGCACTCCAATGATGAATAGGAGGAAAAAGAAAAGAATGAGGCGGACAAGGCATGTAAAATTACTTGTGTATAAAAAATACTTCCCAATATGGGAGGCTGAAAAATGTCACGAGTCAATCTTGCTATCATCCTCTGCGTGCTTCTCAATATGTCCCACCGCATCCTAGAGGCAGAAAGGAAACAGGGTTGATTTCAATTGGCTCAGATTTTTTATACTTTCAACGACCGATAAAAAAAATTAAGCACATCAATGATACATTCCAGGCCAGTGTACATCCAAGATTTGGGACAGCACTAGTCAGAGTTCCCCATACTTTTACTGGCCAGCTTTAGCTTTGATTTGATTGGTCTTTGTGAAATGTTCTATGATATGTTCAGTAGTTGGTTAGTGAACTGTTTGGCACAGTAATAATGTGTGCCTATCACCAATGTGTAAGCAACATTTATGATAGAAAAAAACATCTTATAAGGCAATCCGATGAAGGGCTGAGAAGAATAATTGATGATAGAATGAATGCTGCTGGTCTCACACAGAAAGAATAGAACAAGTGGGAAAAGGGGGAATCTGAAGGGAAAATAAATATGTCAACAGCTAGTACACTTTTTAATACTTCTATAGTCTACAGACAATAGGAGAATTGTAGATCAAGACCCTTAAAACTGGACTCTTTTCCAGTTACCACTATCAAAGAACCAACAGCAGAGTAACAAGGGTCCCAGACGTTTTCTGTCACTACATCAGGAATAGAATTTCCTCTCACCTTATGACACAGTGGCAACAGGACCGCCAATTAATTGTGCACCTTTTTTTCTTAAAAGACATATGAAAGTTTTTGTAGATTGCTCTCTTCCCAAGCTACAAGAACTAGACTCCAAATAATGCCTTCATCTTTCACCTTTTATCCAATTTCTTTGCTACATACCTGTTTGGAACTTTTCCTGGAGGTGAAGAATGCATCACAATTCTTCCAGCGACACTTCAGAGTTTGAAAATTTGGATTTGTGTGATCATTTAACAAATGTTGTTTCAAGTGGTCCACAACGCCAAATATAAGTGAACATCCATGCCACTGACAAGGAAAATAAATAAAACTGTTAGAAAGAGGGAATGGCTGAAAGCTAATGGAGACATTAAGAACGGAACCATTTTTCTACCGTTCATAATGTAAGAAAGAGAAAAATAAGAAAAGACTGAACTAGAGGAACCTTAATGAGCTTGATTTAGTAAAAGCTAGCTCTCTGAAATGGTACATTCATTCATTCATTTTTGTCCACAGCACTCCCTTCAAAAAATGTTCTCGGCTTCAACTCTGAAATAAGTTGGATTGAGAGAAAAGTGGCTGACCCCAAATCATCCAAGGAGCTTCCAAGGTCTCCTGGGTCTTATAACACCTTTACCACTGTACTGCACGACTATATATAACGCAAAGATTTTCAATCCTCCATTGACACTGCAAGTACGAATAGGACTGAATCAACCAAAACTATAAGATCACTTCAATCCACATCTAGGAAAAAGAAGGGAGTCAAATTATAAACTTGATCATTTGAAAGATATACTGACATTTATAGTCTTGAGTTTTCTGAATAGAAACCTGGCAGCAATTGTGCCAAGTTTGTTTCATCCCTCTAGGACACTACAGGCAAGGTAATTGCACCTTTCACCCAAACAGAAAAAAGCACTTCATGCAGTTAGCAGAGATGGACATTTTCTGCTCCAGAATGCAACATTATATGAAGAAACTGAAGATGGGAGAGAACTGAGTGACCAAGTCCTTGTCTTCTCGAGGCACCCATATTAACATAAGGATTGCTTGAAGGGGACAGAGACCAGCTCCTGCTTTTTCAACTTACCAGACCAAAGTATTCTCTCTTGAGAATACTTTGAGTACTTAAAGTACTAGAAGCCCTACATTTGCCCAGAGGATTCTACCAGGAAGAGTGAGGTTTACATCTCACACTCATCATAGTGACTCCACAACATAAACAGTTCCTTTATCTGAAATGTATGCTTTTCTTGCTCTGACAGGGGAGGATGAACTAGTGAAAAGAGTCCTGTTTCCAACAGCTTCCTTGCGGTACAAATGGAGGACATCTAGGGACGGGCAGGTGAACCCTCAGCATTATTCTGAGCCCCCCCCCCCAAAAAAAAGAATACAGTGGTACCTCGGTTCATGAACTTAATTGGTGAACTGACTCTGGTCGTGAACCGAATTGGTCGTGAACCGAGGC
>JAOYMU010000001.1:100969757-100981968 GCA_025802295.1 Psammodynastes pulverulentus | reverse complement strand
CTTTCGCCGAGGTGGCGCTCAAATAGAGGTGGCGTTCAAATAGAGGTGGCGTTCAAATAGAGGTTTTACGGTATTTAAAAATCCACACAAAAGATCTGAAATAACTCAAAATGAAGCCAATTCAGTTCTAACCAAGAACAGTATTACACAGTCATAGTTTTCCTTAGCTACCAACCGCTGCAATGGGTATTGCATAAATCACGGGTTGTCACAGGACAGGGGTTTGTCCCTCCAGAAAGGTTTACCATATAACTATGACTATGTAATACTCTTCTTGGTTAGAACTGAATTAACTTCATTTTGAGTTATTTCAAAAGAAGTAAAATGTCACAAAACAGTTTTAAAAAATCAACATGATTCTCTCCCTTTCTCTATAGCCTACTGGAGATGTAAGAGAAAGAAAAAATTCACACTATGACATCTGACAACTTCTGTTCTTGGGCATGTTGAAGGTTTTGAGTTCCATATCCTTTTTTAACTTTGAGAAGACTCCTTACCAATTCCATAAATAGGAGTCCATTAACTGTGGATCATCAAGATTTCAAGGAGATCACTAGATCAAAGGTCAAAAAACTTGTACCCTAGTAATGTAATGCTAAGTTAATTCTTTTCTTGTTTCCTATATTTAATTCTACCAGGATAATTCTGGCACATTTAATGGAATCCAACTAGTTTTATTGCTTTGAATGCTAGAATAAAATATAATATATTCAAAAAAGTCCACCAAGGTTATTCAAGAGACAGACAATCACAACTGGCAGGAGCCCAAATCTTTTTGATTCGGTGACTGGGGGGAAAGCAGGCAGGGTCAGAATTATCCGTATTTTGGGGAGACAAGCACAGCAACAGAAAAGGTAGCGTTTCTGTTAGGATTACTTAAACATTGGGACCCTGTCAGATCTTATTGGAGGTGCAGAGCTTTTCCCCAAAGGTGGCTATATAGATAATGTAAATAAATAAATGAATAATATTGATAGCCCTTTTGAGTTGGTCACAACTGAATAGGGGAAACCTTAATTAAAGCTTTTTAATAATTTTCTGTATACGTGGAAGATACCAATGCTGAAATTCACTTAGTCAGATACACAATGGATTTCTTCAGTTTCATAGACATCTTCTTTCTCCAACCAAGGGAAGGAAGGAAAGAAGGAAGTATCACACTTTGAAGTAGGGGAGAATGGACAGAATTGGTGACCACATGAACCATTTTTTTCTACCATACAGAAGACTATACATCTGCAACTTAACCAAAGTAAATACACGGTCTTTAAATTGCACATTAATAAAAGTAGTGAAACAAAAGCCATGAATCAATTTTTGCAAGTTGTCTGAAAGAATGTTTTCTGGCACGGTCAACAGTAAAGTGCTGAAAACAATCACACTTGAACGTTTGGCACAGCAATTTTGAGAGCCTTCTTAGGCTTTGCTTAAATACCAGTCACCGTGGAATTCAGTGCTTGTACTTTCATGCGCATACAATCTGGGAAAGCCTGCAAAGCAGCTGCACCAGACACAGGGGAATACATATCTGCCTCAATCTTTCGCGAAGCAATGCTTCACTCATTGGCTTGCTGCCACTGAAATATCACTCTGAATGAGTTGCCCTGCTCTTCTCATCCAAAGATTGAAATACGATACATTCTTTTACAGCGAATCCTAAAAAAAACTCCACATGCTAGAGTGAAAGAGATTGATTAGAAATGCATTTACAGCTTGAAATACATGATGAATTTAACTCAATTCTTTTTTTAAAAAAATCTATGAACTGTCCCATTTTGTAGTTCCAGGTTTTGCATATACATAAAAACTAAGGGTGAAGTCTCCACATTTAAGCCAAAAGCATAGCATGCTTTCGATTTATTTTGTATGATATAATACAAATAGGTTATAAATGTGGCAGAATTAGTTACTGTGACCTGGACAAAAGTTTGCAAAGGGCAACAGGCATGACTGGAGAGTATATTTATAGAAGAATCTTAATACCCATATTAGGTATGTTTAAATGCAAGTGGTAAAAAATAAATTCACATCTATTTCATGCAGAGAAAGCTATGTCAATAGTAGTCAGGTTTAATTGTTAATTCAGAAAGCATTATTCCAAAACCCAAACACTTTTAAGTCATAAGCTTAAAATAGCAAGTTAGTCAGTTGTTGGAATTCTCCCAGCTACATGCAACTTGAGGCTGCACAGAAAACACCCCTGCACTTTCAAAAGCATTTTCTTTTGTTCAAAGAACCAATAAAGAACTTCACAAAGTGCAAATTAATGAAATGTGAAAAGACTCACCGGTTTTGTTCATTTCTTTGCTGTATTAATTGGATAAGTTCCTTGTCGAAGTATTCTTCATCGGTCTTTTCTTTCTCTTCCTCGGCATCGTGGGCTTCAATGCCGTCTTTGTGCAACTGGCTGGAGATGTGCTTGGCATATGCTGACAAGCCCACCACGGTCACCCTACACACTTGGCACTCATGATTGCTGTCCCTGGGGAAAGAAGGAGAAGGTGGGCACTCAATTCTTCCCACAGGCATGGCAAACGATGCTGATCTTAATTCAGTTTCCTCTGAACGAACATGCCTCAGTCAGTGAGACACAAGAGCTGGTAATTTAGGTTGAAGTTAAAAAGAAATAAACCTGTTGCTTTCTAAGCTTTTTCTTGGCTATTTCTTGGTGAAGTTCAGATTTTTTTCCAACAATCAAGAGGTGAAAAACTTGATAATAAACAAGGGGTCATCTGGGATTCTTCTTGAATTGCTGTACTCAAAATCTTGTGAAAGGAAACATAGTGGGGCAGGGGGCTTGCAGAGCTAGCTGAAGCTGCTCTAAAGCCCCTCCATGGTGCCAGCTGCACTGGGGAAACCAGTGTCAAAGTCTAGAATTAAGCTCTGTCTCAGCTTTCCTCAGCAGAGGAGGGGAGAAAAAACTTCAGCAGCCAATCTTAACACAGTGAAATCTAATCTGGGACAACTGGCACAGTGGCCTGGAATTCAAAGACTGCAAGGGAGTCTCCAATTCACTGTACTTTATTTGGTTTCAGAAAATGCAAGTTGTCCATTCTCTACTTTGCAAGGATTAGGCTAAAGGCACAAAATTATTTCAGCTGGAGGGAACAGACAGCTGTCTGACACGTAGTATATTTAGTTTCTAGCCTTGGAAGTTTCCAGGGAAAGAAACAACCTTGAAAGCCTTAAAATGCTTTGAAGAGAGGATGGCTGTCACTGCCAAAATAGGGAAGAAGCCCCCATAACTCATTAAAATTAAACTGTTTCTTTAACTTTTATTTTTTAAGGTTGCAATTTTCCAAAAGTTTGTGAGATTTTGTGATCTCATACGAAAATGCCAAAATCATTAGTCTTCAGCAAGGGTTAGACGATTTCAAAGATTTAAAGGAATGTGGCAAATGAACCCAAGCCATCACAGAAACTCATGAAATAACATCAAAGACCTGAAAATCTACTCCCCCAAAAATAATAACAGAAGAAACTGAATAGCAAAATTAGTGCCTTTTGTGATTATGATCTGCAACAGTTTTACATACTGACAGTCCACAATTCCATATATTGATATATGATATATAATAGGCAGAAGGGTAGTACAACCTTTGGAGATAAATGGATGGCTTACTGCAATGTGAATTGGAGCTCTGGAATCTCTTTTCCATTTCCAAATGGAAAAGAGTAAAAATGAAATTTTCATAATTCCAAATTAAAAACCCACTAACTTAAATAAACCCTTTTTGAAGAAAAAAGTTCAGCGACCAATACTATCCCAGACTGCATTCCTATGCATTCCACAATTAAGTATGTGAACCATTGTACTAAGGTTTTATTAAGGTTTAATAAAGGGACAACAAGCATACTTAGAATACTGTGTTTTGCTTTAAAGCTTTATGCCAACAATAATTTATTATGTGGGCACAACGCAGCTGCAAAACCATCTGGCCAGAACATTCTTTAACGATGTGATAGAAGCCCCCATTTCCTGGGCTACAATCATCTTTGCTATTCTATGAAGAATTTCCCTTAAAGGAAATACAAGCTGAGGAATCTTCTTCCACCTCTGTAATTTGGAAAGTGTGAAAGACAAACCAAGGGCGGGAAATCCTTCACCCACCCACAAGACATGAGACTACATGCTTCACAAAGAGATCAGCTGATTGCTAAATAAAGCACCATCCTCTTAGTTTAAAAAAAAAAAACTTTAAAATGGAATTCTTTATATTCTGCTAATTCCTATGTATCCCAGTATTATAAACGTGGACCAGGGACAGGATCCATGGAAAACATTTTTTTCAGGGACTGGGGTGAGGTTTTGTGCATTACCTAGATCCTGTGCATGTGCAGATGAAGCTTTTCTCACTTGCACGGCCTTGTTCCTAATAGGCCACAGACTGCTATTAGTCTACGGTCAGGAGTTGGAGACCCCTGTTTTAAACAGTATCATCCTTCCTATTGCTTGCCCTAAAGTTTCCCACTTGAGAATCAGGGGTCCTGACCCTCTTGGCTTTCTGGAAGGCTATGAAGATCTGGGTTTTTTCAGGCATTAGGGCTGGAATGTTAGGGGAACCCATTATATACTTGTTTTGCAAGTGCTAATTTAAGATAAGTAGCTATGTAAATTGCCTAAATAAATTTATAGCAAACCACCCCCACCCCCGTTTCACTAGATATATCCATGCACTGAACATATCTTGATCCCAGCCAAAATTACAATGAACTCAGAAATGTTATTGATTTCAAATGTGCATTTGAGATTTTTAAATTCACAACTTTTCAATTATTTTTAAGCAAAACAGCAACCAAGTGAAATATGTATTTTGTGGTCTAGAAATCTACCAACACAAATCTTCCCAAATTTCACATTTAATATTCAGCTGCAAGCACTATACGAACTATGGGGGAAAGTGCATTTTTGCTAACACTATCAACAGATTGGCAGTTTACAAATTACAAATAACACTATCAATGAATTGACAACAAATACAAATTTAATTTAATCTACATAATTCCTCTTAATGCTTAATAGAATTTTCCTATGGATTGTGGCACAATACATTGTTACTGTTGTTAAACATCACAGATATCCAAATTGCTTCTGGATTTAGATGGGGATTCCTCCTTAAACTCTAAAAAGTTGGCATATCCCAATGTACTACCCATTGATATAAATGGATCATATTCATACCTGCCCAAATCTGAACATTAAACAGAGTAGAGCAGTCACAGAAGATGGGAAACCTAATTACAAAGCTAAATTAAGACCCTTCCTGATATAGCTGTTTAGATTGTACAGATGGGACATAAAACTGGTCTATCAAAATAGCTGGAAAGAACTGATATTATCTTGATGGCGCAAAATCAATTTAAAACTTGAAATTATAAGAAAAAGTTGTTTAAAATTATTATTTTAATAAAAATTAGCTGGAATTGCTAGCTCAAGTTACACAGCTAAAGTTAATGTTGGTGACACTCTGCTATCAGAGCCCTCATCCATCAGCTGTTCAGCCAGGCAACAGATGGATCCTTATTGCCAAGAACAAGGTCAATTGGTTGTAAGATTTAGTTTCAAGATGAACAGATTCAAGGAGAGGTGATTATTAGATGATTACTTTAACTTGCTTGTTTCTCAGAAACTGTCTTTCCCATATTTTGGGACTACAACTCCCTAAATTCACACCAGAATGCTTATATTCAGAAAGCACTATGTTGTTTGAATATACTTTTTTAAAAATATAGGGGAAGACTTAGTTTCCATACTGAACTGACAAAATTTTATTAACTTTATAAGCTATAATTGTTTGGGTTGATATTAAGCCGATATACTCTCTCCTGCAACCAACATAGTTGAGTTCATGCACAGAGTACATATTATGACTTTATGCAGTGTTTTTCAACCTTAAAAACTTTACAATATGTGGACTTCAACTCCCAGAATTCTATAGCCAGCAGACTCAATTTTTATATTGTTTCTGCTTCCAACTTGAAGTACTCCAGATCTTTTGGGTTACTGTTCCCAAAATTTCTACCCAAATTTTAGAAATTGAATTTTAACTCCCTGAAAGGCCCAAGTAGCCCATTTTACAATACTATGGCAATAAAAACAGAATCTCAGACACTGCAGGACTCCAGCCTACTTTTATTTATGAGTTAATTAAGATAAAGTCTTTTTGAATTTCAGTATTTTCTTCCTGGGTGTTTTTAAGCCCAGACTGAGTTGCTTTCTATAAGATAACACCTTTCTGTCCCATCTATTGGATATTTATGTCTAGAATTCATCCTATTTCTTTCTCTGCTTCCTCACAACTTCTCACAATCTTCTGGCCATTTGAGTCACACACTTAATAACAGGACCTTTAAACACTATGCCATACAGTATTTAAAAATGTAAATGTTTTTTAATTGCACAGGTATTATAATAAAAAATGTTTCACATAAGAGTTGTATCGTACTAGATTAAAGTGAAGAAAGATGGAATGATCATTGTCATAGTCATACCTTCCCTTGAGATTTTCAAGTTCCCGATGATGAAGCATACTTCTCATGTGCTCATCCATCTCCTGAAAAAGTGAAAGCAAGAGGCCATAAATAAATAGGAAGAAAACTATTTATGTGTACATGAACAAATCTCACCTGCATATTCATAACCAATTGAGCTACCACATTTGGTCCATCTATGGATTCCACTTCAGGAATAGTCATAACTGGATAGCAGATATTGTGCAAAGCCCTCCCCCAGTTCCTTACCTGCTCCTTGGCTAGGCTCTGTGAGTGAAGGACCCTCAAATTAAAAATCAGTTTGGTTAATAATTTTGAGTAAATAAAGGGAGAGCCCACATCCATACAAAACTAAGGAGCCAGATGGCTTCCCAACTCAAAACCATTCTAACTTGCTGGCATTGAGCCTAAAGCTGTTCTTCGCATCCCATGCAGACTTTAGCAGCCTCTAGGCATCAATAAACAACAACTGATTGTGTGAATGACCAGGGATCAAAATGTAAAATTGAATCTCATGAGCATATTATCCCCAATAGTTTCATGAAGCTGTTAGATGTGAGCAGATGCCAAACTGTGAGGTATCCATACCCTCAGTGACCAATCATCCATCCACCCCTGCCCACTCAGGAAGGAAAACCCTACAATATATAGTGCTCTCCACTCCCAACTCTTGAAGGCAGGCCAGAAGGATACCATGATTGATGGTAGTAGGAGCCACCCTATTAGAAAAAAACATACAAGTGAATGGTTGAAAACCTGAATATTACTGTTCTCTACTGGAATAGCCTAATATAACTTTTCTTCTGAATTTAGATTAGATAACGTTTGACCTATAGAGCCATCTCCTAATTGATTTGCTCAAATAATAAAATCAGTAAAAAAAAAATTGCCTGTGCTTTGCCATCTGAATTACTTATACAAATAACTCGTGCTGGCAAACATATCCAACAGACTTCCCCCGCCCCCACAACAACCCTCTGAGGAGAATAGGGCTGAGGGAGTATGACTAGCCCAAGGTCAGAACTCATGGTCTCTGGCTTTCTAGCATGGTACCCTTAACCATTACACCAAACTGACTATTTTTATTATGTCTGGTAGGAATTATGCCTGGTAGGAAGATACATAGTCTAAATTATATACAGGACATAAAGTACACTTCGCGGTGTTCTTCTGATTTATTTAAATGCTTTTAAAATGGAAACCCTTCGCCCGTTCTCCAGCAATATCTATTATCATTATTATTATTATTATTATTATTATTATTATTATTATTATATTATTATTGGGAAACATTTGTTTCCTTCTTTGCTGTATCCTAGTGCCTTCAAGACACTAGTTCTATTTTGAGTTTTCTAGAGCAGAAATACATAACAGGATGCTCCAGTGGTATAGACAACTTTTGAAAGCTTCTGAAAACTACTCAAGAAGTTGCCACCAAACTCTACTTTTACTGTGACAAAAAAAGGTGAAATCTATTTATAATAAAGCAACTCAGTATATTAATTGTATTTAATTAATAGAAGCTTCTTCCTACTTTTGGAAGACAGCTGCAAGCATTATCCAAACAAACAAGATTTTCAAGTATCAAGAATGGCCCTGTGCTTGCAAAAATAAAAACCTCTATCTTATACAGCTGCACTGATTATTGGTGCTTATTGTTGTGAACTTAAAAGGTAATTGTAATGATCAATAAAAGATACCTTGAATACTCAGGCAAAGCACGCTTTACATTTTCTAACCAAGATATAAAATGGAAATTTCTTGGAAGGGTACTGAAATTTTATTTTACCTTTTTTGAGCTGTATACGATGTGACACAATATACATTTTCGTTCTCGGACCATAGTGAATTCTTTTAAAAGATCTTAACCCTATCCCTACAAAAAAAACCAGAATATTAATTAACTCTTATAATTTTCAAAATATCACTTTTAATAGCAGAATTATACAATTCAATAAACATTTTATTTCTACTTTTTCACCTTTAGATTATGTATAAAGGAAGACAAAAACACCACCTTAAGATGTTTTTTACAGCAACCTTGTTTGTACACTCTCCATCAATCTTGAAGTCAAGATTCAGAGCCATGTGGATTTGATTAGAATAATAAAACTGAATAATTTAAACATAGCAAATAAAATTAGCAGTAACTTCCATCCTACAATGATGTCATTTAATGACATTTTTTAAATCTCGCCTGCTAATTGTATTTTTTAATTCTATATAAAAATTAGATAGATAAATCCTTGCAGTACAGAATACAGTATACTTAACTATGGAAAATGATTAATGACAACAGTTATTCCAGTCACACATTTATCAATTTCAAGAAGCAGCACTGTAAATCCCTTTTCCAAGAAAAAATAGTGGGTTTAATGCTATTCAATTGATCATATTATAAGAAACTCTACAAGTGTCTAAGTACTAGAATATTAGCATAATATAAAGAACGTGAACCTTTCTTAAGCTTAAAGAATGTTGATATGGAATAGTGATGTTTTCCTTGGGATGTAGAATCTGTTATATTCTCTTAGTAGCCTATATCAGCATTGCTTTGTAGTTAATGAATTAAGGATCTTCCTGTGTTGCTCAAAACTGCTTCAGCATTTCTGGAATTCATTTAGAAATTACTTTTTCAAATGGGGAAGTAAAATGCTTTAAAGAGATAACAAGGTCAGTATAGTAGGCTTATCTTATTTCATCAGATGGCAGGCTAATTAGAAGTGACGTTTACCAAGCAGATCTAAAATTACATCTGCTTTGGCTAATTAGAAATACAAGTGTATTTCACTATGCCTGACTGCAAGAATATTTAATTATGCCTGACTGCAAGAACAGCATAAGGGTTCCATTAACTGTCCAATCAACTTCAGCCACTTGCAGGAGAGGGCTAAAAATACTATCCAAATTCAACTGCTATTGGCTGTCACTATGAAAAAGCAAGAGCAATATTTTTTTCACTGCAAAGAGATTGATTGCTCAGGCAGCACTCTAAATTTAAGGTTCCTAAGCTCTCTTGCTAGTTTACCCTGCAACAGAAAAATAAATAAATTGCAGCTCTATGTGTAACAAAAACACAACCATGTCATGAGGGGCATCTACTTGTTCTTTTCTTAAAAGGATGGAAGAGAAGCAATGTTGATTGAAAACACACTATTGCTAAAGGATATACAGTAATGGAACCATCATCAAATCATTTATTGGAAAGTTTACGATTTTTTAAATTCTTGCATGGACAAAAAATATCAAAAAAAGGCAAAGGAAGGAAGAGTAGTTCAAATATTCCTTTTTTATCCCCTTAGGTGCTCTACTAACATAATTTTGTTCTATTAGTGATACCACTATGAATCCACCCTACCCTTCAAATTATCTTATAGTTCTTATAACTTGACTACTTATATCAGAAAGGCCCAGGAGATAGGGACCACAATAGACCCCAAGCTAGCTAGGCTATGAGTACAGCAAAAAAATAACTGAAAAGAGAAAGGCGCCAAAGAAGGAAAAATGACAGTCACCATTTCCTAAGAGTAAAAAGAAAAAAATATATTGAGTCCACAGTCAGCAATTGCATTAGACGCAAACATAATATTTATTAAACTTGTATGCCACCCAATTCTCAACAAATCTGGGATGATCTAGAATCACTCCCTGTATACTGTAGCTCCTATATTCTATAAGACACATATGCTTAAATTTGTATATTTTACAAATGTCTTATTTTGGTGGGGTATCATGGTGTTTTCGGGCATATTTTGCAATCTAAAGAGAAGCCACCTTCATATCCTTTTGAATGGACAAAAAAGATGAAAAATGATATGTGTTTAATGCTTGGCTTACATAATTGTTACATCTAAATAAAATTTAAAGAAGAAATAATTAATGAATTTGAAAGCACAAGTTCAAAACCAATTATATTTTTGTATTCCAGAACTAGTCTAACTGTACTATCATTGCATGATATAGTCATGGTTAATTATTCTGCAAGCCTGGGACAGAAAGAGCAATAAATCATGAGCATCATTTGCCTAGGACAGAAGTGAAGTCACCTAAAACACAACTCCCAGCAGCCCAGCAGGGCTAATGGTGATGAATGCTGGGAGTTGTATTTCAAGAACATCTGATGGATCATAGGCTCTGCACATTATGCCTAATGATTGCCTGTAAGGAGAATTTAATGATTCCATACCTCTGATTTACTTTTAGAAAAAAATTGTTCTTCCAGAAGATGAGGAATCATAGTATATTTCAAATCCTTGTAATATTTATATTTCATGCACATTTGATAATTGCTGGAGTAGGAATGATCATCACCCTTGTTAAGTTTAATAAAGGAGAGGATTTGCAAAATAGTTCAATTTCCATTTTTCCAATAATGTCTTCACAGACCTAAGTAAATACAGCTATGAAGCATCTTTTCATAGAATATTTTTTCAGAACACAAAAGTGCTGCTAACATACAAAACCCTGCCTTACAGTACCTATACTTGGACTAGAACAGAGGTCTCCAACCAATGGTTCGGGGACCACTGGTGGACCAATAAAATTTTGGTGGTCCGCAGCGCACCCGTGTGGAAGAGCTGCTCTGGGATGACCAATGGGCCAGTCCTGTTGAGAGTTTTGTTCCATTTTATGACTTTGCTTGCTACAGTTAAGGGAATCAATGCAGCTATTAATTAGTAACACAGTTGTTACATGAATATGGCTTCCCCATTGACTTTGCTTGTCAGAAGGTTGCAAAAGGTGATCACATGACCCTAGGACACTGCAACTGTCATAAATATGAGTTAGTTGCTAAGAGTCTGAGTTTTAATCACGTGATCATTGAGATGCTGCTATCATAAGTGTGAAAAATAGTCATAAGTCCTTTTTTCAATGTTGTTATAACTCTGAATAGTCACTAAAGAAATGGTTGTAAATCTAGAATTAGCTGTACTGGGTTTTGTAAACAGTAATGCACACCTATAGTTAAGGTGAAGATTAAATAATCACACATAATTTGGCTGATTGCTATTAGTAATTTGACCCAGTCAAATTATATTCCGTAAAAAAAGGAGTAATCAAAAGATACTAAAGTATGTACACTTTAGGGACTATGTAGTACTTTTCGAAAAAGTATGAATTATAAATGAAATATATAAAGTAATGAGAAACTTATTTAAAAATATGCTCTATTTAAATATACAAGTAACTTTAAATGATGCTGTAATTAATATACAGCGTAGCTCAATCATCCTTTGCAATTGTGATGTTTTTGAAAAACAGCAGAAATAAACTACACCAGGGACGTCAAACTCACAGCCCGCAGGCAGGATGCATCACGTGCCACCCCCACCCGGTTTAGCGAAGGGGGGGAAAGTCCCAATATGTCACATGACAACGCCATGATGACGCAAGTTTGACACCCCTGAGCTACACTGAAAACTATTATTCCAGGTTATACTTCCTCACATTCTAGAACAATTCACTTATCCAAAGATACCTTTCCTTTTACTGATTCAATTCACAAAATTTTCTGAGCTGGCAGTTACTTTGAATCATAAACTAAACTCACAGACCCAATTCACACAACACATAAAATTAAAACTCAAGTTGGTTAATTTGTAGCTCTGTATATCATGTGTACATAGCCTATAAGGCAGTGGTTCTTAACCTGGATTCAATCGAACCCCAGGGGTTCGGTGAGTCAGTCTCAAGGGTTCGGCGGAGGTCAAGACACACA
>JAOYMU010000001.1:100943252-100955200 GCA_025802295.1 Psammodynastes pulverulentus | reverse complement strand
TATCGCCGTGGAAACTGCCAGTGATGTCAGAGGGTTGGAATGTACTTATCTCCTATGCATGGTTCAAGCAAAGGTACCGGCCTGTGCCAGGCTCCTTGCCCTGCGTGCAGAGAGGGAGATACTGCAACACTGTGACAGTATTCGGACATTGAAAACCATTATGAGAAGCTTGTTCTGTGTAAATCATGAATGTTTATTTGGAACACTGTTTAATAATTTTTCAGATTCCAAATAATAGGATGTTTTGAATCAAGTTTTGCAACATGATTGATGGAATGTATAAAGGTCTTCATAAAAACACATGCTTATTTTTAACATCTTTTATAAATTGCCAATTTGATATATTTTAAGACTGAAGTTATGAAATGTGTGTGTGAGATAGAATTAGGACTGTTTATGATTCTGTTTTTTTAACTTGTGATTATGGTTTTAGTATTTTTGTAATTGTTCTGATTAAACTGATGATGATTTTTAATTTCTATTGAGAACTGCCCTATGGCAGTTTGACTAGTGTGAGTATGTGCATAGGTAGGGAGGGAGGGAGAGGGAGAGAGAGAGAGAGAAAATATGAATTTAGTTCATTACAATGAAGAAGAAAGAACTTGTAAGTGTTCAAAGCAGTTTTTTCTGATATTTTAATAAGGATAACAAATGATGCCAGAGAAGATGAGATGGAGGATAACTTAACTCAAGTGGGACACATCTTGGGAAATCTGAAAAATATGGCCGTGGATATGGGCAGTGAGATCGATTCACAAAACAAGCAGATAGACCGGATAAATGAGAAGGTAAGAAGTGAGAACTTAATTATCAGAGACTTAATTGCGGAGAAGAGTAGCTAATTATTCTGGAATACAGTACCATGGTGTAGAGCAGGCCTGTCAAACTGGTGACCCGCAGCCCGAATACAGCCTGCACAGGCCATGCCGGCTCTGCAAAGGCAAAAAAACATTGTGATACGTCAACAATCTGGCCTGCGACACAATCAAATTTGACACCCCTGGTGTAGAGCAGGGGTGTCAAACTGAAGCCTGGGAGGACCGTCCCACAGTGCTTCTGCCAGCAAAAACTGAGCTCAGGAGCCCCTTTTCTCTGGCAGAAACACTGCAGGCCAACACAGGCGCCCGGACAGGAGTTATGTCAAGCTGGCCACGCCCACTCTGGCCATGCCCCTGCCACACACACACACCTCCCAGGCCCTGATGCAGTGAAATCAAGTTTGACACCCCTGGTGCAGAGATATTCCAATTTACCAACACATTGTGTCCTCGTTCTCTTGTCTGGATAACATTCCACCACCCAAAGTATTATTTTTCTATGTAGGATATATTTAAGCTTCATTTCATGGTGAACCCTTTGGGATTGCGAACTTGAAATAATATTACCATCATGATACAATATGAAAAATAAAATGAATACCAATGCCAGTAAATACTGTATTGTTGGGAATGAGGAACACATTTGAAAAGTATGTTATATGTGCCTTCTAATTGTTGCTGTCCCTTCACAAAATGAATAACACTAATTTCCAGGAAGATGTTGATGTTGCTTTTTTTAAAAAGCAATTTGCCCAAGAACTTAAGTACAAGGTAAATGTAGAATCTGATGCAACTCATATTTGCCCTCATTTCAAAGCGCAAGCACACACACTGTATATATACTGAAGATGTATACCATACCATACTATAGATCAGATCCTGGTTGGTTAAAAAGCATATTTGTGTTGCCCAAAATAGAATAAATACCACTGAAGTTGCTCTATTCTGACTCTGGGTTTTCTCAAAGTTCTGCACTTGTTTCTCTGAAACACTGCTATTCTGTAATGGATAAACCAGTGCCAAGAAAAAGAAAGTCTTGTTTATATAAAATGCCATGACAGAAATACAGGAGGAGGTGAGGAAGAATAAATACTGCAGTCAGTGACTAATAGATCAACTCTCAAAATGACCTTTGGAATCAGAGCACCATTGGCTGGTCTGATCACAGATGTTTGTTTTTTTAAAAAAACCACATCAATTACCTTAATCCTTTTTCCTGTTTTTCTGGGTGCCTTTAGTTAATTAAATCTTTTTATAATGCAGATAGGGTAGAAAACCTGGCAGACACCAGTGGAAGTGTTAGTGTCCATGATATCACACTGAGTACCCAAGGTTATAGATTTATTATCTAACATTCTTGCTTTGCATGTGTCCCATTCAAATGCGATAAGATGGTTGAAAGAATAAATATTTTTATCATTAAAAGGAAGTTGGTATTACTTCATACCAGGTTTAAAACAAAGCAATCTTTGGAAAAAATGACGTATAAATCAAGGAACATTGATTGAAGCAAGTTTTTTAAAATATTTGAATAAATAATTTTGAAAAAAATTATCATTGATAGGTGTTCAGACAACTAATGAATAGTGGTGCAAAACAGGTGATAAATCCTGTTAAAAGTCATAGCAGCACTTTATAATATCAAGAAAAGTAACCATGTTGTTTTGAGAACTCATTTTAAGTAATTCTTATTTTAAGTATTTCTTCTGCCTTCTCTCAATAAGCTTATCAGCAGTATCTTTGTATACTGTATGTGAACAGATTAGTAAGAGCTAGTCATTAGACTGAACAGTAAATAGGTTGTAAATATTTGCTAACAAGAGTTTTAAATATTTTAAATTAAATTTTATTTTTATAAAAATTGTTTCAAATGTTAATTAACAACCATACTATGGTAGCAGTATAATAATGAGAAGATTTCTTATAATGTATTTGTATCTGTCAGCTATGAAATTAGTGAAAAGGTTTTCTCTTGTAAACCTATTGCTTTCTTCCTTGCTCCTAAATATGGTACTTTCCTGGCTAATTTCTATAGCTGTTTTCTAAGCAAGTCAGTGGACTCAAGCATACACTCCAGTACTTTCCCTCCAAGCTGGAATTTGTCCTTTGTTTATATTTAATTTCTTTCTCTTCATTTGAATATCCTGAATCCTTACAGAATTCCTAGCAATTTACAAAAAGAATTGAGAAAGGGGATTTTTTCCTATTCATATAACTTTAAATGTCTCTGTTTTAGCTCTCCATATTCTTGGCAGTTCTTGAAGAAATATAAAGAGACTTGAATAGTTTCTGTGCACCTTTATAATTTACTAGTAACTTTGCATTTTGTTTTCTGTTTCAGGCTGAAACCAACAAAGACCGTATTGAGCAAGCCAATGCAAGAGCCAAAAAGCTTATTGAGAACTGATAGCCATTGCCAGTTTTCAGTCAACTGAAATCTTTTTTTCATTCTACAAACATCCTCAATTTCCAAAGAAGAGAAGCAACTGTTCAGAAAATGAAACAAAGCAGAACATTATTGTATTGTACACGTTTAGTATGAAAATCCAGGAAAATAGCACAACAGAAATTTACCTTTCTTATTCACGTTCATATCCTCAGGGCTTCATTTTTCTTGGTTTTGTCCTTTCTGTGAGGTTAGTCTTGCCACCACCACTTTTTTTTCCCTTTCTTTTCCTTAGGGCAACTCAGAGATAAGAGTGCAAACTGACTGATTATAAAGGCAAAGAGAATGCACTCACTAGATTTAATTACCTCACTTAATATAACATATCATTGCTGAATTGGTGATGATTGGTTTTCATGAAATGTACATATTTGTAGAAATTAAGCTTGCCCCTACTTTTTCAAAATATTTGATTTCATTACCAAGCTTTTCATGAAAGGAAAAGATGATAATGCATATAATGTATACTTTCAAGCCATAGCTATTCTAATTTGCATGCAAATTAGGTAAATAACCATACAAAAATCCATAATGCATAAATGCAACTCAGACAAATTTAAACTTATTTCTCACTTTTGTCTCCAAAAGATTGGACTTTTCAGTCCTAATTTCTTTTGCTTCTTTCATAGAAACCATGTATGTCAGTGGAATTAGAGGAAAGGGCAACTCAAACAGCTTAACATGGAGCATGTTACCCTTGATCATTTGGAATCTCATTTGCAAGAAAATTAAAATATGCCTTTATATAAATATCCTGAACTTCTGCCATTTTTTTAAAAAATGTGATTTGTAGGTATTAATACTGCTGAGATTGGTCTATGAAATCTCTGTGGATCTTTGAAAACATTTTATCAGAAATTTACAAACTTAATTCATAAAAGTATTCCTTATAGAAATGTATTATCCTTTTAATATAAACAATTTATACAATCTGTACAAATCTGTAGAGGGCAACATATTGTGATTTCAATGCTGTATTTATTAAAAAAAAATTGGGGGGAGTTAAAACATCAAAATCAGGGCACAATCTAAGTTTGAATGAAGTCAAAAGCCATCTGCTTCTTAGTGATAATGATACTGTTTCATATTTTCTATCTGGATTATACATTTTCACACTTTTCAAAGAAATCAGTTTCAAGCACTGCTTTATTATTAAAATTGACCTGAATTTGATCCAATTCACAAAATTTTAATGTTGACATGGTTCTGCAGACACCACAAATTATGATTTATTGTATTTGAATTGCTGCTCATCAAATTTTCTTTTAAAATGTTAGTATGTAGAAGGATCCAAGGAAAACCACTATGAATCACTTTTTAACAGATTTAACAGATAACTGTAAGCTGTTGAATGGGTCACATGGTGTAGTTTGCTGTAATAAGTACTTGACCTAGAATCTATTTCAGTTTACTCCCAATTTCAGGATTAAGGTTCTTGATTTGTTTCTCTTTCATATCTATACAAATGGCTAAATTTCAAATCTACTAGATGCCCAGTCTTTTGCAAGAAAGTTTTAATTCTCTTCTAATTAAGAATTCACCAAATGGTTGATTTATTCAACAGCACAATATTTAGTAGAACTTGTAATTTATTCAACTTGAAGCTATAAAGTTCTTCCAGTCTTTGCATGTTTTGCTGCAAGTCAAAGGATTACCTGCAACAACCTAGATACCATAAAGAAGCTCAAAACAAATCTAATTGTACTGTGATTGTTCTTCAATAATTTCTTCATGCTTTGTTTCTTTACACATTTCCAACTGAATGTTTAATTTTTATTATAAAGCTTAGTCTTCTATATAACTTTGTACAATGGAATGCTGGAATTGTAGCATATTGCAAAAACCGGGCACATCCCTCTCAAATTATGTTTATTAATACCAAAATGAATTACAGGATTTGGCTGGAAAATATATTCTGCAGAAGCAACACAATTAATTCCTCCAGGAGTTCTATGTTTTTAAATTTTTTCTAATATTTTATGAAGGTCTAATTAGTTGAACTGCTGAGCAAAATGGTACTCTTAACATTTTATCCCTAGGTTGTATGGGAACCATGAACACTTGCTTAGTAATAAATATAAAAATTGAAAATTGATACCATAATCTGGTACTACAATTTGTGAAAAATGGTAAATTTTGTAGTTTAGTATCACAAGACAAACAGTACAAATCTGTTTTTAAGCTATAATGTAAATGAATGCCCAAGATGTCCTGTATAGTTGCTGGGCTAAATAAATATAATTTATGAATCTTTTCACTCTTCAAGAACCTGTGCAAGTTTGAATGGCCTTAAACTGTCCTATGCTGTTTAATAGACATACCCTGTAAATGTTTTTGCTTGCAGTTAAGGATCCAAGCTTTTAGTTCCCTATGGAGTCCAGTAGGTGAACCATTACTAAATTCCATTGATATGGGCTGATGGGATAGTCACTTTTGCTAAAAAAAAAAAACCCAAGATCTAGGAATTCCAAATTCCCCTGGAGTTTCATGATAGAAAGAAGAATTTCAAGAAAAATCTTGTGTCACATGATGAATTGGAGGTGCAGAGAATTTTCAGTCATGGGCTTAATGCAATGTGTGAACTAAAACATGGTTTCTTGAAAAAGCCTAATACTATTAGAATTAGAAAATGACATGGTTTAGCATGAAACGACAGATTAGAAAAACCTTGAACCATTGTCTGTGTACAAGTCAAATACAGATGCCGTGTTACATGGAGTTCTAAGAACGAATAGATACACATTCCCAATCCAGTTATAATAGACAGGAATGGCATGGGTTTTTTTCAAAATCTTCAAAAACCAGACAATCTTATTTGATATAAGTTTATATTAAATGAAATTGCTAAAAATTATATTAGTTTTTGTCGCCTTAGTGGCTAGTAGAGGACAATCAAAACAGCCCACAAAGTTTAGTTTTATATTAACATAAGCAGAACTTTAGAGGTAAAGTCCACTTATCTGTCTGCATCACAAATAGTTTGGCAAGGACTTATTGACTATAACACAATATGAAGAGATCTAACAGCTACCGATAGTTAAGATAAATTATTACTATTTCCTAGGTTTCACAACTGACCAACTCCTTTCACCTCCAATCTCTCATTCCCAGCTCTGCTGTGTTAAAAGAAATAGCAGGATTACCCATTGGTACTCATAGTACCAGTTGTTGATTTATAACACATGCAACATAATAGGTCTTTACAGTTGTGATTACAAGTAGCAGTAGAAAAAATGAGAAATATAGCTGGAACCTGTAGTGTATAAAAAAAATATTTGTAAGAATATATCACGTAAGAGTTATGTGTTTCAACCCAACAATGAAACATCCAATCCATTTATGACCATTTCCTAGGGTTGTAGAGTTGCTTTACATTTTAATTTAAATTTCATTTACATGAACAGTACATTTTACAGAAAGCTTCAGCTGCATGTTTGCCATTCCAATACATAAGAATATATTTCAGCTTATTTTGTCAAAAGGTGCCAAAAAAGTTTAAGAAAGTTGTGGAGGTATGGTTTTTGTAAAAAGCATGTACGTAAATTATTCCAAGGTTGCATATTTTAAATATCCATGGGTGCTTTGCATAAGGCATCAATACAGTGATCATCCCCCCACCCCAACATTGGAGTTTGTTACTTTCATGACGATTCAAATGCAGTGTCCTATTTTGCAAGCCATCAGTTTAGCACACTAAGGTGAACTATTTGACTAGCAAGTGGAAGACAAACCATCTAGAGCATAACTGTGATGTGAATCTAGGACAACTGTTTTTTATTATGTATATTAAGCCACTATTTGCTCATCCATAATTTGTGCTTCTATTGTAAGTAATTTTTCAAATGGCCAGCCCTACATACACTAAAATATTAAAAGCTAAGAGATGGATGGATTTGCATTGCGGAGTTAATCTATATTGAATTAGTGAGCCTCCTGGCAGATGATCCTACACGCATAACCCATTATCTCCATCTGCCCCTGCCTCCTTATGTATGAGGTTGTCAGGAACTGTCATAAAACTTCTTCAGCTCAGGTCATTTTGTCATTTTCTTCTTAATCTTTGTAGATGAAGACTTAACAAGTGGATGTTAAGCATTATATCCAAGGTTACCAACCCTTGGATTCATTTTGTGAGATCTAAAACATCAAGGCATTTTGAAACCAAGAGGCCACTGTTCTCTTGCCTTTATATAAAGGCTTGAATGTCATTCTCCCAACAGGCTTGTTGCATTTTTGGATCCACACACCAGTCACATTTCTTGTCTTCATTCACGAGATAAAACTGGCACAGTAGTTCAGGCAAATTTTTTCTTTGTAGCAGTGAATCTCTCCATATACTACAATGTTTTAAAAAAAGTTTTGTTGATAAATATGTCACATAAATCAAGTTCCAGATAACTGTTGCAAAGAGTTCGTTTCTAGTTTTATGATTTTCTATTTTTTTCTGTTTAATGCATAATCTATTTCTACTGACTAGTTACAATTTCAATACTATATTCAGAACTTGTGTTGTCTTTCCTTTCCTAAATTTCCTGCTGTTGGATGAGAAGTTCATAGCTATCTGAGAAAGCAAAGTAGTATTCAGTCAATTCAAGAGGGGCCATTTTAATCATATCACTTGCCACTAATGGCTATTGTACTTAGCTTTAAAACTGAACTCTTTTAAATCATAGTTATATAGATCTCAACAACCAACAACAGAGTACAATAGTATTTCATGATTCATTCTTCCTCAGTTCTCAGTGTCCTGCAAATATATATAATGCATTGCACTTAAGAGATCCCAGAATAGCAGAGGGCAGCACAGATAATTATGGCTTAAAGCAGAAGTCCAAGAAAGTTATTTTGGTGAACACCAAACAAGAACATACTGCATAGGTTTTTCTGAATTTGATCCAAAGAGGTTTAATAGTGCAAGTTTTAATTGCCATTAGAGCCTTATATAAAAGGCTGTATGTGCAATGAAATAGTAAGTAGCAACATCTATTTAACTGTGACTGATCATTAAAAAAAAAGTTGTAAGCTAAGTTGGAAGGTCAAAGAAATATCTGAGAAAAGGGCAAAAACAAACCAGTTGTCGAGAAGTCTATATGATCAAAAGGAGTCAAATTCAGTTTGAGGGAATCTTTCGATAGGCATGATACTTATGTCACCTCTCATATGAAGATTTTAAGAATAGTGATGTGATATTACTCCTATTAAACCTCTCTGGATCAAATTCAGCAGAACCTATGCAGTATGTTCTTGTCTGGTGTTCACCAAAAGAACTTTCCTGGACTTCTGCTTTAAGCCATAATTATCTGTGCTGCCCTATGCTGTTCTGGGATCTGTTAGTCCTTATACAAAACTATATAAACACTTTGAAAGGTATAGGGTTGTGCAGAGGTGTCAAACTAGTGGCCTGTGGGCCGGATGCGCTATGTGCTGGCCATGCCCACCCTGGGTTTAGTGAAGGGCAAAAAAGTTACGATACGTCATGTGATTACATGACGCCGTGAGTTTGACACCTCTGGTTTAGTGCAATGAGCCAGGGAATATTTTTAAAACACTCATACAACTCTGATATATTAATCTACTAATTAGGAAAATGTAACTATTTTCCAAAACTTTTAAGATAAATCAGTTCAAGCTTAATGTGGCTATAAAAATTGCTCTATTTTTTATGATTTCATTTAACAATTGATGCCATTTGACCACCACCCTACCCAAATATATGGTAAAATGTTACTAAGTAGTGGAAAAGAGAAATACATATATGGGATTTTCCAACAAACCTTGTCATAGCCATCCAATTCTCGGAGTTTCTTGATCTCAAAAAGATTACCCTCTGCAGCAAGTAGAGAGATCTGAGAATCACTAAGAATACTCTGAGGAAGTACACTTAGTTCTAGGCAGTTCTCTTCAAGGCGCAGAACTTTGAGGCGTGGACAACGAGAGATCTGGGAGGAGATCTGGGAAATCTGTTATAGGCCCAAAGAAGTAAGCCAAAAGATGGTTAGAATGATCACAGTATGTCTCCCCAATTAGAAAAATTAAATAACAAAACAAAAAAGAATTATCATGTGTCTAAAAACTGGTCCTATATTGATAGACTATATCTGATCTGAGTGTGTTTTGCTGTAATTAATCAAGCCACTATGACAATAGGATTGCTGAAAACTCCTATCACAATTTCAGCACAGTGCATAATTACAATTGCAGAGTATCTCCAATTATTTACATATTTAAATGGCAATTGTACTATTAATTTTCACAAGAGGGATGGATTTATCAACTTGGATCAATATACAGTTGTTATGACAATTGAGCCCAATATTTCTGTTGAGCAAGAAATTAGTTAAGTGAATTTTATCCCATTTTATGACTTTTCTTGCCATTTTTGTTAAGTGAATCACTGCAGTTGTTAAATTAGTAACCCGGTTGTTAAGCGAATCTCATTTCCCCATTGACTTTGCTTGTCAGAAGGTCGCAAAAGGTAACCATATGCCCCCAGGACACTACAACCATCATAAACATGCGTGTTGCTGAATTTTGATCATGTGACCATGGGGATGCTGCAACGGTCATAAATCTGAAAAATGGTCATAAGTGTTGTAATTTTGAACAGTCACTAAGTGAACTATTGTAAGTCAAGGACATATCTGTAGTTTATATTTTGTCCATCAATGTTAACATCAATTTAGAATGTTAGAGCTAATTCTTGATTTTAAAGAGCCTTGGTGGCGCAGAGGATAGAGTGCAGTAATTGCCGGCTACTTCTGCTTAGAGCCAGCTGCCTGCAATTTGGCAGATCGAATCTCGCCAAGGTCAAGGTTGACTCAGCCTTCCATACTTCTGAGGTGGGTAAAATGAGGACCCAGATTGTGGGGGCAATATGCTGATTCTGATACAGCCCACTTAGAGAGGGCTGTAAAAAGCACTATAAAGCGGTATATAAGTCTATGCTATTGCTATATTAAGAGAACTATTTCAACATTTTATTAAATGTACCTAAAAAGAAGCTGTTACAAGTAATCCTCAAGTTATGACCACAATTGACCCCAACATGTCTGTTGTTAAGTTACACATTTGTTGAGTTTGTCCCATTTTATGGCTTTTCTTACCACAGTTGTCAAGAGAATCATTGCATTGCATCTGTAGTCGCCAGTGTCTTTGCTTGTCAGAAAGTCACAAAAGGGGATACCATGACCCTAGGACCACTGCAACGGTCATAAATATGAACTAGCTGTCAAGCATCTGAATTTTAATAATCTAACCATGGGTAACTGCAATGGGCGTAAGTCATTTTTCAGTGCTGTTGTAAAGGAAACTCAATTAACTGTTGTAAGTCCAGGGCTACCTGTAGTAGATTTTCTCATTTCAGCTCACACAAAATGTAATTCCACGCACACCATTCTCACATAAGGCCAAGATAGGTGCACTTTGTCAGCAGCGGAAAATGGCAAAGTTCAACTATGTGTGGCAGAGCTTATGTAGTACAGGACAGCAAGGATGACTAGGGCTTTGCCCTGTGAAACTGGGATGGCTGACCACTGCACAGGGCTTGAGGAAGACTCCTTGCCGGTTCTGGGGCTGAAGTAAAGGCCTGGAGGTGGGGGTGGCTATTGAAGGCCCCATGTCCCCATTTCAGCCCCATCAGCACTGCCCGCATCACCTGTGCAGGGAAGACAAATGGAGAGAGATGGGGCAGATAAGTGGGTGGATAGAGCCCCAGAGGCGGCAGTCCTGAGGCTCGAAGCTGAGAGGGAGAAATGGCTTGGATCAAGATGGGTCCTCTCCTAACAACTAGTGGGATTTGGTTAACAACAACAATGGGGACTGCCATAGTTGCCATTGCTAAGTGATGTAGTTTACAATATGGACTTTATGACTACATTATTTAGCAAATTTCAGGCCCAATTATCATTGTTAACTAAAGACTCCCTTTAATGCCAAATAAACCCCCAACTCTTGCAACTTTGGCTTATAGCATTAACTATATCTCCGTCCCATAGTATTTATGACACCACATAACAATACTCAACTACAAAAATATACTTTCAGACCTGATTCTGATTTAAGTTCAGTTCAATAGCCTGTAGCTCTCCTATTGTGTCTGGGATACTCTGGATCTGATTTCTGGAAAGATCTACCACATCTATATGATGAAGACTGCATAGCTGAACAGGTATAGTTGGAAACTTGTTTCCGGAAAGGCTCAGAGTTTTTAGCGCCGCAAGTTGTCCAAAGCTGCTAGGTAAACGTGTCAATTGGTTATTGTTCAGATGTAGAATTTCCAGCTTTTTCAGCTTGCAGAGATCCTCAGGTAATACAGCTAGCAATAAATTATAAATACAATTAAATCATGCTGCCAAGAAAAAAGCACAATTATTAAAACATCAAGACTGAATATTTTATTCTGCTATATAATCCTCCTTAGAATAAAGATTCATAATATAACAGAATATTCTTTTGTAATATACAATATATAACATATAAGATATACCCGTATTTTCCGGCGTATAAGACGACTGGGCGTATAAGACGACCCCCTACTTTTCCCACCAAGATGTAGGGTTTAGCCTATACTCACCGTATAAGACGACCCCTCTTCCAGCGCACACCAAATTTTTTTTAAAAACATCAGATTTGATTTCAATATGGTAATTTTAATTCAAATGCTTATGGCATGCAGGTACTTAGCA
>JAOYMU010000001.1:100921928-100940139 GCA_025802295.1 Psammodynastes pulverulentus | reverse complement strand
AGCCTGGAGAGATTCGATCTGCCAAATTACAGGCAGCTGGCTTGTTAGCAGAAGTCTGAAATTACAATTACTGCATCCTATCTTCTGCGCCACCAAGGCTCATAAGGTATGCACTGTTTCTAATTTTGCCTTCCTTAACATAGTACTGCCTGATTAATTACTTTTTTATGTGACAAATCAGCAGTAGTACAAAGAAATACTGTAGGGATTATAGGTTAAGTTCATGTATCCATTCAAGCTAATTTCTTTTTTGATAATAATAGCAACAATTTTTTCTCCCCACATTAGCATATTAAGAAAACTTTATTCATCTAACAATGTTTTTAGACAGTACAGGTAACCCTCGACTTACAACCACAATTGAGCCCAAAATTACCTTTGCTAAACAAGACAATTGTTAAGAGTTGCTCATTTTATGACATTTCTTGCCACAGTTGTTAACAGTGCAGTTGTTAAATTAATAACACAGTGGTTAAGGGAATCTCTCTCTTCCCCATTGTCTTTGCTTGTGAGAAGGTCACAACGGTCTCTGCAACCATCATAAATACATGCCAGTTGCCAAGCGCCCAAATTTTGATCACATGACTGTAAGGATGCTGCAACAGTCATGTGGAAGCCAGTCATAAATCACTTTTATCAATGCCACTGTAATTCCGAACAATCACTAAACGAATGGTTGTAAATCGAGGAATATCTGTATTACCAAATTTCACTTTCACTGGCCTTTGTACTAGTTGCTTGCTTGCCTTTTACCTGGAACTGTGAAAACTGTGTAAGGAGATGGGCAGGTAAGTGAAGTCAGTCTTAACTGAAGAGAATTTGGGATAACCTCAGCTTTGACTATCAAGGGCCCCCAATAAACTATATTTAAGCAAATATTTATCTTCCTGTCATAGATGTGGAAGGAAAAAAATACGCAGAAAAACTCGCAATGTTATCTCTTTCTCCCACCAAAAGGCACAGGCGGGCAGCATAGGGGAGAAGCAGCATCAACGCAATTCCTGAACTTCGCAGGAAAAAAATATTTCTCCATTGAAGCAAGCCACACTCAAATCACCCTAATCCCAGGCACGCTAATCCGGATGAGAGGCTGGCTCCAGTTAATTACAGTTTTACTAAACAGGTCACACTGCATGAACACACTGCATGAACACAACCCCAACTATGGTTTAGCGCGATACGAAAACCTAATCTCAAAGGGATTTAACTTTCCAGGATGACACGTTACGGCTACAAAAAACTGGATGACCATTTAGATCGATCTTTCTTCCTTCCCCAATAAACGACCAGACCCAAAAGTTTCTTCGCTGCCATCCAATGATCGTCCCGATTTTTATTGCTGCACTTTCTAACGGAGTTAATCTCCCCTAATCAGCCTACCAACTTCAGCCTCTCCTACTTGGACTCCAACGCCCTCAGTAGATCTCCCCTAGGGAAGCCGCCAAGGGAGATCCCGAAAAAAATACCTCTTGAAAGGAGGACGGGATTACCTTAGTCCCTTTACTTAGCCGGCACAGCCTCGCATCCTAGCAACAAGCAATACGCAGGACGACGAGAAACAGCGGCCAAGGGACTTCAATCGTCCGCGAAAGGAGCCAAAGCACCCGGATGACAGCCAGCCTAGCCTCTAATGGCGTGCTTCTCCGCTCGTAAAATAATATTTGAGAATCTCGGGTGATGTGGGAGGATTACCCAGAGTATCCCGAGTGCCTTCCGCCACAATCAAAATGGCCGAAAGAGCCGCCATATTTTATTTTTATTTTTTTTGGCTTCTGGATGCCCCGTGAGCGGGGAAAAGCCACCAACACCAACTCTTTGTACAGATGACTCGATGCTTCGGTGGACCCGGCTGGGACGGCTCATAGCGGAAGTGAGAGGAATCTCCTTCTGTCACCTTCGGTGGTAAAGAGAAGACTCGCGTAGCGGGAGAGCAGTTCGGCCGCACTCAACATGGCGGCGCCCGCGTCCCAAGCATCTCCGGGAGGCGCTTCCTAGGCGGGGGGGGGGGGCCGGCGAGGCGCGCACGCGGGTGTGGCGCCCGGAGGCTTGCTTGGCCATGGCTTCCTCCAACCCTTGGGATCCCGTGCAGCCCACGGCGGCCGGACTGATGTTGACGCGGGCTGTCTCCGCGGGAGTGGTGTCTCAGGTGGGGCGGTTGGTTCTTTCTTTGCAAATCATAATTGCCGCTGAGGCTGTGTGGATCGCCCAGTGGCAGCCGAGCATTAAGAAGGTAGTCTGGGCGCCGGAATTAAAAGAAGCCCATATTACTCATGATTTGTAGGCGTTGCAGGTGTTTTTAAAGCACGTCCGTCCCTTTTTCTTCCGGGATTACTTTGGAAAAGCCGCTTTCCCGCGATTATGTTGCACTGATTCTCCTGTATGCTCGGCCGTTTTGTTTCGAAATAAGCAGGACAGATTTCGGCATGGTTGCGTGTCTGCCTTCAAGGAATGTAATTAGTTACATTCATTAATTAGCCCATTGTAATTAGTTCCTGTGTGTTTTTGGATCCCGTGAGCTAAATGTGAGGCCAAAAAAAAAAATGCACTGATTGGAACAAATGCGATTTGAATCTTCTTCTACCCTAGAAACACTCTGTATTTATTCAGTGAATGAAGATAGGTACGTCCACTGTCATGTATGTGGGAAATTCCACTGAATTTCATAGAGCGCTCTTCCGATTTTTGTGTATGAAAAGCGATTTTGGAAAAAAAACCGAATATGTTTGTGAGCAACCCTTGTGTCAGATCTGGTGCCATAGTCAAGTAACTAGGAATTAATTTATGAGAGAGGAAGACTATTTTCCTTTGTCTAGGCCAGTGATGGCGAACCTTTTCAGCACTGAGTGCCCAAAGCGCACGTGCGCATACCCAAAATGCAATGTGTGCCCTGTGCATGCGTGTCCCATGCATGCATGCCCCCATGTGCCCCACCACCTTGTGCATGTGCCCTGCCCCCCACACATGCCTGGCAGAGAGTCAAAGTCCAGCTGACCAGTGGTAGGCTTGCACGCATGTGTGGCGGAGCAGAGCTGGGGCGACGGTGCAAGTGCCCACAGAGAGGGCTCTGCGTACCACCTGTGGCATACGTGCCATAGGTTCACCACCACGGGTCTAGGCTTTCCCAGATGTCTGGCAAAAGGAAGACATGCCATTGCCTTTGTCCTCACCTTTTGCATCCAGCAGGAATTGACTTGAAATCAAATATTGTCTGGCTTTTTGAGTGGTTTTTTTAAATTTTAAATTATTAATTTTTTGGGACTATTTTCACTAGCATATTGTAAATTATTGTGTTTTTTTTTCCTTTCCTTTTCTGTTAGACAAACTCAATGGCCTAGATTTACATTACTTAATTTATTTCTTGAATCTAGCAATCAGCTTCAATCCAGCTCCTTCAAATTTAGGATGAATGTAATTTGTAGATCACATGAGTTGTTATGGATTTCTGTGATGATATTTGAAAATAAAGATTGTTGGGAAAATATTGCAGTTGAAAAAACTGATGCTAGAAGAAGTAAATTCATATATATGTAGGCCTAAGGACATGTCCTGCAGTTTTTTGCTGTAATTTTTGTCACCCTTCAAAGAAACTTAAAAATGTATGTCCTGTGTCCACCCCCCCCCCTCCTCTTTGCCCTTTTCTCCAAGTGTCCATTTCCTCCTTTGCCTGCACAGGTCCTTGTAAACTTATTTGTCCAAATTTCTGTTCTTTTATCATACAAGTTGTCTGTGTGTTATTTACTCTGCTTGGAGAGTGAACAGGTTATAAGGTTTCTTATTCATTAAATAGTCCATAATAATGTTGCACATACTTAATACATCATATTTTAAAAGATAAGAGATACATAAAACATATTTTTCATAAATATTTGAATTGCATTCTGCCCCTTATTAGTAACCATTGTTGTTTTAATAGACTCCTTTGATTGCTGTTAGAATAACCTACTCTTCATAATAGACAGATATTTTGGTCAAATTGCCTTTGTTTGTCATTGCATAAGCTTGATATTTTGAGGTATATAAAGAATGTTAGATTGCAAAGATTGATTACTAAACAAAAAAATGATACAATAATTTCCAACTGTAGATTTTACTTTTGAGACAGCAACACAAAGAAGAAATAAAACATTTAAAAAGATACAAGCATGTATTCTGTGTGTCAATCTCTCCTAGTAAGTGATAGTTTTCTAAATTTTTATTTGTTTCAGAATTAATTGAGCTTTATTTACAAGTAAATGTTCTAAACTTCAATTCTAATTTCATGAGTGGCTGAGTTGGTTTGTGTTTTTCTTTTCTTCTGCAGGGGACTCTAGATATATGTAGAAAACCATCTGCTTGTTTTACTTATGTCTCAGAAGCAGAACAAATTGCCGATTTACAAGCTGAAGTCAGCCGGGTAAATAATATTTTAGTACTAGAACAAGAGTTATTTTGATAAAAATGATGTGAAGTGTGAACATTTGCTCCATTAGTCACAATACCTTCTGTTCTAGAAGAGAAGTCAGTTGAAACTTCTTTAATACTATAATACCTCTGATGTTTTTAGAGGGGAAAAAAGGTATATATTACTGATCTATACTGGTTTTTATTCTCTTTTTGTATACAAGTAGTCCTTGCTTGTTGACAATTTAAAAGTTACGACAGACCCCACTTGGACCCCATGGTCACATGACCACGTTTCAGGCACTTGGAAACCAGCTCACTTTTTTTTATTGCAGCATTCTGCAGTCAGGTGACTGTGGTTTATGATGGTTTTTACTGATTTATTGTCTTTAGCTGGTTTTCAGTCTTTTTGGCCAGAAGTGAACTCTAAAGAAGAGCTTTCTAATAAAATAAACCATCTAGTGCAAATATGCAAAAGTAAAAAATGAATATATTTAAATATTTGCATTTCAATATATCAAATACTTTTGTAAAAATAATGGAGCATCATTTTAGCAGGAATTCATGTAACTTTAAATACCTTAACTGCACAAAAATTTTAAAGCACTGTTTCAACGTTACAGATTAATTTGGAGACAGAAGCCCTGCAAATGGAAAAAGATACAGCAGACATTACTCATCCATTTTATCTTAGTAAGTGTTGTTAAGATTTCTATTTAACCTTTCAGGTATGTAGTTAAGTAATTGGACATAATGTAAGACTTTACGTTAATTTTGTATGTTCATACAATTGGAAAATTCTTTTTGAATTGTTTGTTGTACAGTTTTGTTGCTGGTATTTTCAGAAGTAGCTTGCAAGTAACTAGGACTAAGAGAAAGTCACTGGCCCAAAAATCTTCAGGCAGGATTACTTATAGTCACTCATGCCCTAGGAATCTTTAGATTGAACTACTCCAATATGTTTTACTATGTGGAAGGGCATCTGGAAGTTTCAGTTAGTGCTGAATGTGGTGGCATAGTCAGTTAGCAGTACTGTTTTTCAGCATATGTGACATCACAGTTTCACAGGCTGCATAGGGTACCAGTAAATTTCAAAGTGTAATTCACAGTGTTGGCTGTCATCATTAAAGCCCTTTGTGACTTGGGGCTGAGTTACTTATGGGTCATCTCTCACTGGTTATTTCTACCCATCCTATTTGATCATACATAAGGACATGTTCTGAGTCTCATACGCCAAGGGATATGTTTTTATCATTTTTTATATTAGCCACTTGGTCATATATTTGTAATGGCAGCCATATAAATCTATTAAACATATAAATCCACAATCTCCTACCTTCTAATTCTTCTTCTTCCTAGTGTATTCCTGCAGGTGAAGGGTCCACTTTTTGGATTCTGGCTTCTATTTGTGCCTTAACTATTAGATCAAACTGGTCTGCCAGGATGCTTAATAATGCAGTATTGTCTACCTGAGTGGGAAGAGAGGGATTGTTCCCTTTAGAAGCCTTGTGGATGCTGTAAGCCTCTTTGGCAATGTTGTTTTGAAGAACAGCATACATTAAAATAATAATACAACATATGGGATTAAAATGCACTCCTCTGTACCATAAGGATCAATTTGTGAGGATGTCACTAATTGTTTGCAAAGCGTTGTAAAGGAGAAAAAAGGACACTCATTATATGGGAAAATGTCCTTTTATAAAGTTGAATATGTGTTCTGTCATATTTACTGTAAGAATTTTGAGATGGTAAACATTCAGAAATTGAACTATAAATCCAGAGTAACATTGGAATGTACTAATTAGATGTTTAGCAGTTGCCAGGCAAAACCTAGTACTCCCTGGACTATTGTATAAATCCTTTTCCCTCCTTTTTTCTCTTTCTCTGCTATTACTTGCTTTTTAATTAATCTTGACAATGTGCCAGAATTCATATTGGAAAGACTATGATCTAAGGTAGTTTTTCTCCAAATGTTCTGTAACCCTGATTTACATTGATGCAGCAGCCAGTTTTACTTTGACATTTTCTTTTTCATAGCTCAGAAGTGCCAAGCTTTGCAAGCAATGAACAGGCACCTGGATGCAGTGCTAAAGGATAAAAGAACTCTGAGGCAAAGGCTAGTTAAACCGCTGTGTCGAGAAAGTCTGCCTATAGAAGCTACCTTCCACAGGTATCAAACTTCCTAATTTTGTATGTTTAGTTAGTATTTATTATTGGTGAAATCTATGAAAGTCCAGTAGAGTTTGGGGCTGATAAAAGTGGGCAGAAGCACACTTGTATGCCCAGTTGTTTTTGCTTCATTCAACATCTTTTCATTCTTTGGAATTGGCTGCATTCTATCCACTACCCAACCCACCTTTGCATTCTTAACATTTCTGCCAAACACATTTCCCTGTAAAATTTGTATTCATTCTTGCTACCTTTCCTTTTGTATGGGGGAATAATAATGGCATTCTTCCAGCAATCAGGTATAGTGACAATCTGCTGGTATTTGTAAAACATACATTTTATCTTGGGTCCTGAATGAGAGGAACCCAAAGGCTTATTTTATTTTTAAGATCAGAAGATAGGTTCTGTCAGCTACCTTTTACGGTTGTGCTGGATGTATTTAGCCAATTTTCCATTTAATAAAATACATAGTATGAAAATATAGTCTACTAGCACATTGAAAAGATCATTGGACTGCATCATATCTTTGTATTTATTGTGCTGTTTATTTATTTCATGGCTCATCTTAAAAGGTTGGTATTCATTTCTCCAGCTCTAAATAGTCTGGGCACATTACTTTAAACCATTACTGAGCCTATATCAACCCTCTTCTCTTTTGAGATCTGCCTTAGAGTCCCAACTCTCTGACCCATCCCTGTTGAAGGTGAAATGGATGAGCTTTGGGAGAGGATTTTTCTTTGAGAAGCTTGACTATCTTCTCTCTACATTTGAAAGGGGTATGTGAATACTTAAGTTATTCACATTTTTACTCATTCATGGAAGCATTTTGTCTCTTATCAAATAGTTTAACTTAGATTTTCCTATTTAGCCTTATTTTAAGGTTTTATATTAATACCCTGGTATGATTGTTAAGAAATATTTGTTGGAAAAATAGAAACAAAAACATTTTTTTATTTTCTCCTAATGTTTTAGACATATTGGTTTTTTTGGCAAAAAATAGGATGTTCAAACTTGATTGGGGTATATTTCAGGTTTGATAATGTTTATAGAAAGTTGGTATAGTTTTTAAATCCATTTTTAAATAGGGAAGAATTTAGAAATAAAACCCAAAGATTCTTAAAACTTCTCAAACTGAATATGGAATAATGCATCTTTGCTTTTTGTACTTTAGAGATGTGGTAGAATTGCTGGCACTGGCAGTAGCTTTTATTGAAAAATTAGAAACCCACTTACTTACTATAAGAAACATCCCTGAAATACCTGAAAACATTAGAAATATGGTAAGTAGGAGATATTTTAACATTTCACTAATATTCTTCCTTTTCCCTAAGGACAGTTTACAATTTCAGCATTTTGGGTAGTACATTTTGGGTAAGAACATCTTTATTTCTTAATCTAGAAATATAGTACCAGTCTATTACATGATGGATCTGTAACCTGAAAAAATATGCTTTGGAGGAAATGCAAATTGCTACAGTATTTCATTTCATACTATACTTCCTCCTGAAATGAAAAGATACTATTTTTTTTACTACTTTTCTTATTTTCAAACAGTATATGGAATAAACTAGCATATACTAATAAAAATACATTGGCTTTGAGCTTTTCTTAGGTTTCAAGCTGTTGAAATCTTGTCAAATATTACTGAAATATTTATTTTCATATTATATTACAGAGGAGTGCATTAGCCAAGATGGACTTATTGGTAACAGAGACAGAAGAAGTGGCAGAACAAATCTTGGAGTGGAGAGAGAAACAAAAAAGAATCTTTGAGAATACACAGCTGATTGGTAGATTAGATTCTTTTTTCAAAAGTATACGATAATACATTTATTTTTCTCTTTTTCCATTCCAAGGCTAGCTAACAATTTTATGGGATTAATAAAATACACGTGCATTCTTGCTTTCAGATTTGTAACCATTTGCATCTAGATTCTGAAATGAAATGTATATATGGAAATAGTGTTGTATAGAAACTGGTGACATATGTTAAATTACTGAGAATTTCTCTTAAGTGCCTGAGGAATGTTTTAACAAAAGGTTGTAATGACACTGACTTAAATAACATCTCTTTTAGGTATGTATGTTATTTATACCAAGCAAATAAACCAATTTTTAAAAGCTAACTTGGGGTTCGTGCTTATTTGATCCACATGTCTGTCAATAACAGTTCAAAGTGTGAGCTTGTAAGTGAAAATGTCACTTGCTGCCTTGCATTTTTCTTTCTGCTTATACTGTTTTTTATTTGAAAGCTGTATTGTTTATTATAAAATCTGCAATAGTCACTATCTGAGATTTTTAGAAATCGGCACTTGTAGTATATTTGGTTTTCGGAAACTAAAAATATCAGCTTTTTTGTGACAGAAAGTCACAATGCTTGAAGAGCTATATGCAGCTAGTGCTAGTGCTAGTGCACTCATCACCCCTGTAAACGGAGTCCATTCGCCTTGCTGCTGGTCATTCTCTTCTCTTTCCCCCCATCTTTTCCCAGCATTGTAACCTTCTCCAAAGAGCTGCCGTAGATCTTTGCAGAAAGTGTCCAAACTTTCAGCCTGATCATTTGTGCCTCAAGTGAGAATTCTGGGTTTGTTTGATGAGCCATTTGTTTGTTTTCTTGGGTATTTTCAAGAATCTTCATTTTTATACTTTGTAAGAAAATACTACTTTAGTAAATGTAAGCAGTGTCAGACAATTTGAGAATATGCTAAGCATTTCCTCTTAGCCTAGACCTCCAAATAATTGGAAAAAGCCAGTAGGTCATTGATCTGACTCCCTGCTTTGCCCAGGAATATCAGGCAGATGGCTGTCCCATGTCTCTTAAATCACTGGGACATTAACCTTGGTTTGATTAGCACCGTGTGAATCCAGAGACTGATTTATTTAATAATTGTAAAACTATTGTTTGTTGTATGGCATCAGGGTTTAATTATCTGGTTCTGTAATTCTAAGCATATTTCAGCAGAAACAGAATAAGGCCCTTCAAGGTAAACTTCGGACATGTATGCTCTAGACATGTATATGTGCTTTTTGTGGCAACAGTATGGAAGTGGGTTGCCACTTTTTTCTGGGACAAGTTTTCATCTTTCCAATCTAATTTATAGTGCTGGTATGTTGATAGTCTATTATCCAAGTACAATACTAACCCAAGTAGTAGTAAAAAGGTAACATCTTTTAGTTTGATTCCTGGTGACTAAATAGATTTCTATGATGAAATTCAACAGCATTCAGATTCTCGAGGATGTTTGGGATTTCAACCTCAAACCCTAAATACAATTTAATTTACAAGTAATGAACTTTCTTTGAAAATGAAATTATTAGTTAACATAAACATAGCTTCTTGAAAAAACCGAACTGTATTCTTTTAAAGAAAATTACAAAGATGTATTTGTGAAGTCACCAAAAATTATGATGAATTTGAAAGCAGCTTTATTTTAAGAGTTAAATATAACCGAGGTGTTTAAACAGTTTCCTTAAGTATTAGTGATCAGCAGGAAAAAAAGAAAGTACTGTTTTGTATTTCCTGAGCAAACCATGAATGACATTGACTGGACTCACAATAATTAATAACAGAATACCATGAACAACAGGCTGCAACAGCAATGTGCAGTCAGAAATCCTTTCTGTTGGAATACTGATATTTATCACTAGGGGGCACAATTTATACTGTATAGCACCAAACAAGGCTTTGTTTTACCTGTGATTCTTGGCTATCATATACTCTTATGTAAAAATGTATTGTACTTTCGGTTTCTATTGTTGTGCTTGTAGCAGCCTGAATAGGTGCAAAACACTTTTTTTATTAAATATAATTAAAATTGTTTTCAATATTAATAATTAACTATCAAAATTGGCTACCTTGTGGAATGCTTACTTTGAATTTCTGCTGCTTTCATTTGAACTTCAGACTACTTAGTGAATAGTTTTAAATAAATCTATGCAACTTGATATTAACAGCAGATTGTAAAATAGAAATAGCAAATCAAACTGTCACAATCACCTTAAAAAGAACAATTATCTCCAGTTAAATTATAACAGATGGAGTATCAAAATAATTTCATAGTGCAAAATGTTCTTGGCATCTTCTATCAAATATAGGAAGGTGTGAAGTACTTACCCACTGTCCCCCCACCCCTTTGTTTTTTGAAGAGTTGGCCTGTTTTTGAATTCCAGATCAATTAGAAACAGTTATTGGTCCTAATGGTTACATCTTATGAAATCCTCTTTCAGGGACACTGAATGCTAACCTGACCAAGTTGGTCTATCAGTCGGTCTATCAAACATATATGCCACCCACCTCTGCTAAAGGCGACACTAGGTGATTTACACTCTAAAATATCAGTATAAAATATTAAAGGGAGCAAGATGTAGATGGAGAGGAGGTGGGGTCTTATCATAGTCCATTAACTATCTCCAAGATGCCAGTCCCCCACTAGTGTCCAGGCTAGTTGGCAAAGCCAGGTCTTCATGCCCTTTTGGAAGGCCAAAAGGGTCGCAGTGTATCGCAACTGGGGGGGGGGAGGAGGACATGAAGTTTCAAATGGCAGAAGTCCCAGTACAAAAGGGTCTTTTCTTGGGCCGTACCATCTGGAATTCCTTGACCAATAAGGGGATCTGCAGCATGTCTCTTCTGCCAGCATGGATGAGTTGGGCTAATCCCATCAGGGTGAGATGATTCCTCACCTAACCTGGACCTATTCCATGAAAGGCTTTAAAGATTCAGAACAAACTCCTTGAATTGGACTCAGAAGGAAACTCCTAACCAGTGCTTGTGGAATAGCAATGGGCCACCCAGAATGCATGTTCCTGCAACTGCATTTGTGCCAACTAATGCTTCCAAATGCTCACGGGTAGCCCCATGTAGAGCACATTGCAATAGTCCACGTGTGAGATGTCCTGGCCTTGAGTGCAGGAACCTCCAATCCAGTAAAGGATGCAACTGGTGCATTACACAACATTGTGCAAAGGCTCGCCTAACCAGGAGAACCTCTACCTGCCAATCTCTCATTTTGACTTCCTGCACTGTGATGCCACTACCCACCATAGATGATCTTCACCAGTTTTTTTTTTTCCTCTCTGCTACAGACAAGCACCTCATGACTGCTGGGGTGCTGTAACCAGGCATTGGTACAATTCATTCCTCACCATCCTTAACTTTGAACCTTCACTGAACAAATGGTCCTTAATTTAGGACGATTTATAGCAGTTAAACGGATTAGGGAAAGGGGGCAAGCCTTTTATAAGAGGGGGAAACGTCCCATGCAATCCTCAGATATATTGTCTACTTAAAAGGCAAACAAAACTGAGCACCTTGGTGGATGTTCAAAAAAAACCTATTCATTAATATTGTAGATGTAATAAGGTTGAAGGTACATAATCAGTATAATTTTAATCTAGTTTTTCATACTATGTCAAACAAGAAAACCGGTAAACGTTAAATGAATTGTTGAATTGTATTTCTGTGGTCAAACCTAGCAAACCTCATTATAAGTTTGCAAGTTATGCTAACTGATGCTTGCTTGCATCCTTACAAGTTGGCTATGTCTCGGGTACTCAATCTGATAGCAAGGCAAACTATACAGATAGTCCTCGACTTACGACAATTGAGCCCAATATTTCTCTTGTTAAGTGCGACATTTGTTAAGAGCTTTGCCTCATTTTACAACCTTTCTTGCCAATTGTTAAGTGAATCACTGCAGTTGATAAGTTAATAACACGGTTGTTAAAGCGAATCAGGTGTCCCCATTGATTTTGCTTGTCAAAAGGTTGTAAAAGGGGATCATGGGACCCTGGGACACAGTCACCGTCATAAGTATGAACCAGTTGCCAAGCATCTGAATTTTGGTCACATGAACACAGAGATGCTACAAAGGTTGTAAAGTGTGAAAAATGGTCATAAGTGACTTTATTCAGTCACTACATGAACCGTTGTAAGTCGAGGACTACCTGTATGTTCGCCGCCCTTTAGAAGTCTTTGTAAACCGAACCCAAACCAAGGGATTTCCTACTTCGCTGCCCAAGCGATCGGTCAACTGCTTGTCCGTCCCCCTTTGTTATTATATCGGTCAACTGCTTGTCCGCGTTCACACACACACATTATAAAGCAATCGTGTTGTAGCCGCAACGCGGTTCTGTCTTTGGTGTATACTTTGAGTGAGCCCAAGACACGGCGAAATCAGGCTCACCGCGTCGTTTTGTGCATTTTCCAGGGTGGATCATGAGATCAGCAGCCCAAAACTGCAGACATTCAGCTCCGGGTAAAATCGCCCCGGAGTTTCCTCCTCGGTTTCAGCGCTTGAAACGAGCGAATTTGTCACCCCTCCGAAAATCTAAAGGAGCCGAAGCTGAGGAGAGCCTGTGGCGCAAGCAGCCCAAGGCGCCCCTCCCCATTTCCTCTTGCCAAGCGGGCAGGCCTCCCCCCCCCCGTCTCCCCCAAGAACGGCCGGGCGGGGTCGGGCGGCGGCGCTGCTTCCCTCGCCGGTGGGGCTGCTCTTCGTGGAGCGCTTGAACAGCGGTGAGGAGTAAGCGGGGTGATGTGGAACCGGGACTCGGACGGCCAAAGCGGCGCCGTTTCTCCCCGGGGTCCGAGAGGTCATGGCGAACGTCAAAGTAGCTGTGCGAGTCCGGCCCCTCAGCAAAAGGTGAGGCAGTGGCTGAGGAGCGGAAAAGGAAAGCCACGCACGCGTGGACTTGTGTCCACATGTGCCTGCCGAAGTGAGAAAAACTCGGCTCGGGTGCTTTGCGCAGCTGCGCCCTTTTCTCCTCCGAGGTTTTTGGGAGCGGAGGCTTGCTAGGCTTGCTTAGGAGCCGCAGGTTAACTCGCGCTCCTTCCAGGAGTGTGTTTGTGTTAATTGTGAAAGTGGTTGCCTGCGCGTTTTGCTCCTCTTTGGGAACGTGGGAAGCGGGGAGAATCGTGCTGGATTGTAAGGAGGTCGGGACTGTCCCTAAAAGTGTAGCGTGCAGAAAAGGGAATTACACTACACGGCGTGACCAAACAAGGCAAGCCTGCTTTTGGTTAGGAAAACGCTCAAAGACTGTAAGAGCTAAGCAGAACCTAATGTTCAACCCTGAGCTACAAATCTTATCTTCTTTCGCTACTTTTTGAGAAATGCAAGGCATTTTCTGCATCTGTTTTCTAGTAATATTGAATATACAATACTTTTATATGCAATACTTTTATATGCAATACTTTTCAACTGTGTTTATGGATACCCTGAATCAAATGAATGCTGTGGTCAAATGGGTCGGCAGAACCAAGAAAATTGGGTTAATTGGGTACAGTAAACCACTATCTGTGTGTTATGTGAAGGCAATCATATCATAGCAATAGCAATAGCACTTAGACTTATATACCACTTTATACTGCTTTACAGCCCACTCTAAGTGGTTTTACAGAATCAGCATATTTGCCCCCAATAATCTGGGTCCTCATTTTACCAACCTCGGAAGGATGGAAGGCTGAGTCAACATTGAGCCTGGTGGGATTTGAACTGTCAAATTGCAGGCAGCTGATAGTCAGCAGAAGTGGCCTGCAGTACAGCATTCTAACCACTGCATCATCCTTTAGGGATTTGTCATTGAAATCAAGATTATTAATAATCAGGCTAGATAACTAATTTAGAAGTATTTCCAAGGAAAATATGAAAAGTCTTTCCAAGTTACAGTTTATGGACACAATAAATATCCTTGTTATTTGTGAAGATCCAGATCCTTAAAGATTGTATTTCCATTTTTAAAAAATGAGAAAATGTGATTCTTCCATCTATCTTCCTTTGCTTGGATGAATGTTTTGTGAAATGTGTCGTGTGTCAGTTTGAAACTGGGTGCTACCCATCAGCTTCCCAGTCATCTCTGCCCTGTTTAGTACATTTTTGTTGCTAATTATTTTATGTCTCTAAGTTCCATGCTTTTTATAAGTACTGGCCTTATTTTTGAATACAATTAGACCTTAGCTTATAACAGTTTATTTAGTGACCGTTCAAAGTTACAATGCCATTGAAAAAAGGGACTTATGACCGTTTTTCACACTTGCAACCGTTGCAGCATCCCCATGGTCATGTGATCAAAATTCAGGCGCTTGGCAACTGACTCATATTTATGACGATTGCAGTGTCCCGGGATCATGTGATCACCTTTTTTAACCTTCTGACAAGCAAAGTCAATGGGGCAGCAAGATTCACTTAACAACCATGTTACTAACAACTGCAGGATTCATTTAACAACTGTAACAAGAAAGATTGTAAAATGGGGCAAAATTCACTTAACTGTTGCGCTGAGCAACATAAATGTTTGGTTCAATTGTGGACATAAGTCAAGGACCACCTGTACAGTACTTATCTTAGTTTGTTACTGTCAAAATATTCAAAAAGCAAATACTCTTTTTTTCCATATAGCCTGAACAATTTTAGAATTCTTTGCTCTAGCACTCACTTCTGCTGACCAGATTCAGTACTAGAGTGAATTATCCCATCTGTTTCTTTTGTATAGTAATGAAAGACCTTATTTTTCAATTTAAACTGTAGCTAATTTGAGGTTTACCTTACAATGAGTCATTGATTTAACCCTCTTATTATTTTCCTATCTGATCTTCTTCCCCTGCTTTGTGGCTTGAGCTTCATTATTAAGTAATTCCACATATCCTCAAACCTGGTGCTTATCTATTACTGAACAATAATTTTGATTTACAAAATTACAGTACTGCAAATTTAGCTCACATAAACTATTGGCTATACTCGCTGTATGAACATGTGTGTATAATAAAATAATTAAGAGCATGTGTATTGTGGAGTTTGGGGGAGGATAGGAGAAAGAAAACTTGGGAGTTGTACAAAATCTGTGTGACAAATAATATAATCCCTCCTCTGGAGAAGAGAGGGAATAACAAAAAAGTAAAACAGATGCAGTCTGTGTACTGTCAGGTCTTCGTTTTGGGTGCAGCTCAATGGCTACATCATGTTTTCTGACATTTGGCCATTATAAATAACTTTTCCCTGTTATAGGCAAGATAGTTTCTCAGCCTTGCAGTGTTATGTTGACATTCTAAGGCAGTTAAGCTTTAATTGGCAGAAACAAAGAAACATCTTAAAATACTTATTTTAGCTAATTTTTATGTGCAGAACTTCAGCAGTGCAGCTTTCAGTTACTGCATGTACTGCTTTAGGCTTTGATAAGGAGGATAAACAAATACAAATGAAGAAAAGAATAGCTTGAAGCTTCTTTAGAGGGAAAAAAGTCCTAAATCTCCAGCTGTGTTCATGTGTTTACACCACTCTAGTTGGGGAATTCTGGGAATCAAAATCCACACATCTGACAGCTGCCAAGTTTGAAAAATGATGAATTGCTTACATTTGCTTTACTGACTAAATAATAGTTGGCTGGATCTCTACAGCACACTGAAATGGATTATATGTTTTATAAATCTTGACAGGAAGATTCACAGAAGGCATTACAACTTAGATTGTTATGTGAACCCAGCCATAATTTGTGCCAGGGCAGGCTAAGTGAAATATCTGGTATTGTTCTATAAACTATGATTTATATATGTCAGTTTGTGTGGATGTATAAAGATTGAAGCTAGTAAAGAGGAATCAATAATTTCCAGATTAGATGAAACCATAATGAAAACATTAAAGAGATATTTCTGACTCTTGGGGCTGGGAAAAGAACAGCAAACAGTCTTTTGACTTGAAAGGGTGGGAGGAAGTAGATTTAAGGGATTTAAGGGTTTGATTCCAGGCGATAGACAAACAGACATGTCTTTTTTGTTGCCTGTAATAATGCAGCTTGAATATATAGGCCAAATCTCTGAAGTTTCAACTATTCTTATTGTTACTGTATGTGGACTTGACTTTGTGAAGAATTGGCATTGGCATGTCTAGTGAAGTCTGACAATGAAGATAGGGTATATTAGTAAGAATGATGAAAACATTTGGTTGTGTACAGTGTACATTGAACATTAGACAGCAATAAAGATTATTGGAAGTTCACTTCCTTCTATCCAGCACATAGCTTATAAAGGATGCTTGACCGGGGTCCGCAGTATTGTCTGGGATACTACACATCCCCTCCATGGCCAGTTTTCTTTGTTACCTTCTGGGAGGAGGCTTCATAGTATCTGAAACAGAACAACTACATTCTGTAATAGCTTTATACCATATACTATCCACCTTGTTAACTCTCTTTTTCTGCTATGTATTCTAAATGGTCTGTGATTAATACATATGTGTGTACTATGTGTGTGTGTGTGTGTGTGTATTGCATATGTGCATGTATGTATATGTATGAGAGCAGGCATCAGAATTTCATTTTTTAATGTGTGCCAGAAAAAAGTGACAATAAAGATCATCCATCCATCCATCCATCCATCCATCCATCCATCCATCCATCCATCCATCGGTCTGTGACAATGTGAGCCATACCCTCTGCATCTTTTTCAAAATGCCTTTATGGTCCTGCTTTCATGAGTTACAATAGGGGAACCCCAGGGTTTGTAATAGTCTGGTGCAACTCTGATTTGTTAAAAAATGTCAGCATTTTCATGGATACATAAAGCCTAGTATTCATTTATCAATGTGGCATCTGGCTCTTGCCAGATGGAACTCCGTAATAGTTGGGACTTGCTAAATGCCTCTTGTGCCGGACCTGACGCAATGGGTAGATGTAACTGGGAAGAGGCAGTTCCTCAAATAATTCAACCCCATGCTACATAGGGCTTAATAGATGGTTACTACCACCTTGAGTTGCACCCAGAAGTAAACTGGCAACTAACAGAGCTTGTGGAACAGAGATTCAAGATGCACTAATTGAGGAGTGCACATAACTGTCGAAGCTGATTTATTTTGCATAAGCTGCAATTTCCATATGCTCTTCAAGGGCAACCTCATCTAGAGCATGCTATAATGATCCATTTGGGAGATAATCAGAGTCTGAGTGACTGAATGCTCACTGATCCAACAAATGGATGGAACTGACATTATAACACAAATTTCTGCAAAGACCTTCCTGGCGAAGACTGCCATCTGGTCTTCAAATGAGAGTGATAAGTCCAGAGGGACCTCTAAATTGCACAAAGGTCTGGTTTGGGTAGTGACATCCCATTTAGCACCAAAGATGGTAAGTGTCCAGAACCCAAAGGCCTCAAGACCCAGAACCATTCAGTCTTGATAGGGTTTAACCTTTGGTTTCCTATGCAAACTCCCACAGCTTCCAAACTCTGAGAATGTTAAAAGCATCACAAAATTTGCCAGAAGCAGAGGTGATACTTCATCCATGGCAATGGATAATCTTACCCATCAACTTCACATAGATGTTAAACAGGAGTGGAAAAAATACCAATCCTTGTGGAACTGTGGAAACCATGTCTGAGAGCAGAAATTCTGATCATCACCAACTGGAATTTGCACCAGAGGAAGGAGGAGAATGATACATTGCTGTCCACCGACAACCCTATAGTTGGTGCAGGAGGATACAATGGTTGATTGTATTGAAAGCCATCAAGAAGAGCAAGGATTTATGTACTCCCCCCCCCCCCAGTGGTGGGATTCAAATAATTTAACAACCAGTTCTCTGCCCTAATGACCAGCTGGGTAGGCTGGGTGATCATGTGACTGGGTGGAGCTCAGGTGACAGTAAGTCTGGGCGTACTGCCAAGAACCTTTAGCTGTTA
>JAOYMU010000001.1:100904120-100921828 GCA_025802295.1 Psammodynastes pulverulentus | reverse complement strand
ATTGCCCTGCTTACAGAAACTGCCTCTCGGTTAACCCATAAAACAGCTCAAGGTTCTTGGCAGTATGCCCAGACTTACTGTCACCTGAGCTCCACCCAGTCCCATGATCACCCAGCCACACCTATCCAGCTGGTCACTAGGGCAGAGAACCGGTTATTAAATTATTTGAATCTCACCACTGGTTTAGTCATGCCGGCCACATGACCACGGAGACATCTTCGGACAGCGCTGGCTCTTTGGCTTTGAAACGGAGATGAGCATTACCCCCTAGAGTTGGGAACAACTAGCACATACATGTGAGGGGAACCTTTACTTTTTAAGTCCAATCCAGCAGTGCACTGCAGGCTGCATCAACAGCGGGATGGCATCAACACCACAAGAAGTGATAGTACCACTCTATACTGTTCTAGTGGGGCCACATTTGGAATACAGAGTCCAATTCTGGTCACTGAGATACACAAAAGATGTGGAAGCCCTAGAAAGAGTGCAGAGAAGAGCCACAAGGCGATAAGGGATCTAAGAGTCTAAATCGTATGGTGTACCGTTAAGAGAACTAGATATGTCCACCCTAATAAAGAGAATGTTTAGGAGTGACCCAATAGCTGTCTTCTGATACTTGAGGGTTTCTCTCTGAATAGAGGTCAACCTATTCTCCAAAGGACAAGAAGCATTGGGTGGAAGCTCATCAAAGTGAGTTCCAACCTGGAACTAAGGAGACATTTCCTGACAGTGAGTACAAGTAATCAATGGAATAGCTTGCCAGCTAGAATTGTGGCTGCTCCATCACTGGAGGTTTTCAAGAAAAGATTGGATGGCCTTTTGTCTGGGATGATATACGATCTCCTGCATTGGTTTGGATTTTGCACTTTTGTATTCCAGTGCTTAATTGATTGCTTGCTATTGCTGTTTTTTGCTGTTGTTCAGTCAACTCTTTATGACTCCATGGACCACGGCACTCCACCATCCTCTACTGTCTCTTGGAGTTTGCCCAAATTCATGTCCACTGCGTCAATGACACTACTATGCAACCATCTCGTCCTCTGCCGTCCCCTTCTCCTTTGGCCTTCCATCTTGCCCAACATCAGGGTCTTCTCTGAGGAGTCCTCATTTGGTGGCCAAAGTATTTGAGCTTCAGCTTCAGGATCTGTCCTTTCAAAGAACAATCAGGGTTGATTTCCTTTAGGCATCAGCCTTGGAAGCCATATTTTTACTTGAGAGCTTCGAGGCTGCCACATTCAATGCCTGGGAATTTGGGAGAGGGGATCTCATATGGGTGGGTAGAAGATTAGACACAACAACATTCTTTCTCAGAGAGTCAGGGACGTGTTACCCTGCACCTGGAGAGGAGTGACTGAAGGGATGAATCCAGTTGGGATGACGATTTGATTGGACCATGTGATGGACTGACGGGTGCAGGGGATGGATCTTTGAATTCTCTTTTGGGAAGGGAAAACCCAGAATTCTCAAATTCGGGGTTTTCCCCAGATGTGCCAATATGACAACTCTAATAAAATGGAACTTTGGGGAAATGCTTGTCTCGGCGTTTATTGGTTTGGAGTCGGTTAGTTGGAACGCTGACATTAGGATAGACTGATTGGATCTCCTTGCAGTCCAAGGGACTCTTAAGAGTCTTCTCCAACACCACAATTATTTATTACCTTAACCAAGACAACAAAATACAAAGACTGGGTCTTCCTCTTTGGTTGGCCATGGCAAATTTTTTGGGGGTGAGTTGGCCATAATGAGTTGGCCATGGTGAGTTGGCCATGGCAAGTTTTCTTGGGGCGTGTTGGCCATGATGAATTGTCCTGGGGCAAGTTGTCCTGGGGTGAGTTGGCCATGGCAAGTTTTCTTGGCGCAAGTTGGCCATGATGAATTGTCCTGGGGCAAATTGTCCTGGGGTGAGTTGGCCATGGCAAGTTTTCCTAGGGCCAGTTGGCCATGGCAAGTTTTCTTGGGGCAAGTTGGCCATGGTGAGTTTTCTTGGGGCAAGTTGGCCATGGTGAGTTTTCTTGGGGCAAGTTGGCCATGGTGAGTTTTCTCGGGATGAATTGGCCATGGCGAATTGTGCTGGGGCAAGTTGGCTGCGACAGGATGGTCATAGCAAGTTGGCCATGGCGACCACCTCTTCTCAAAGACAGCGAATTCTTCCCGCATGGCAAATTTGATTTTGGAAACTGGTTTGAGATCGTTAAAAGAGCAATGTAATGTGGGTGGCAATTTGGCCCATTTCATTACCTTCTCCATCTAATCCATCTGCCCGAGCGTTTTTTTTTTCTTTTTAAAGTGCTTAAGAAAGAAAATGTAGATATGTATTCTCTCGGTGTTGGGAATTGACCGCTTATGGCCAAGCAGCAGAAATCCGTTTGGAGAAAGGCCCCCAATCCCGATTTCAGAAAATGTTAAACATTTGATATTTTCCATTAAGTATCAAAGGCATAATATATAAACGTAATCAACGAGGCTGATTGGAGCTGTATAACGAGGAAGTTTGATTATTATTATTTTTAAAAATGGCACCGTTTACAGCTCTCCTTCCTTTTCAACTTGAACACCATCTTCCTGGTTGGTTTCCCACCTGCCCTCCCCCTCCACTTACACAGAAATCAAAAACCCCGCTGCCCAATTTGGCACCTCGGGCCAGGGTGTCGATTGGCGTTGCCGTACAGGCCTCCCCGAGAAATTGCCACCTACAAGAACTCCTTAAGGATGAAAGAGAAGGGAAGAAAGAATCCCTCTTCAGATGATGACCCAATTATGAGACGTGGCTACGGCTACGGCTTCAACGATTAGTTCAAGGACTTAAAAGGCAGGCAGAGGAAGGTTGCTTTCTACGGGGTTTTGTGTGTGTGTGTGTGTGTGTGTGTGTGTGTGTGTCTTGGCTGCAGGAGTTCCTAAATTCCCTTGGAAGGTTGGCATTGCTTTGCTTGCTCAGCACAGTGTTTTTGTAAGCTAATGAGGGCAACGCGTGAGCCATGGGGCAATGATGCTGCGCTATTAGCTGTGACAGAGAGCTTGATCATAATTATCTTAACGAGGATAGGGTTAATTACAGTGGAAAACGTAAAGTTCTCTCTGCCGGAATCGGGGACAGAGCGGAATGCGTTGTGATGTTTTGTCATTTTGATGTGACTTTGGAAATAGCACGGAGGGAAATCTCTTGGCAACCGTTGGCTCCCCTCCGGGGGTGGGTGGGTAGGAGGGAGGGAGGGAGGCTGGCAATGAGGTAAGCGAGATGGTACCTGTGGGTGAGATAATGGGCAGCTTTCCTGTCATTAGAGCAGGGAAGAGATCAACCTGCGAGGCAGTTGAGTGAGGCTGATTAGCCCTTAAGCCAACCAGGGAGACATCCTAACTGACATGGCTCCGTAAGCCGGGATACCCGTTCATGGCATTGAACTGGGGTCTTGCTGCTTTCAATTCACTAAGACAGACAGACAGGCAGGCAGGCAGGCAGGCAGGCAGGCAGATGATAGATAGATGCATGGATAGATAGATGGATGGACGGATGGACGGATGGACGGACGGACAGGCAGGCAGCAAGACAGACAAATGATAGATGGATGGTTGGTTGGTTGGATGGATGGATGGATGGATGGATGGATGGATGGAGGATGGATGGATGGATGAAAGAGCGAGCAGGGAGCCAGGCAGGAAGATGGACAGGCAGATAGGAAGACAGACAGGCAGGAAGACAAGCAGGAAGGCAGGCAGGAAAGCAGGAAAGCAGGAAGGCAGGAAGACAAATGATGGATGGATGGATGGATGGATGGATGGATGGATGGATGGATGGATGGACGAGCAGGGAGCCAGGCAGGAAGAGAGGCAGGCAGACAGGCAAAGAGACAGGCAGACAGGCAGGCAGGAAGACAGACAGGCAGGTAGGCAGGAAGACAGGCAGACAGACAGGCAAGAAGGCAGGAAGGCAGGAAGGCAGGCAGGCAGGAAGGCAGGCAGGCAGGCAGGCAGGCAGGCAGGCAGGCAGGCAGGCAGACACTCTGCCTGTAAGCTTTCCTTGCAGTTTTTCTTAGAGAGAGGTATTAATAACGGAAATATCCCACATGCCGGAACAGCGGATTCCTAATATCCGGCCAAGGAGGGATGCTAATCCCGTCTCCTTGAAAAGCATTTTCTCTGCCAAAGCATTTACCCCGCTTTTTAGAGATGCAGCGAGTTTCACAGCCTCTCTGGGGCGAACACTTGTCATCGGGGCTGATCTCTGCTCAGGAGACGGGGAGCTGAAGTGGATATAAAAGTCCAGGGTTCAAAGGATCAGATGCCAACTAGGCCTGAAGAAGGATTGGGGAGACGGTTTTGCTTGCTCTTGTTTAAAATGTATTACCAGATGCCTCCCACTCTCTCTCTCTCCATCCCTCCATCCATCCCTCCCCGGCGAGCGGAGAAACCCGCAGCCTCGCAAGAGGGGCAGGGCAGGGCAGGGCGCGCAGGAAGCGGCGGCGGGCCTCCCGGAGGTCTCCTCCTCCCCAGGAGGCTGGGATGGAGCCAGGCAGCGGTTCGAATCCCGGCCGGGAGGTGGCGGCTCTGCCAAAGCTGCCTCGTCGGAGCCCGGCGCGTGGACTGAGGCGCGGGGAACCGTTCTCGGCTGATTAAACCCATCAGAACAGCAGCAGAAGAAGAAGAGGAAGAAGAAAGCGGCGGCAAGCCGGGGCCCGGCCGCGCGCGCGCCCCCGCTCCGCTTTGCGGTTTGGCCCGGGGAAAGAAGGAAGGGAGGCCGCGCAAGAAGCCCGCCGAGGACGCCTGGTCGCTGCCGCCTGGCTCCGCTTTGGCAAGATGGGCTGGAGGAGCCGGAGGATCGGCGGCACCGGAGCTCCGTCTCTGCTGCTGGTTTTGGTGCTGCTGCTGCTGCTCCTGGCCGGGCAACAGCCGAGCGCCGGCCGGAAACCTCCGAAGAGAAGATGCGCTTCGGGCTGCACCTGCACCAAGGACACGGCGCTGAGCGAGGGAATCAAGGAGATCCTCAGCACCAGGCCCATAATGCTCTTAATCCAGCCCTGATGCTGGGCTGACTAGAACATACAGCCACCTGTTATGATTGTTTAAATGTTATTTGTATGCTTAGAATGTGGATTGGTCCAACTGAACTAACAGAGTTTGTCAGTTTGATGACTCTGTTTGCCCTTTTTTAACCAGCTACGTTTTATGCTTACATTGTAAGCCTTGGTGGTGCAGAGGTTGCGCAGAGGTTAGAGTGCAGTAATTGCAGGCTACTTCTGTTTACAGCCAGCTGCCTACAATTTGGCAGATCAAATCTCACCAGGCTCAAGGTTGACTCAGCCTTTCATCCTTCGAAGGTGGGTAAAATAAGGACCCAAGTTGTGGGAGCAGTATGCTGATTCTGTAAAATCCCTTAGAGAGAGCTGTAAAGCACTATAAAATGGTATATAAATCTAAGTGCTATTGCTATTATTGCTAATATGCAGAAACATGTGGAAAGAACCCACAAGTACTTTCAAGTGCTGTTCCTCTAAATGACATTTTAAAGTTGCCATATTTGGCTTTTAATTAAAAAAAGCTTGTGCCTTAATTATTGTTTATTCTCATATTTACAGAGAGCATGCAGAAGGAAGAGCAATAATTGTAGAAATTGAAGATAGAGTGGCAACAGTAAAAAAAGTAAAGGTATGTTCTTTGTTAATTCACTATCTGAAAGTTTGCTAGAGCTGGCAAAATATACCGGTAATAGCCGTATGATGACTGATCAAATACAGTCAATGTGTTGTAGGAGTGAAAGATTTTTCTATCATCTTGAATCTCTGTATTTCCTAAGCTTTGAGTTTTACTAGACTATCAGAAAGACATGGGTTATTTTATCACTATTTTATCACTATGCTGATGTAATTGGATATAACTTCAGTCAGAGTAGAAACATGGATTCAGCTCACCATTCATAGATGAAATTCAATGAGTGAACTTGAGCCTGCCAAAAATTTATACTTTGCAGAATGATTAAAGAAAGGAGTCCCTGCAGATGTTACTTCACTTGTTATTGACCATAGGGGCAGTGCTCATCTCTGTTTGAGCCAGCACTACCTGAAGATTTTTCTGCGGTCATGTGACCAGCATGATGTCACAGAATGCGGTTACCTTCCCACATAAGTGATACCTATTTATCTGCTCACATTTGCATGCTTTTGAATTGCTAGGTAGGCAGGAGCTGGGGCAAGAACAGGAGCTCAGCCCATTGCCCAATGCTCAGTTCTTGAACCTGGGCTGGCAGCTTTCCAGCCGACAAGCTCAGTGTCTTAACCGCTGAGCCATTGTGCTGCATTTCAGGATGATTATAGGTGAGAAAATAATACTATATCTCACATGTCATTTAACAATTCTGGAAGGAAAAGGAAAATATGAATACAGTATAATATATAAGCTATCTACTTGGAAAAGAAGCATACGAGTTTCATGTTTTCCAGACTTGCCTACATTTAACATTCTTAAACATAATTTTCAGACAGTGCAACTAAAAACAGAAATTTCTATTTTTCCCCCTTCATATTTCTTCTTGATATTCTGTGGCTATGATATTCCTTAGAAGAATTATTATGAAAACACTAGCTGCATTTCTCTCAAAAGCTTAAAATTCAAAGACTAATTCTGGATGTAGTAAATATTTTGCAGTATTTTGTTTAGAAACTATGTAGATTCAAATGCTGAATTTGAGCACTGAGTAGAATCAGAAAAGAAACCAGTGCCAAGAAAAACTAAAGACAATTCAATGCAAAATGCTAAAAGAGTTTTAATTGTCCGTCTGGTCAAAGTCAGACATAACAATGAGGGGGAAGGGAGGTAATAGAGTCATTTTTTAAAAAATTGCAGTTGTGTATTGTATGGGAAATCTGTAGAAGTCAAAAATAAAATAGGAAGGAAATGCAAAAGGTGGAGGATGAGAGAAGCTTAAATTGGCAAACTTTCCATGCTCCATATAGAAAAGGAGTAAACATGTTTGGAACCTAAAAATAAATACTAAATTGATCTCCTTTTAGACCCAAAGTTGCTTATTCTTTTGCACCTCAGATGTACTGTAATCTTTTATTCTTTCAGGACAGTAAAATAAGCAACAAGCAAATACAGAATTGTTTTTTTTTTAAACTTTCTTCCTGTCTTGTTCTTGATAGTAGTCTAATATGATAGCAGCTATTTTCTGGGAAACTTAATAAAAATGTGTATTGAATTGCAGTTAACATCCTTGTGGACTCTCTAGCTATAGAGACTGCATCCTTTCCTTTTTGGAGATTCTTGAAGGCTTCCTTTATAGGCATGGGAAACAGAGCTGGTTTTTTTTCCAGACATTGGGACTCCTGAATGCTACTGTACTCTCTTAGTCAAACAGTAAAATGGGCCAAAATCAGTTTCTGTTGGCAATGTATCTTACAATTCAGAAGACACATAAGTGAATTATAGGGTTACCATGATTACTGTGGGAATTCTACAGGACAGATGCTTCCTATTTCTTGTTCGGTCTTTGTATCTGCTTGCCTGCCTGATTATTTTAGGCAATTTGCTAAAGATAATTAGTGTTTGAAACATCTTAGGAAGCAGTTTGGCAGAGATCAAAGAACTAGATAAGTAATTTCCTTGTTTTAAATTCTTTCCGGAGTTGGGCTAGTTCACCCATTCTAGGAGGAGGACAGTAGATAGTGTTCCATGTCTTTTTAGGAAGTTCAGAAGATCAATTGCCTGTTTCTTATAATGGATTGTGCAGTGGATGGCATATTGCTTAGAAGTATTACTTTTTGCCAATGAAGCTGATGGTATACATATTCTCCTGATCGCAACCATGTAAACCTAAAACAATCTTTAGACTGTTATCCCAATATAGATATGAGGATTAGTTGTACCTAATAGAACATAGGCTTACCTAACATAATTATATAGTTATAATTATATAGTTTCAATCTTGAAATAACTCTTTTCTCTGCTCTCTTCTTTCCTACTCAGCAAGCTTAAGGTGAGGGAGCCAAGAATGTTATATCAGCCTGCATGCAGGTGTGTTTGTGTGTGTGCCTTTGAGTCAGTGCTGCCTCTTGGCAACTGCCTGGATAAGTTTGCCATTTTGTCTTTTCTAGGACTGAAGGAGAGTGAGTGGCCTAAAGTTTAGGCTTTGTGCCTAAGACAAGACTAAAACTCAAGATCCCCTGGTTTCTGTCCCGGTTACCTTAGCTCTCTGTGTCACCCTGCATTGTGGTTGTTAAAAATATAGTATCTTCATGTTTCTTAGGACTGTTAGAAGCTTTGCTTGTGTAGCATGCTGTTGTGGAATTTAGCAACAGGCAGCTATTAAAATGCAGGTGTTCACAAATAATCCTTGATATTATAATTGGTTTCTTTGACTAGGAGAATCTAGCCTCATAATACTTACATTCTACTAAAGGATGGCCCCATGCCAACAATGTCAGAAAACAGTTTCAGTTCTACAGTATTGTTAGGAGCCTAGCATATACATGCAGTGCTCAAAGTTTTCTTGTCCAGGATCCAAACTCAGCTCCTCTTTGGCATACTTTTGGGCCCTTGTAGCTCATTTTTTCCCCCTTGAAAGAGTTCAATCTGAGTTCTTGAACTTTATCTTCCAAGTATGCTGCTGCATTCCAAACATGGTGTTTTGCCATGAATCCAGCCTATTCAAAATAGAAACTTCCTCCTGGATTCATATCCTCTTGAACTGGTGTAGGTTTCTTTTTCCCCCAACTAGTTTGGTTCCTTTAATTACAGCCGACAGCTTCCAGTATTGGACAATGCATAAAAAAATAAAATCACCCTTATGGGCTATATAGGTACACTAGCTGATCTTAAATAATGTGACATCAACTCAGAGCTATAATCAGATTTGTCACTCTTGTCCAGAAACATCCTTTTGAGCCATTCTATACATTTACTTCATCCAGCCAGATATCTCGGTAGCATAACAACCCCTAAATTTAAGAGGATTTTGTTTTTGGCTTGATTCAGTGCTCTTCTAACAGCAGTCATGGAGGTATGTGCGAGATACCAGAACATCCCTTTTGAACAGAGATTGCAGTGGAGGTGCAGCTGAAACACTGAATTGTGTTACATTGTACTGCTCCTTCTATGCTGATGCTTTCTGGGAAAATACTATTTCCACTCAGCACTTGGCCACACAAAAGCTTTCTACTTCAATTTGTTACTATCAACTCAATCTGGTTCTACTTTGATGATTGCAGCCAAATAACTATTTCATAGTTTGTTGCACAAATTGTCGATCGTAATTTTTTTCAATAACTCCTAGGTATTTTCTGTTTGGAAACTTTTCAAATGCAGCTATCCATTTAATCAGTACTTGTAATAGTGTATTGGGTCCTTACCATCAATTGAGTCTTATTTCTGTCTTATTTTCGTTATTAGTTACCAGAGTCATTTTAACAATATTAGACTGTAGTTCTTTTAGTTCTTTTAATTTTGAAACCATAATAACGTATGTATTATTCTTTCCTCTATATTCTATCATACATTTTCTCTAGATACAATGATAATTACAACTTATAATGGTTCTATGTATTTCATGTTGATTATTTTACTATTCTGTTCTTTTAAACAATCATTTAATTGTCTTATATAATTTGTATTATACTTTACTATATTAATTTATATGCCCCAAACGCTGAAATTTTATATTACAGCTTGTGTTATTATATGGCTTTATAGCTTGTTTTACTCTAAATCAATTGTGGCTCTGTTGTTTTGATGGTCAGTGACTGAAATGAAATGACTGAGTGAATAAAAGCACTCTGTTTTTTCCTTCTTCCAACAAATATAATAAAAGTGATCACAGTAATCATCCTATTAGATCAGGGCAGGCCAGTTTCCCTTCCATAGAGGAAGGCTAAAAATAGAAATTAGACATCACAGTCACCTCCTGCTTATAGTCAATTATATGCTGCCATTGATACGCCTAACAAGTATAAGTTTTAATATGGAGGCCATTTTATAAATATGGGTAGTCCTTGACTTACAACCATTCACTTAGTGATTGTTTGAAGTTATAATGAAACTGAAAAAAGTGACTTATGACTGTTTTTCACACTTACATTGCAACTTCCCCATGGTCATGTGATCAAATTCGGGCACTTGCCAACTGGCATGCGTTTATGACAGTTACACTGTCCCAAGTCACCATTTGTAAGCTTCCCAGCTGGCTTCCAAAAAACAAAGTCAATAGAGGAAGACAGATTCATTTAACAACAGCATGATTCACTTATCGACTGCAATGATTCACTCAACAATTGTGGCAAAAAGATTGTAAAATAGGCAAAACTCAGTGATGATCTTGATTAGCAATGGAAATTTTGGACTTAACTGTGGTCATAGGTCAAGGACTCCCTGTAATGGCTTTTGTTTTTCTTGAAAAAAGTTTATAAGAATATGTAATACAAGTTGGAACTTGCAGATTGTGGCATCTGTTACTGTAGCTTAGGTAATAGCTTTTCATCATGCAAAGGGCTATGTCGGCCTTTGAGAAGTATGTTGAGAATTACACTGTATGCTTAAAATTGCAAAATAATTTTACCAGTTGATATATATACAATTTTTTCTAACATGAATTAAGATTTAGGACTTGACATAAATTTTTCCATCTAAACTTGCTTTGGGGTTATATAAATATACTCTTCATAAACCACCCGCTTTATAATAAATCTTGAAGGTACAGATTTATGAAAGTGGGACCATCTTTTGTTTCTTGTTTTAAATTCAGGTAGACAACAGGTTTGAAAGTGTTTGGGGCACAAGGGAAAAAGTTGTGTCATTTGGTTTTGATTACTGCTATTGGTCAATTGATCCTGAAGATCCGAAATATGCATCTCAGGAAATGGTAAGTCTCAACAATTTCAGTTCCTTTCTCTGTTTTGTGTTTTTATTCTTGGAAATCAGCCAAAAAAATAGTTTGCAACTGAAATAACACTAGCAATGAGCAATTGGTCTCCCCCACCCCCAATTATAAATTTTGATACTCGGAGGTATAGAGTCCTTTACCACTTGCTCTGCTGACAATAATTGATATTAAAGATAATAAAGGTACAGATTCGTCAAGTGGGCCCAATAATAGGGTATCTTCCCTGTTTTCTATGTCATGCTACAGTTGTTGACCGAATAGTTTTATAGTACTCAGTTCTTCACGATACCAAGATGCCAAGCCTGTTCCAAGATTTGGTTAGAAGCATTTCCAAGCATTTCTGAGATAGAATAGTTTCCTTTCTTCATTCTGTGATGTCAAGTTCTCACCAACAATGGCAAAGCCATGTCATTCAGTCAGTCTATAATGGAGGGATGCAGGAAAAAGAGAAAACAATGGACCAGTTCAACCAGTGGGACTCAGCTGCTTCCTTCACCATTCTGTTTGTATTTTACATTTTTACCCCAAAGGAAAACCATGATTCAAACTCTTCCCTCTCACTGGTCCTCTGTTACTTCTTTCCATATGGAGTAACCTTTTTTCTTCTTCCAGAACTCCATCTCTCTCCCGTGAAAGGATACGTTTCATTCTGATTTTCTATTAATTTCCTGCTTTAAGTTGTTGTGGTTAGCTAGTAAACTGACTTTGCTGGTAAAGGAGGCACAATTCTATCAAAGCAAAGCATACCTCTGGTATACTTCTGATACCTCTGGTATGGCTTCTTTCAGTGTATAAATCACTACTACATGAGGATGTGACATTTGAGTTGCGTCAGCTGCAAATTAGTACTGCTTTTCTTCAAATAGCAAAAAATATTCTGGATAGTTTTCAATCTCAGGAAAAACATATTTTTCCTTCTCCATCACTTTTTCAGGTGGAACACTCATGGCAGCATTTTTCTCTGCTTTGTTTCTTTGTTAGCTTTCTCCTGGAGATGCTGCTTGCTCATCATTCTTCTTACCTCTCAGCTCACATTTCACAATCAGCTGCCATTGCTGTGAGTCGAAGCACGATACCTTGCCAGGATTAGACATTTTTGGAAAATTATATTAAGTGGAAAATTATAATATAAAATCACATGTTTTTCAAAAGCCACCCACTGACATCAGCTCTTGTAATAAAAGCCTGCCTCACTTTCAATGACTATTATTTGCTGTTTACTTATATGCATAATTCAAGGAGACATGAAAGAGAAAGATAGGTTGCTTACCAATTCTTTGAACTGCCATTATTCAGATAATTCACCTTGACCTCAGTGTGACCTACAGATTTTATGTCTGTATTAGTCCAAAGAACAGAGGTTAAACTTACTTGCTTTTGACCATATTCAGTGGAATCCTCCAATAAGCTCCACTTTAGAACATTCCCACAGTGGTCTATACAAGTGCAATAAAATCCATGAGCATTGAGTGCATGGGTGTCTACTTTAAAAACCACAGCTAGAGATAAACAGTCTGCCCTTTAAAAAAAAAAAGCAAGAAAACATGTATCATTCCTGCAAGCCATTAATAATAATTACTTTTCTATATGGTTGGTCTTGCTTGGCCAATTCAATCAGCGAGAAGCCATGAAGAAGTTATCAGGTGGTATATTTGATCAGTACAATATTGTATATGTTATTTACTATAACAATAAAAAGAAAAAGAGATGGAATATTATGAACTATTCTCAATATTATATTTGTATTTTATATTAAAAAATTGGAATCAAAAGTCTTTTTAAAATAATGTGAATCCTTAACTACTGCTTAATGTTTGCTATTGTCATTAAATTAGCTTTAAAAAATTCTGATTGATATGATACAAGAGTAATTTTTTGTGAAAGCACAAGTCAACAACTGATAAAGACATCTCCAAATAAAGTATTTATGTATCGACAAGAATATTCATAAACTATTTTATATAAATATATATTACTTTAAAAAGCTTCATCTGACAGCAGAGAAATGAAAACAAATCTATTTCTGGAGTAATCTGAATATCAGTAGTTACCAAGATTGAGCTCACTCAAGGGAGTTGACTGAGTCTTCTATGTAAAATACACATTTTAATGCTGTTAGTGACAGTATATAGATAGTCCTTGAATTATGACCAAAATTGAGCCCAAAATTTTCTGTTGATGAGATATTTGTTAAGTGAGTTTTGCCACATTTTATGACTTCCTGCCACAGTTGTTAAGTTAAGCACTGCAGGTATTAAGTTAGTAACATGGTTGTTAGTGAATCTGGCTTCCCCATACTTTGCTTGTCAGAAGGTTATAAAGTGATCACATGAACTCAGAATACTGCAGCCATCTTAAATATGAGTCAGTTGCCAAGTGTCTGAATTTTGATCACATGACCATGGGGATGCTGCAATGATCGTAAGTGTGAAAACTGGTCATATGTCACTTTTGTCAGTGCTGTTGTAACTTTGAACAGTCACTAAATGAACTGTTGTAAGTCAAGGATTACCTATATTGTGTAATTTATTGTCTATTATCTATCAGTAATTTGCACATACTACAAAAGTATTGTGGGTTCTGAAATGAAGGTATGGTTTGAAGCATTTCATTCTATTCTGGAAATTATAAACATTCATTAACATTTAAGAAAACATATTTAATAATATTTTATTAAAGTGTATTTCCAAAGAAAATGTATTCTCTTTTTCTACTCAGCTGAGAATAGAAAAGTGAAATCCAAGCCATCTGTTTAACACATTATAGCATTTGCACAGACGTGATATTTTCCATTATGATTCTTTGTTAGAACTTTTTTCACCCTAGGGACAGAAGTGGATATTACTAAAACTAAGAACAAGATTTACTGCACAAAAGATTTAAACCGTTTTTAAAATTAAAAATTCATTAAAGAATGCTTTTGGAAAATGCTTTTTACAAAACTATTTGAAAGTTTAAATAAAGATAATTTTTTAAAGAAAGAAGATGATTCAAAAGATAGAGAGTTTTAGAAAAGGAATCAAAATTTTAATTGGCTGATAGAGACAATCAGAAGACTCAGAATGATCACTAGGTCCATGAGATAGCAATCAATTTAAAAGTGCTGTAGATTGTTAAAAACTCTTAAATGTTTTGATCCGTTTATTAGAAAGTACGGGCCATGGTTTGTGAAATGCATTCAGTTAGTTATAGTTAACATAAAACAGATTTGGAACTCCAGAAATCAAGAGTTTAGGATGGTGAAAGAATTGGGATAATTCAAAATCAGTTGGTGACATGGCTCTTTATTCAGTACAAATTCCAAATCCTTTTTATGTAAATTCAGTACTAAGAAACTGATAGAAATGGTATATAATATGTTTAGGGTATGACAAAGCCAGAGAGAATCATTGATTTATAAATAAATTAGGCTATATATGATCATAGTTGACACTGGAAAAGTGTAAAATTCTGCAGCTTGATCAGTGGTGGGATTCAAAAAAAAATTCTACCTGTTCTGTGGGCATGGCTTGGTGGGCATGGTATGGTTTGGTGGGCGTGGCTTGGTAGGTGTGGCAAGGGAAGGATACTGTAAAATCTCCATTCTCACCCCTCTCCAGGGGAAGGATACTGTAAAATCCCCATTCCCTCCCCACTCCTGGGGAAAGGTTACCACCAGTTCTCCGAACTAATCAAAATTTCCGCTACCAGTTCTCCAGAACTGGTCAGAACCTGCTGAATACCACCTCTGTTCCAAGGCCTCCCCTTTCTCAGCTTATCTTGGCGGTTCTTTTATCTAAAAAAGACTTCTTCATCCCTTTCCCCTGTGCACTTAGAAAGCATTCCCAGATAAAACATCACGAAGCCTGGAACATAGGCCCCCATGTGGCAAGACTTTAGACACGAGCTCATTTGTTGCCAATAGAGGAGCTGTGCCTTTAGTGCGATTTTGAGAACAATCACTGTGGTAGCCAGAGAATATTGAACTAATTGGCAATAGTTCTTTAAGATCTCAGGCCCATATAACATTTAGTCCTATTTAATTCTATATTTAAACCTAATTGTTCGGTCTCCCCAATACTGTTTTCAGACTAGAAGGGGTCCTGACCCTTTCTGTACTTGATTGTCCTAAATGAAGCTTGAGCTACTTCTTAAATCTTTTTTAAAATGTATTTTTAATATATGACACTTTCAGGACAGTCTATGTTTAGTATATCTTTTAATTCTGAGATCCAGGGATTTTTTTTGACGGGAAGCATTTCTCTCTCCCTCTTTTTCTGGAACAGGTTATTATAAAATGTAAAACATGTCCTCTTTTCACTCTGTTCCTTAACCAAATTGATCCATTTGGCCTCATCCCATACTTTCACTTTTTATTTTTCAAAAGCAATTCAAGTATTAAGCTCATGTATTAAGGCATACTTCTACTTTGGTATGGGTTAAAATAAATGTAGGTGCCTTGTGAGCTGGTGTGCTTGTCAGAACTAATTGTATCCCAGTGTTTATTAGGATCTCAAGGAGCTAAACTGTATTTAAAAGTTTACAGTCCTTATTCCCTGAATCTGTGAGATCACAGCGCAAATCTCTGAGAAAAGATATGTGAGTGTGTTGTTTTACTGGTGTACCAGGACGATTTTGTGGTTGTTTTGAATGGGAAGATACCTTTTTCCATCTCATCTGGAAAAATTATAGCATGGAACATATCTTAAAATTGTTGAGCCTTCTTTTGCATACAGCAGCCTAAAGTTTTTGTCACGAGGCTAAAAAAAAATCGAAATAAACATCCAAATAATCAATATAACTTTATGGAAGTAAAATTATCTCAAGAAGCTATATCTGTCTATCTGTAGTTGTGTGTCAGTTAAACATAATTTCCAGGTAATATTTAAGATGCTGCTGTCAACTGAGGCATGCAACTATATTATCTTTTTCTGGAACTAGATTTTGAAATACTTTCCTAGACCATGTCTGATGAATACACATATTTAAGTTTCTCATAAACTAACTAGAGATATCAAAATACATTATTTTCAGGGCACCTATGGGACATCAGGTATTAAAAGAAAATCAAGTGTGGTAGATATCAAGATGTATCACATCAAGATGTATCAAGGCTATGTTCCATTTTTGATGTTAAAAACGAGTAAGGCTGAAAGTGTGTGGTTGAGACTGCTATTGTTTTACACCCTTCTATAGATCACTGGAAGACATGTTATGAAATATTAGATTTTATAATAAATGAAAAGAGAGAGTAGTGGCTGGGCTAGAGCAGGGGTGTCAAACTCTATTTCATTGAGAGTTGCATCAGGGTTGTGTTTTACCTTGGGGGGCAGGGTGGGTGTGGCCAGCTTGACATCACTTGTTTGGGGTCGCCTGGGGCAGCCTGAGCGCTCTGCCAGCAAAAATGGGCTGTCGAGCTCCATTTTTGGCTGTGATGCCTCCTGCAGCTCTCTGCCAGTGAAAACAGAGCTGGGTGTGTGTGCGCACCCTCTGAGCTCAGTTGTTGCTGGCAGAGGGCTTCAGGAGGCTGTCATAGCTGAAAATGGAGCCACATGTGGCCCTCCCAAGCTCTGTTTTTGCTGGCAGAGGCACCACAGGCCGGTCCTTCATTGCTTCCAGGGAGGCCCTGCAGGCCAGATCTAAGCAACCAGTGGGCTGAATCTGGCCCACGGGCCTTGAGTTTGATACCCCTGGGATAAAGCCTGGGAATTCTAGTGCTTTCTAGTGCCATATTAGAGACAAAACCACTCGGGTGACAAGTGGCTTTGTACCGTCATACTGGCTTTGTACCAGTCGTACTGTCTCAGCCTTAGGAAAGAGGCAATGGCAAACCATTTCTGAAATTCTGCCAAGAAAACTTCAGGGGCAAGTTTAGACAATTGCCAGTAAGCAGCAATGATTCAAAAGCACACAAAACACACAAGAAACTGAGAGAAAAACAATGTCTGTTTCCTAAGTACAACAGTATGAATGCTTGATATTTTAAGCGTTCAGTGTTTAAGTTCCTTCTAACCTTGCTTAATAGATATTTAGTAGGATATTGGGAACAGCAGACCACTCTCCAAAGAAACATTTTATTTGTGGTGATCAAAAAAACCTTTGTATGTTGTGTGTTAATCATAGAATTTTAAAAAGCTAGGATATCAATTCATCATCAAAACAGACTGTATTTGCATATTTGTTCATACAGAAATGAAGATTACCTTATCCTTGCTGACTTTTTCATGGATTCCAAAAAAAGTTGCTCTACAAAATTTGGTAGAAAAGCCATTTTGAAACTAAAAATTATCCTTGTGGAATCATAAGCATATTACTGAGAAAACAGTATTTAATTGATAAGTCCTAATGCCCCAGCAAATGGCAAAATTAAGCCAATTTCAGAAGCTAAGCAGGGTGAGCCATATGTAGTGCTTGAATAGTTGCAAAGCATTTGGCTAGGTAGGGAGTTTGAAATCATTTCCATAAGACAGCCAAGAAAATGGCAAGGATGCAATCATTAGGCATCAGACATAGTTTAATGTGTTTTAATAATAAATTTTAATTAGTGAGAAGGCTTAGCCAGCTCTTTTTCAGGGAAATGACCTAATTTTGCACCATTTTTGGAGTAGCACTTATTTATGGTGTATCAGATGCAGAAGCATATTATAAATCTTTATGCCTTGATCATTAAAGGAAATACAGCTGAGCCTAATGTCATACATTATGAAAAAAAAAGCGAGTGCAATCCTAGGTTGCATAAACACAGGGATACCCCAAAGGTGCTTTTTCAAAAGGCGACTGGACTTTTTTTTTTTTTTTGCTTGAAGATGTTTTGCTTCTAATCCAAAAAGCTTCTTCAGTTCTGAAATGACTTCAGGCAAAAACA
>JAOYMU010000001.1:100875365-100888940 GCA_025802295.1 Psammodynastes pulverulentus | reverse complement strand
GCTATTACTTCTGGGTTTTTTTAACGCGACGGGGGGGCGCGTTCCGGCACCTTTTGGTGCCGAAAAAAAGCCCTGGTTTGAAGAATAGAATTGAAATGAATGAATCCTATAAATGTTAGTATCTAGAAAAATGGAAGCCATGTCTTTTGATATAGATGAAATATTCATTTAAGTTCCATTCAAATGAAAGGTGAATAAGAATGGATTCGGGAATCAAACCAGAAAAAAAATACCACATACAAGATAGAAAATATATTAAAACAAATCTTGGAGAACTAGCACATGGCTTCTTGTAGTAACTATATATTTTATTAGGAGTAGGTCCAAAAAGAAGGGTGAAGCTTTAGTACATGTTCCAGTATAATTTTGTGGAAAGTTAGAGTTCATTAAAAAGTATAAGTTCCTGGAATGTTGACAATGTTGGCGTTCTTCCTCTTTTTTAGAAAGAGCATTCTTCACAGAAAGCAACAATTTAAATAAAAACAGATGTTCTAATTGCAATATTTGAGAGTATTTTGGTTTAAACAAAGAAATGAAAAAGATTTGCAAAGTTAGTAAAAAGAACCAGTTTTGACCATATTAATGGCACAGAGTACATAACAGTGCCCTATAGGATCGGCAGTATTTGATAATACATCCAACAAGATCAAGCTCATATTTAATTACAAATCTTAAACAGCAAACCCAACATTTTATTATTTAACTTACAGTAGCAACTGGTTGTTAGAAAATCTAACAGTATCTTAATTTTAGCCATGCAAAACAGTTTTGAATTATTTTCTGCCTTCTACTTCCCTTTCCCCTATTATGTTTCATTTTGTTCAGCAAAAATTGACAACTGAGATGTATTAAACAGGTTAGAAGTTGTGACAGATAAATCATGAAGCTTTTGTGCCAATTCTAGAATCAGGGAAAATATATTTCTGAATCCCAATTATGAGCTGGCGACTGTGGGAATGCATTTGTTATCTTGATCTACTATTGGCATCAGGATTGACCAGACTAGGAAACAGGATGCACAACTACCATAGATAAACCATTAATCTAATCTAATCTTGTAGTATCTTTACACCTGCTTTCCTTAGGTTATGCATATGATAATAAACTGTAGAACTGGATACCTTTCTATATTCTTTCAAAGTGCAGATATGTTTTTAAGAAGCTGATCTCTATTTTTGATAGGAATTGAATTAAGAGTCATACAGTTTCTTAAATCACAATAAAATTATGTTATGCTAATTATATTATTTTGATTTACTGCATTTATTCATAAAATTTATCAGTTATCTATCTTACTACAGGGTAAATCTGGGCGGCTTACAATCCTAAAAGACACACACACACACACACACACACACACACACACACACACACCGTAAATAAATTAATACCAACAAATGAAAGCTATGATCCAATTACAGATAGGGAGGGCAGGAGCAGAGTGGATGGAGGTGGGATCGATTGTTAATTGATCAACCATCTCTGTATATCTTGATTAACTCCATATGCTTATCTAAACCCACCCAAAATATATTTTCCTTCTCTTTTTCTTGCCATTCAGCAACTTCACCAGAAGGAACTTTACTACATAGACTTGTTATTTAAATATCCTTTCTTCATTGAACTTAACTGCATTTTTGCTACTCATTCCAGCATGAATTAACCAGTTAAGAAGCTGTCATTGAACTGCAAGTCCATATAATCCTTTTTTTTTTTTGGTCTTCTGGGAAATGATCCTTATCCTCGATAAGACAAATCAAATCAAATTTTATTTTGCTCACTGAATACATTTACCTGAATGTAAATATATGTATCAAATAAATATCAGTAACAATGATTAATATAAACAAACTTCAGATATTGATCTCACTACTGACCAATAAGGTAGTCCTCACCTTACAACCATTTGTCTAATGACCATTCAAAGTTACAACGGCAACTAAAAAAGTGATTTATGACCATTTTTCACACTTACAACCATTGCAACATCTCTGTGGTCATATGATCAAAATTAGCATGTGTACTTTTAACAGTTGCAATGTCCAAGGTTTATGTGGTCACCTTTTGCAATCAACAAACAAACAAAATCAATGGGAAAGCCAGATTCATTTAGCAACCTTGTTGTTGCAGCTGCAGTGATTCATTTAACAACTCTGACATGAAAAGTTGTAAAATGAGGCAAAGCTCACTTAACTGTCTTGATTAACAACAAAAATTTGGGCATAATTGTGGTCATAAGCCGAGGATTTCTTATAGCTATTGAGAATGAAATGTATGTAAAAGAAGCTTGGTGAAATATTTTCATTATTTTGATTGGAGGGAAATTTTAAAATGTACCAGATTGACATTTGCCCTTGTTCCATCTCTCTGTTTTGAGAAACTCTATGCTAGAATTTCGAAGCGTTTTAGATGTATGAACAATAAACTTACTTACCATCCCACCTCAGAGTATAATTTCTCTCTTTGTTCTTTACAGGTTTTTCAGGATCTTGGTACAATGGTGTTATCCAGTGCTTTTAAAGGATACAATATTTGTCTTTTTGCTTATGGACAGACAGGTTCAGGAAAAACATATACCATGATGGGAACTCCAGTGAGTTTATACCCTTGATTCTTTACTTTGCTTTATCTTTTTTTTATAGAACAAAATTCAAGATCACCCTATGAAGGACTTTAAAAAAAAAAATCGGCAACTTAATTGTTTGCATTAATGTAACAGATGTAACCGTTTCCTAGTTCATATTAAAATAACACTTTTCATACTGTTTTACAAGAATATAGTCCTATATTAATAACATATTAGAAAGCATATAAAATAATATCATGGATCGCCAGTTAGTCTGGCTTTCTCTGTGATGAAAATTTTAAGACGGAACATTATTTTGTGCTATTTCCTTTGCTTGGCATGTAGCTTCCTATATGTTTCCTCAACACTAACTCAACACTTTTGATCAATGTTCCTCAATCTTAACAACTTTTAAGATGGAGGGGGGACTTCAGCTCTCAGCATGGCTCAGTATGGCTGGTTGGGGAATTCTGGAATGGGACAACTTGCCAGGCCAACGTGCTGCAGCCAACTCACCACAGCCAGCTCACTACAGGACAATTCCCCATGGCCAACTCACTGTGGGACAACTCACTGCAGGACAATTTAATAATTCTACTTAATAATTTTAAATAAATAAATAAAATTAATTTTTGCGATTCACATTTCATTCTGTTCCTCCTTTTGCGTCCTTTCTTTAATGATTCTATTCCACCATTTCTTTGATATTAGTGTAACTCTTGTCCTGCAGCAAGTTATCCTGCAGCGAGTTGGCCGTAGAAAGTTGGCCATGGCGAGTTGGCCATGGCGAATTATCATAGACCCGGGGAATTCTGGAAGTTGAATCAATAGTAATGATTCTTCTAAAACACATGAGGAACAGTTTTCACATAATCTCTTCTTTTTTTCAAGGCTTCCATTGGATTAACACCTCGGATATGTCAGGTATTTATGTTATTAAATGAAATACTTCATTTAAGTTTGCTTAATTTTCTCACAGAAGATAGAAAATATAAATTATTGTTTTTCATAGGGTCTTTTTTCAAGAGAAGATGCCTCTTCCAAGCAGTCGACGTCATGCAGAGTAGAAGTTAGGTAGGTATTCCTTAATTTTCTCATATGGTCATATGTTTTTACCAATTCTTCTTTTCTGTATCAAACCACTGGTAATTTCTGTCTGTGTTTCTTTGAACTAGAAAGCATAATTATTATTTGTAATTGCATCATGTTTTAGAGGATGTTTGGATATCTAATATTTGGACTGTGTTCAGTTATCCTTAAACATTTAGAAGTCCCATAAACTTTATAGAACTTTTACATTGACAATATAACTTAGGCATTGATTGTGATAGTTTGTCAAAGTAAATATTTAATGATATATTAACAGTAAATGTAGTATATATTTAAATAATAACTTTTACAGATGCAAAAATGCAGGGAATGGAATTAATATGGCTTTGCAGTGTTTCTGATTTGATTCCTAAAAGGTATTTCAGAGTGTCTAAAAATATGAACATAGCAGCTTCTACAACTCTTTAAAGCAATCATTCCTTTTTGGGGTATTGTTCAGTCACTCTTTGCATTTCCCATAAAATCCCAAGAGATATAATCGGGTATTATGTTAATTCCTCTGAAGGCTTTTTTGAACTGAATGCAAGGGAATGCATAACTCTCCAACAGAAATTCCCTTTCTTAACAAGAATCTTCTCTGAGAGGAAAGGATCGTTTTTGATTGAAACATAGTATTAACACCTAAGGTGTTTCCACATGGTTGCTGGGCCTCCCTACCAAATATTCCCCAAAGCTATTCTTACAATACTTTGTGACTGTATTGATCTTGCTACTTCACTGTCCGATTACTTTGAAGAATATTTTGCTCATCTCTCTTTCTTTGTAGTTTTCTAGAAATTTATAATGAGCAAGTCCGCGATTTATTAAGGCAGTCAAACCATAAGAAGCCGTATACGCTTCGTGTCCGTGAACATCCTGAGATGGGCCCATATGTTCAAGGTAATTTTCTTTTTAAAGAGAGAGAGAGAGAGAGAGAGAGAGAGAGAGAGAGAGAGAGAGAGAGAGAGAGAGATTTTTTCAGTTTTATTTCCTTACATCTTGTAAGGAACGTTTTATCATTTTATCATTCATTTATCATTCATTTTGCCATTGCTTTTACTTACTGTTTCTAGAAGTTCTGAGAGATGGATGGAGGTCCAATATTCTTCAAAGAGTTTGTGGCACTTCTAAGTTTTCCTAATTTTCTGTTATATGCATCTAGCTATCTAATGACTGACATATACTCCAGTTGTCAATAATTTTTGGCCAGAAAATTATTGAATATATGTAAACCTTGAATACATTATTCTTACTAGTGATGCAGACTACTAATGAAAAACTACTAAAAACTACAATTATTAGTACAAACTACTTTTGAAAGGTGTACTTTGTATGGAATTGTGTAGATAAGATTGTTCTTGACAAATCAAGTAATTGGGATCTAGCTAATTACATCTGCCTAACCTTTAGGGGGCATTCCATATAAGGCTGTTGTATTTAATGTGTCTCTAAGGATCAGTTCATAAGGCCTTGCAAAATACTGATGTCTCTGCTGCTAACAGTGTAACACTGCAGTTCAGACTTCCAAAAAAGCTTGTCTCCATATCTAAAAATAAAATAAAACCCTCTTTGTTTAACAATGTCATGTGATTGACATAAAGTGCTTTACTGAATACCCAGACTGAACTGATTTCAAAATGGATAATTCCATTTGAGTGAATTATTAATCATGTCATACTAATAGTGTAAAATGAACCTGATATATAAGTAGAAGGAGCCATCAGTACCTCACATGGCCAGGAAATCTTGAAAGGTCAGAAGGAAGAATTGATTTAGGATGCTCCCAGTTTTCCAGCTAACTGTGTTTCAATCTGTTCATGTGTTGTGAGATTGAAGAGTTTTCACTGAGTCTTCTGTGTTAGTGTTTATGGGTGCACTCTGCTGGATGCGCAACAAGAGCAGCCTGCATGAATGTGTTCAGCCATGAACATCAACTATCTCTCTAAATTCACCAGTTATTGGTTGGAATTTATCATATATTTAAAGTTATTGTTGTTCAATTGAAAATATAAGGCATTTCAGTCAGATTCTTCCAGGAGAGTCAATGGCCAGCTGATTTGAAACAGAAAACATTTTAGGTGCTCCAGATTTTGTCCAAGGAAAGTCTAGGAAGCTTAATAGGCAAACAGGATAAGGCTGGAAATATGTCATCCAACTTTCCTGTTCTATTAGACCTATTAGGTGAACTAGAACAAGAAATCATTTCTATAGGAAAGCTAAAATTACGTTTATTAAATTCATGTATAATAACAGAATCTTGCAAGTCAGATTATGCTGTATTTTTTCATCCCCCATATACTCAAGCAAATTAAGATGGAGACTATTTGAGCCATTTTCAAATATTATCTGTAGGTTGTGGACATAAAATATAGTTCATCCCCATCCCATTTAACCAATGGATCTTATATATCTCATCTTCCTTACTCTGTATACCTTCACTTTTAGAGAATCAAAGAACCAGCCCACCCAGAGCCTTATCTCCCATTGTCATGCTGGAAGACACTACCCAGTTAGTTCACTCTCCCCTGTTTTTAATCTTCTCCATGCCTTCCTTTTCCATTGATGCCATCAACTTACCTGATCAATCCATCTACTCCTCTCATCATCTTAATGCCTTTTGGGTCATTGCTCAGTTAACCTGTGTTGTCACCATTTAGCTGATGATTATGATTACAGGGAACAAATTTATTTATTTGTGAGATTTCTAAACCATTTTACTTCACAGAGGAAATAAAATGGCTTCACTGTTTTCTGTCACTTTGATGTCTAAACTGAAAATGGATGTGACATCTTTGCACTATAATTTTCCAATCTCATTACCTACTTGTTTGGCTATTGCTTGGAAAGTACCTGTCACATATTATGTTTAATAGAGGTTAATAAGGGAAAAGGAGACATGGGAGATTATTTGAAATATGGAGAATGCTTTGTGCAATCACTAGGTATCCTTAGTAATACATATTTCTCATATTCCATACAATTAAAGTACATTATGTAACTTAAGTTGATTTTGTATTCACAATTACCTTAAACAATTAGCCCTTCTTGTTCCAGCAATACTGTGATCCTTTATTTCAGCTATGATACATTTTTCTATTTGAAATCTTTGTTTATTAAATATATATATATCCTACTCTTCTGTCTTTTTGGCATTCAAGTTAGCTTACAACAAATCATTAAGTGTTAAAATCAAAGGAGCACAGTGGGGGGAAAAACCCCAGAAACATTAAAATCAAGAATTGATTGAAGTAATAATTAAACATTTGGTGGATGATATTGTTATTTTTTCATTCCCCCCATCACCACCAAGGTGCTATTTTCAGTTGGAGATCAAAAACATCTCCTTGGTTAGTGCATTCCACAGGCTGGGCTCCACACAGGAAAAGATTTTCTAGGACATGGATGTCAAACTCGATCACGTCACGGGTCGGATATTGCAATGTTTTTTGCCTTTGTGGAGCTGGGGTGGACGTGGTCTGCGTGTGACATATCTGGCCCACAGGCTGCCAGTTTGATAGGCCTGTTCTAGGATCTCCCGTTATGAAGGCTTCTGCTGCAGGGGAGGTCATCAAAGAGTCTCTCCTGCTAATAGATTTCTATTCTTTAGTGCCTCTGGATCCTGAATATTAAAAGACAGGAAAGTCTATGGAGATTCTCAGCCATCCAGGTCATGGTTGTCCCAAAGGTGCTTTCCCAATAAAGGAGAGTATTTGTACGATTGAAATAAGGGGTCCTTGGTGCTCTCTCAGCTTGCTTGTTTTCTTGCAGATGTTTCATTACCCAAACTAGGTTATATCATGAGTGCTGAAGAAGCTTCTTGGATGAGAAGCAAAATGACTTCAAAGGAAAGTCAGAAAGTCGAGTTGCCTCTTGAAAAAGCACCTTTGGGATAAAAGACAGGAATTTTTTTTTAAACTATTGATTCTTCTTTTCTAAAATCTCTTCCAGGGCTATCTCAACATGTGGTTACAGACTACAGACAAGTAGTTGAACTTCTGGAAGAAGGGATAGCAAATAGGTATTTTATATTAAAGTGCTGTAATTCAAGTTAGCTTCTTATTTATAATTATTTTTCTCATTGTCCTTCTATATTGCAGCTTCCATCAGCAAAAGGAATGATTAATCATTGCAAGGAATTATCATCCTCCATACTAGCATACTAATTAGTGGTGTTTTCAGTCCTGCAGACATAATCTTGATTAAATAATAGTTTCTTAATTTAAATCTTTTAATTCTATGAAACTTATTTTCTTGTGTTTTATAAAAATTATGGACATAATCTATATATAGCAGTGTGTGAAATCCATGTGATTCTATATAGCTTAGTCATGTGGTGGAATATCATTTTACATTTAGTTCCAAGGATAATCCTTATATGGTCTAAACTTCAGCTGCTTGTACCAAAATTTGAATCTTGTAATATGATGGTTAACTTGTTTTCATGTTTATTCTTCCCTATAAGTTATCATAGTCACTATTACCTACCTCACAAAAAATAAAATATTAACTTTTCTTTTCTTGTGTGTAGAATCACAGCAGCTACCCATGTTCATGATGCCAGCAGTAGATCCCATGCTATTTTCACCATCCAATATACTCAAGTTAGTTGAATTTTCCCAGTAATTTTTGAAACCCCTAAAAGCAAGTCTTGTTGGTGTTGATTTCATCTATGAATACATTATAACAAAATGACATTGTCATAAAAGTAATTTGTACCATGGAGTATTATATTAAACTTGTAAATGTGCAACCACTGATGAATGGCATTTTTTTTTAATTGAAAGCTGCATCCCCTTTAGTTGAGCTAATTTGATATTGATGAGTAGGGTGAAAACCAAAAGTGAGAAGGCCATCATTATCTCTTCCTCTCTTTTTTCCCCTCACATCCTTCTGTCTCTCCTTTATGCCAACCTACCTTCCGTTTTCACACTTTCTCCCTCTCAGCCAATGAACTGCTAAGATAAAAGGTTGATATTGCCTTTATAACTTCATATCTGATGAAAATCTTCAGTGCTTATGTTATCTTAAAGTAGATTAATTATGTGTTCTTCATCATAGTATCTCCCTCTCATGCTTTGGTTTTATTTAGAATGCATATTGTTTTAATTATTGTTTTAAATTTGATATAATAACCTCTAAGAATTGAGACTGTAGCAGAATAAAAAGCAAATGAATACATATACTTTGCAGGCATGCAATCCCATTGGTATAAATGCAAGTTGACGGTTTGAAGCATCTCACATAATCAGTCTGTTCTAGAGTATAGAAGAATTAGAATTTTACTCTGAAATCACACTGCTTGAATTTGTTTTCCTTCAGGCTATACTTGAGAATAATCTGCCTTCTGAAACAGCAAGCAAGATCAATTTAGTGGACCTTGCAGGCAGGTAATACTTAGTTTTTGGAGATAGCCTCTTAAAAAGCCAATTATTCATGATTGTTTACTGTTAATAAACAATTTCTATTTTGTACTGTTTACTGTGGAAATCCTGTGTGTGGATTCTGGGGGAATTCTTGGGTACATTTGAAGTACACAAGACATGGTATTTTTAATTGGTAGAAAACCTGCAATTTTAATTTAGATAGCTGTGTGTAAATTGTCTTACACATGAGCTTGGCTACCTTTATTGGCTTTCTCATGTACTTCAAAATAAAATCCAAAACAGATTTTGAAACTCACATCAATAAACTAATTATTACTACATTACAAATGTTGATGAACACCTTTTTTGACTAATGTTCTTAATTGAAGGTGAAAGGTTGAACTAACATTTGCCAAACATAATATATTACGAAGGGAGAAGTAGTGAAATGGATTTTGTTAGAACTGTATATAGCATTTAACAGATTATGTGAAGATGCATTTATTGTACATGGTGTTTGGGAATAATTTCAGTATTCTGGGGAAAAAAATGAAACCTTGGAATGCTTCTGCCTTCTAGTGGATGGATATATAGGTTCTTAATTCTTTGGAAGCAATTATATTCATATTTTGTCAATGTTATGAGTACTTGTACTTTGACTTCAGATTGCCTGTGATAGAATTGATGATAGAATAGTAATTCTGCAATATCTAGATGAGCATACATGTGGTAAGTCCATGTTCAAGTCATAGACTTTTGAATAGCAGGACTTTCTTACCAAAGTTTAAACTTTTCATCTTTTGGAAATATTAGAAACTTTATGTAGGGGCTTGCATTTGTGAAAATAGGCTATTCTTTCATTATTTGAGAGTTGTAGGGTGTTTTCTCATTTCTTATTTCTAGGCTGCTACTTTTATATGCTGATAATTATAACTGTTACTTCAATTATTGCTTTGGTTATGTGTTTCAGCGAAAAGGCCGATCCTAGTTATTGCAAACATCGAATCACAGAGGGTGCTAACATTAACAAATCATTAGTTACTCTTGGAATTGTCATCTCTACTTTAGGTAAAAATAATATTAACTTTTATTTAAACCATAATGAAATGTTAATGGATCACCAATTGAACTTTTCCTATAATGTATACTTGCATGCGGGCATGAGTAAATAAATGAAGTACTGTATTCATAAAATATTTCATTTGCTATTAGTTGGGAGACAGGATTATAAAAGAAGCATGGGCTGCTTTCATACTTCATGATAAGTTGCGATTTCTTGTCTTGTTCATCTCCTTTTTTTTAAAAGGAGCTCTCTTGCCTTTGCTTCTGTGGATTAATTAATTACAGCAGAGATGCACATCTCCAGTTTGAATGTGGTCCCAGAAATGTCACGCTGCCCCCTGAGGCTTCCTTATCTTGCAGGTGACCAGCTGTGGCAATAACTCAAGTTTTCTCCAGTCTCCCTTCCCATGCTGCTTTTCCATTGTCACTGTTGCTGCCATATACCTCTACTGTTTATCTTCTGTATTTAATTTTCTTGGGGAGTCTTGGGGACTTGGGGAGTCCCACCTCTCTCATTGTCACTGTTGCTGCCATATACCTCTACTGTTTATCTTCTGTATTTAATTTTCTTGGGGAGTCCTACCTCTTTACCACCACCAGAACAATAGTTACCCTACTGGCATTATCTTGGCTCTTTGCTTATCTGTGATGAATTTGCAGTCAATTTGGGAAACCAAGAGAAGCAGCATGGTGACTTGAGAGAACAGACTAGGAAGCAGCATTCTTTGCCCTTCTACTTTTCTTCTCACTTTTTGCAAGAAATGAGGAATGCAAGAAACAGGGAAGAGTGCTGCTGGTTTCATCCACTTTCAGCTTCTTCCTGCTAAGTTGACTTATTTCCTGTTATCTTTTGGTATCAAGAGGAATACAGGAAGCAGCTGCAGTATTAAGGAAAATAGGGAGAAAGAAAGAGAAGTCTTTTCTTTTAGACTTAAATTCCTTCTCTGCTTTCTTTCCGTTTCCTTCCACTTTACTGCTTGACGATCATAAAATTCAGAAACTTGGGCATGTTGTGATTCCCTAGAAGAGAGATGAAGAAAGAATCACTTAGTGAATGAATGGACTCTGCCTACCAGCACCTTCCTAGCAATGGCAGTGGCAAACTCCTTGTTTTCAATGGTGGGAAAGTGTCAGCAATTTGCTGAAGAGAGTAGCAGCTAAATAATGGGAGAAAATGATGTGAGTCATTCATATGTGAGTGTCTGGTCACTTATAAAGTGCCACCCTGTTTGCATTTTTAGTGAGTTTCAAATGTTTCCATCATGGTTAAGTTAACAAATATATAAAAAGGTAAAGGTAAAGGTTCCCCTCGCACATATGTGCTAGTCGTTCCTGACTCTAGGGGGCAGTGCTCATCTCCATTTCAAAGCCGAAGTGCCAGCGCTGTCCAACGACATCTCTGTGATCATGTTGCCGGCATGACTAAATGCCAAAGGCGCACGGAACACTGTTACCTTCCCACCAAAGGTGGTCCCTATTTTTCTATTTGCATTTTTTATGTGCTTTCGAACCGCTAGGTTGGCAGAAGCTGGGACAAGTAACGTGAGCTCACCCCACTACATGGCACTAGGGATTCGAACCGCTGAACTGCCGACCTTTCAATCGACAAGCTCAGCATCTTAGCCACTGAGCCATCACGTCTTAAACAAACATATATTAGATATAATTAAGTGGGTTCCTTGAAGTACCTTATGATTGTTCTTTATGATTTATTTGATTTTTATCCCACCTCTATTATTTTATAAGCAAATCAGGGGTGATCATACATAATCTACTATTCAAAGAAAAAGGAAAGCTAGTATTGCAATTTATAACATACTATAATATAATATTATACCTCATTCTGCTCCTTAATTCTGTATGTTTATTTGAGAAGGAAGGAGAGAAATTACTTGATTTAAAGAAAAAGCATATTGTTCTAAGAAGTTTATAGTAAACATGATCTGTACATTAAGTTCCAAATAAAGAATTTTTATATTTATTGGGAATCTTTTCTTCCGTATGAACTTGGGTAATATGTAAGAAAAACTTGCTTTATGGAATTCAAAATAATTTTGTAGCTGGAAATGCACAGAAATAAGAAAAGGGAGAAGAAAAGAGGCATTTCCAATATCCGTCTTTCCTGGGAATAAATCTTTCTATCTTTCTGTTGGGAACTTCCAAATATATTCAAATCTTTCCCTGAAGTTTCTTTCTTCTATTAACATTCCATTATTTTTTTTGTGTTGTTAGAAAACAGTATGAAATAGCATGAAAACATAAATGGGTCACATCATTAAATCAGTACAACACATAACACTTGTCTAGGAAAATACAGTTAAAAATTAAAAGCAAATAAACTATGTGCAAAAGTTTGGCCATTTACCATTTGTTCCACCAACCATTTGCCATTTACAGGTGCCATTTACCATGACAGAAAAGTAATAGTGTCCCAATACCAATTTTAGTGCTCATTCTTCACATTTTCTTGTTGGAAGTGCATAAGCATGGGAATGGTACTAATTTAATTCCCAAAGACTTTTTCTTCTATTTTTCTCTTTGGAGTCCCTCGTCCATGGGATGAAATATCCACTGTGCTTTTCTGATGTCATTAAAACCCCATTTGATGACTTCCTATATATAAAATTGGATGGCTGAATTGTGATCTTTGGCACCTTAAAAGCTGCCTAACCTGTGATCAAAGGACCATAATTATTGAGTAACAAAACCAGGGGTGTCAAACTTGATTTCATTGAGGACCGCATCAGGGTTGTGTTTGACCTCGGGGGGGCTGGGATGGGCATGGCCAGCTCAATGTCACTCGTGTCAGGGAGTCTGTGATAGCCCGAGACTCGGCCAGTGAAAACGGACTCCCAAGCTCCGTTTTCGGCTGCCACGGCCTCCTGCAATCCTCTGCTAGTGAAAATGGAGCTTGGGAGCCCATTTTCACTGACAGATGCATCAAGGGCCGGTCCTTCACTGTTTCCAGGGCAACCCTGTGGGCCAGATCTAAGTACCTTGTGGGCCAAATCCAGCTCCTGGGCCTTGAGTTTGACACCCCTGAACAAAACAGTATAGTCTTAATCTTGGACTGTTCAAAGTTACTATAGCATGAAAAAAACATTTTTGGATTGTTTGAAAAAAAAAATTTATTTTACTTTATATGACCTTTTTTTTTCTTGCTTCTTAGCTGAAAACACTCAGATGTTCAGCAGCTGCCAGAGCATCAGCAGTATAGCCAGTGAAGTGGACAGTGAACGTACAGATAGTTACTGTGGCTCCAATATCAATAGTTGCAAGCGCCAAGCTTATATTCCATATCGGGATTCCATTCTTACTTGGCTTCTGAAGGATAGTCTGGGTGGCAATTCCAAGACCATAATGGTTGCGAGTAAGTATAAAGATTTGCTTTGATTTCAAAAATGGTCATATGATCTAAATATTCCTAAAAGCCGTATTCCATTAATTGTCCGAGGACAATGTAAATATCTCTGCATCCAGTTTTGGTTGTCACAA
>JAOYMU010000001.1:100859639-100870880 GCA_025802295.1 Psammodynastes pulverulentus | reverse complement strand
AATAGAATAGAATTCTTTATTGGCCAAATGTGATTGGACACACAAGGAATTTGTTTTGGTGCATATGCTCTCCGTGTTCATACCAAGAAAAGATACATACGTCAAACGTCATAGGTATAACACTTAGTGGTAGTCATAGGGTACAAATAATCACATCACACTAGGAAACATAATTATAAGCTAGGGCCTATTAATAATCAATAAACCTAATTAGAAATAAATATTACTTCTCACAACAGGGAAGAAAAGAAAGAAAAAATGGATTTTGGTTAAGATCATGATATAGATTGTTTTAAAGAAAGATTTTATTTGGTCCTGCCTCTTTGGGGATATTGTTTCTGAATCTTACTCGATATAGAAAAAGTGAAATTTATACTTTTGTTTTGAAGATTTAATTGTGTAAGTTATAGAATTAATACTTATATATAGGTAAAAAGTTGAGGTTATAATAACTATATTAGTATTTTACTGTGTTGGAAAGGGTTGGAAGTCAGCCCTTTGTATATTTTATTTCTTTTTTCTCTCTCTAAATTCTGCATTGCTCTCTTTTCTTTTTTTTTTAATTTATATTTCCGATTGTATTTTATGTGATAATAAACTTCAATAAAATATTTTAAAAAGAGAAATAAAGAGAAAATGAAATGTACTGGATACCACAAAACATTTATCTAGAGCAGGGGTGTCAAACTCGATTTCATTGAGGGCTACATAAAGGTTGTGTTTGACCTCGGGGGCCAGGTGGGTGTGGCCAACTTGATGTCACTCCTGCAGCTCTCTGCCAGGAAAAATGGAGCTGGGGGGGCTGTGCGTTATTCCCCCAGGCTCTGTTTTCAGCTGCAACAGCCTCCTACAACTATTTGCCAGCAAAAACGGAGCTGGGGGGGGTCACATGACCTCCATTTTCACTGGCAGATGCACTGCGGGCTGGTCCTTTGCTGTTTCCAGGGCTGCCCCACGGGCCAGATCCGGCTGGTGGGCCCTTTGTTTCTTATATATCCTTAGAAATTACACTAATTGTGAATATAAGAATGTTAGATTTTCTGCAATATGAATAGTCAAATATACCATAATTGGGATAGTCTTTTCTGTTCTTACTTTGTTTTCCCACTCTCAGGTCATTAATTTGTACTGAATATAGAAACATTTCGAAAAACTTATTAATGCTTTGTCTCCATAGATGAATTCTAGTCCTTCATGGAGTGATGACAAAGAAGGAAATCTTACAGAACTAGTACTTCAAAATGAAATTAAGGTTGGTATGCATTGTGTTTTTCTCAAAACTGTGCAAAAGGAGATCATAGTCATAGATTAATATCTGGGAGAGAAGGGAAAAAGAAAAAAATGGAGAGGATGAAGAGTTTGGAAATATGTCCTAATATTTCTGTTTGATAAATAAAATGGGTAAGTTGTGAATGAAGCAAAACCCAATCATTTTTTAAATAAAGAAGCTTATATTAATATAAGCAAAACTTAACTAAAAAAAGACACTACTGACAGTGATAGTTTTACATTTAGAAAATGGGTATTCTAGATTTCTGATTTTGACTTCATCATTGATTTTGCTTGTCAGAAGGTCATAAAAGATGATCACATGACCCCAGGATACTGCAACCATCACAAATATGATTCAGTTGCCAACAATGTTTGGAGTAATAAATAACTGTTATAGAAAGTTTTTTTATCCTGCCCTTATTGTTTTTTTATAAATAACTCAAAGCAGCGAACAATTTCCCTTCTGAGGTAGATTGGGGTTGGAGAGAATGACTGTCCAAAGTCTCCCAGCTGGCATTCATGCCTAAGGCAGGACTAGAACTCACCATCTTCTGGTTTCTAGGCAAGCAGCTTAACCACTGTACTAAACTGGCTCTCAGATTTTGTCTTACTTGCATGAAAAAACATTAAAATAAGCACCTTTTTCCTCATTCTTCATCCCCAAAGATTGACCAGTTGACCAAAGACTGGACAGATAAATGGATTAACAGAAAAGCTATTATGGAAGAATATAGCGTGGATATCAACAAGAAAAAGGCTGGAGTGACAATAGACTCCAATTTACCTCATTTCATGGCCATGGACGATGACATCCTTAGTACTGGAGTCGTACTGTACCATCTCAGGGTGAGACAAGATTTCTGTATTTAGCTATTACTTCAAAATTACATAAGACTTAATTATGAATAGAAAACTTTAATCTGCAATATTTGCCTAATAACAAGGTTTCAAAGATTTTGAAAAGGTTCAGAAAACAGAGTGTATAAATATTCATACTTTAATTCAAATATTTCTGCTCCTATGTCTAATATATTATTGGGGCTTCATAGTAGTGTTTGTAAGAAAAAACCTTAGTTATTAAAAGTTTGAATAACATAATCAACAACATAATAAAGACTACAAAGTAATAAAGAATAGCAGAAACTTTTAATAATTAACTATATTCTTAATAATTGACAGTCTATCTTTACCATAATGTATATTTACTGCATCATGAAATTTAATATTTCTGCATGTTATTGTTGTTATGATTTACATGTTGTGTCACTCAAATCTTAAAATTCTCACATTCTAAATTATAATTGCCAGTAGTTTGTCTTTTTAAAACCTATTTGTTTGCTGAAAAAGAAAATATGATGCTACATATGAAATTTTTCTGGTTTGGTAATAAATATAAGCATTTTAAAGTTTTCAAAATTATTAACCATACATATCTATGCTCAAAGTATGCAAAGGCTATCTTATACGGCAAAACAAAAGGGACAGTGGATAGATTAAAAAGATATGTATCTTTAAAATCAAAATTTTTATCAAGAAGAACTGGAATGTCCAACTTGTTAATTACCTAGGAGAAATATCACTTATAAAGAAGCTGTAATGTAAATTATAACATCTGTGCATTTTAATATTGTCGTGTTTGTTCTTAAAGTGTTTAAAAATAGTGCTAGTCTTATTTGCTGTTTAAAATACCTACTCTAACATTGTGTTTAAAATTCACAATTTATGCTTTGCATAAGATTTTCAACTGAGTTTGTATAACCCAAAACTTTTCTTTAAAAATTTCAATTTAGGCTCCTTTCCAATTAATAACCATGTACAGAAGCTTAGTCTCAGCTCAAGGATGCCTCAATTACAATTCATAAAGTTTAGGTCTACTTCTTTTTCATTCCTTCTGGGACCAGTTTTCTAAGCTGTTGTGAAAGTGTCTTCTGTCAACATAGGTCTTGCTGTTTGTATGATGCGAGGCACTTCAGTTGCAGCTGTAGTGGTGATGGTCAGAGGCTGAGGCTGATGTGCTCAGGTCCTACTGTCCTCTTCTGGACTGTGGGAATGGCGCGGGCAATCCACTCACCTTCACTCCACCCAAAGAGATTTGCCTTTTCTTCCATAGGTAGATATGTGACTGATAGGCAGATATTTCAGTCAAAGAGCTTTTGTTTTTAATGGCTATGGACATCAAAACCATCCTGCTGAACAAATCTGCCTAACAGCCTTCTCCCGCTCTGTGGATCATCTCCATCTTTATGGGGCATGCGGATGGAGGCTGCTCACAGCCTGGGTTGGGACTTCCTAATAAAATAGGAGGCAACAGGCTCTCCTTCTTTTTGGGAAGGCTCTCAGTCCCAGATCCATGAGGCTGGAGTGATGGAAGCTGTTCTAGCCATCTATAAAAATGTGTTCCTTCATCCTCTCCCCATATTAAGGAGGATGGTTATTGAATGTATTCCTTGCTAGCAGGAAAATCCACCTATCACTGCAGTGTACATTTAGGCCAATACCACTCATGAACCACATTAATGAAGCAGAGTAGACATACTTTGTCTCACTTTAAGGGCCTGGAGACCATTGCAGAGATGATATATTATCATCTTTATTATTGATATTTCAGCACAATTATTGTGATATAATTAAGGGGAAAATATATGAAATTAAGGAATTAGTGTTTATGTTCATTAATATATCACATTCTTTTCTTTTTTCTAAACTAACATCTATTGTTTAAAATATGCATATTGTTTAATTTCAGTTGACAAAAATTGCTTCAGTTTCCCTGATGAACTTTTTTCATCTTAAAGCTTTGGCACATGCATGATTTCGTCATACTTATAAAGCTGAAATATTCTTGCTTAAGTGTTCAATTAGAACAAAAACCTGGATCCTTTTCAAATGTCTGTGCAGAAGTTGCCAGGATTAGGAAGAATTCTGTTGGGGAAAAGCTCTGAACAGCTGGCTAGGTTTTTTGGAATTTTGCAATCCTTCCACATCAGATTCAGAAATTTTTTTTAAAATAATTACTTTAAATATTTGTATGCTGGTCTTCATAACAAAGCAAAAAAAGGTCTTCGTTTCTCCATATTAATTAATTTACAGTACTTGAAAGTGTCTGAGGATACCTTTATATGGAAAGAAACCTAGTTTGCAGTTTTTATCAACAGGACCCTTATTTAAACCCTTTTAAGCCTGTTTCATTAACACTACACTAACAACTTTGTCCCCTCTTTCTTTGCTTCTAGATGCTGCTTTTTTCTTTTCTTTATGCTTTGCCTTTTTAAAATTCAGGTATCTGTTATTTCAACTGAGGAACAAGAAGGTAAAATGTTGTTTTTCATTTCCATAATTAAAAACGCTGCTGCACCATGTATATGAACGGCAAAGAAGATCACAATATGTTTCTTATTTATATTTTAACACACCTATTTATGGATCTTGACTGATGATAGCAATTGCTGTAAAATTGGAAATTTAAAATTACAGCGAAATGAACTCGAGGGGGAGAAAGGAACATTTGTGTCACTGGGTCACCTGCTCTCCGTGCCTGATAATACTATATTTCAGTGATATAAAAGAACTCTGATCCACAGTTCTGATTTCTTATTAAATACAGACTAGCTTATGTTGTATATAATTAAACATCTATAAATTTTATATATGTACATTTTAGATTTATTGCTGTCAAAAAAACCTCCCTGTTCAAATAAAAAAATGTTAATATAGATAATTGCTTTGTGCTAATACTGAGAATGAATTTAATTTAGTGTGATTACTGCATTATTTTTTTTAGGAAGGAACAACCAAAATTGGAAGAAGTGATTCAAACCAGGACCAAGATATTGGTAAGAATTATGATATATGATCCAGGGGTTTACAGGCTTAAGATCATTTTAATTAAAAGCTATATTATGGTTCCATTTATAATTTATTGAGCATATGTGTACATAAAGTTGCCAAGAAAACTGCTTGGACATGTTTATAAGGTCACCAGGAGTTGAGCTTAATTTAAAGAAGATTTGACTAATTTTTTACATTGACCAACATTAAGTTCATCAAATGATGTATGTTTCCATAGGATATTATGTTCCATTATAAATAAATAACATTATAAATTTGATAATTACATTATAATGTATTATAATTGGTAGTAACTTATACATCAGTACAGTCAGCTACAAAACAAAATAATTCTTTCAGAAAATGGTTATGCTGGGTATTATGAGGCAGGTAAATCCTGTATGGAAAGGAAATCATTCTTTAAGCACATTTATTGTATTGAGATTGGGCCATTTTGATGGATTAAATTGTAATGATTGAATGAATTTTTTTGATCCTGATGGGAACACTGATATGTGTAAACATGCAAGTATTCCCTTCATCCCGTATATATATATATCTATCTACAACCCTCACATGCATATACCACACCAAAAAAAGTGTCTTCTTTCCTCTAGGAATCAAGGGAAATTATTGGTTTTCTTTTAATAACTTTCAGCAAGCAATCTGATCCAGCCAGCTAACACATTAACCTGGTTTATGAGCATTAAATTGTTGTTTTTTCCACTAATTATATAGTAACGGCAAAGTAGCAGCCCAGTTCCTGCTACTCAGCTGTTCATACTGACTTAACTGGTTGCCAGAGAGGATAGTAACCTGCAAGCCATCCACCCATGTCTTCATCATTTTAGGCATTGTAGAAATTATGATTACTACTAATAAACATATTAATTCTGAAAAGTTTTTCTAGATACACTGAAGGTTTGAAATCCATACACTTTGTAGTGTTGCAGGGTCAGGGGATTGAAAGGGACCATTGTATTGTAGACAATCTGCATGGGATTGTGACTCTGCGGCCTCTTCAGGGAGCCCATTGTGTTGTAAATCACCATCAAGTAACTGATTCTGCTCGTTTATCACAAGGTAAGAATTTGATGTTCACAGAATTTTTAATGCCTAAGATTCATTCCTAGGGATGAAATCAGATATAGAACTAAGGGAAGCTAATGACAGTTCTATCTTCCCTAGGTTTATCTAATCTCTTTAAAACAGTGCTGGGATTCAAATAATTTAATAACCGGTTCTCTGCCCTAATGACCAGCTGGGTAGGAATGGCTGGGTGATCATGTGACTGGGTGGAGCTCAGGCGACAGTAAGTCTGGGTGTACTGCCAAGAACCTTTAGCTGTTATACGGATTAACCGAGAGGCAGTTTCTGTAAGCAGGGCAATAAAGATTAGGCTAAAAACAACACCAGAATATTTCTTTCCTGCCTTCCTTACAGAATTAGCCCTGTAAAGTGAGAAAAAACAAAAGGAGATTTTTCCCAACAACCGTTTCTCTGAACTGCTTAGAAAGTTAACAACTAGTTCTTGCGAATAGGTGCGAACTTGTTGAATCCCCCACTGGTTATTACTCTTTCACAAATAAAATGGTTTGAGGACATTTTAGGAACACAGAACTTTCAATTTCCATTTTTTGTGTGTGTTCTGTACTTGCTGTGAATTCACAGATTACGAACATTTGCAGATGACACTGAGAACTGGTGTCTTGGAACAACTCTGAAAGCTTTCCATTTCAACATATAACTCCTTAGAAAAATGAATTTCTGATGTCAGTTGGCAAAAACCTACTTCAGTTGAAAAAGCAGTTAACAGAAAGCAGTTCAATGAGTCTTTCAATGCACCCATCCATTTGACAATTAAGAGTGATAGTGTTTATACATTCAGAAGAGGTTTTTCTTAAGAGGTGAACAAAGATAAATGAACCTTTACTAAAGCTTGACAACTTTCATTGCATCATTGGTGAAGAGTAAGTGCCATTGATAGACGTTGGATACATTTGCACTACCAATGGGCTAAATTTTAAACATGTTCCTCAAGGAACTCAAATGAGGGAAACCAAAAAATATGGCATAACATCTAAAAGCAAAGAGAAGTAGTAGCCTTTGTGGGAATATTTTGGTATGCATTATTCATAAGCTGCCTTAGGGAATCTTTATTTCTAGACATAACTTTATTTCAGTCATTGACCAATAAAAATACAATCAATATAATGAACATAACAAAACTATCCCTAATAGCAAGAACTGTTAACAACTATTTGTGGGTGAAACTTTCATACAATGAAGCAAACATTTTACTACCTTTAGAAAAATAAGTTTATCTTGATTATTTAGTAGATAGTGCAGACAAAAACTATCAGAGTTTCCTGAAAAATGTAAATAAAAGAGAAGTAATCAATTGGTGATGAATGTCCCTGTAGAATTGGCAATACAGAAGAACATGGACTGTGATTTCTATGGCACCCATATCATAGAGGCAGCTTTAGGGATCTGATTGGAGCTGAGAAATTTAAAATAATAAAATAGTTTGAGAAATTGTTTTCTTAGAACAAAGGTTACATTCACATGCCCATTTATCCATTGTTGGATTCAAATAAATGGCACTCATAAAAAAGCTCCCACCCTTTTCATGACCTGGTAATCCCTTAATTTGGGGCAGAGTTGTAATGACTGGATAGAGCTGAGCGTTTAATGGCCAGATGCCCTTCCTGATGCCACACAGAATTTGCAGCATATATTTTTTCCGTGTACCCTGCTAGGATTGAACTCTCAACCTTCTGAATGGGGGGTGAGCAGCTTCGCCACCAGACTACCACACTGCTTAAATAAATGGCACACATATGTTTGTTAAAATATCTAACAAATATTTAATATTTACTGTATGCTGTTCATTAGCAATTCTACTCACGCATGTCTAAGATACTCTTATACAAGTTTTATTTTTCAAATCTCAAACATACAATGTGTGCTAGTTATAGAGAAATCATTTGTAAAGTTTCTAAAACATACTGTTTGTTTGATTCAGATCTGGCTTTTGTTCTGAAACTGGCTTCTCATTATAAAAATTTAGTCTTTTAGCTTTTTCATCTGTTCTATGGATTGGTCCGGCAGGTTCAAACATCCATGACTTAAGTGAATCCTGGTATCATCAGGGCTTTTTTTCGGCGCCAAAAGGTGCCGGAATGCGCCCCCCCATAGCGCTACAAAAACCCGGAAGTGGTAGTGCGCGATTGGTGGGGACGGAGCACGTATCACGTGATACGTGATACGTGCTCCGAAAAGGTGCCGGAACGGCGTTCCGCCGAGCTCCGGCTCAAAAAAAGCCCTGGGTATCATCAAATTAGAAGTAGTTTCAGCCTGTAATTTTTATCTATAAACATCTCTAAAAAAGGAATGAGTCAAACATTTCTGTGTCTTTCCCACCAATAAATAGTACAGGATTTTCTTGGAGATGCTTTGAATAGGTACCAGCTCAAAATACAAGAGACGAAAAGATTTGAGTGTTTGTTAAAATGATAATAAATATAAATCTTTACGTATTTAGCAAATATCCCACACATTTACTTAGCTTTATGAACATGCAAACTTTCAAAATATGAATTTAGCTTGTAGTGAGCTTATTTTAAACACATGAAAGCAAACCTGCTGAACAGTTATTTCCATGATGAAATTTGGAAAATTCTGACAGCCTATATTCTTACTATGCATTTGGAACAAATTGTGGTTCTAGATGAGATTTCCATAGAAAATGCTTCTTTTTCTTCTTATTCTATGCTGTCTGTTTTTCTCAGCGCCATATTTTCACTATATAAATGGTCCTTTGTGTTTAGCCAGAAATATTTTATTGTTGCTGAAGCACTCCTATTTATCTAATGGAGGTGAGCAGGTCTGGCTTTCAAGAACCACTAGATTTTACTGGCAGCAAAATCTGTATTTTGATGATTTATTACCAATGCAGCTAGAAGGAAAAATGTGGAGGTGACTATAGCCTACTTGTGAATATCATTTGTGAATAGGCAGACAATAAAGAAAATAATTTATCTGGTATTTTTTTCCTTTTCCTTTTAAATTTTGCTCTGACACATATAATTTCACTCTTTGAAAATTACACACACACATATTCCCCACCAGATTCCTATGCTGACATTTGTAGTGTGATTTCTAATCGAAAGCAATTAAAATAGCATTCAAAATTGCAATAATGCAAGGACCGGCAAATTATTTTTATTTATATGTTTGGAAATGTTATTTAAGGAACATACCCTTAAAGTGACTCTCTCAGAGATCCACCTTGTTGCTGTTTCAGATGGCTACAAAAACTCTTTATAAACCTTTGGTGCACAGACTATTCTTGACTATTCTAAGTGATTGTTTCAAAAGGCATTGTAAATAAAAACCACACCAAACTTGATTGCAGGAAATAGGACTTCAGTAACAGAGTGGTCAATGTCTGAAATACATTACCTGACTGTGGTTTCTTCTCCAACCCCAAAATCTTTAACTTTAGACTGTTTTTTGTTGACCTCACGCCTTTCCTAAGAGGTTCATAAGGGGCATGCATAAGAGCACCAACATGCCTACCATCCCTGTCCTAATGTTTCTTTTTATTTGTACCATTTTATGTATTCATAATCATGTTTATACTTATACCAGTTATCCAATGCATGCTTGATGAAATAAATAAATAAAATAAAATAAATAGATTAAAAATTCTATGCAGGTTGGGTTAGAACCACACAGAGCCAATTCCTGCATTACTGAATCAAAGACAAATTATCTTAATCAGTGCATAAAAATACATAAAGAATTGGATCTTGGCTTTCTTACGGAACAAGATTTTGCAGGTTGCACTCATAAGTGACTTTCATTAAAAATTGGATTGAAAATTCACCAAAATGGAAACAAGAATGGAATGACAACTGAAAAGAAAGATAGTCAGCCTAGGAGATCAAGCGTAAGAACCATTTACAAAAGAAGTCCACCTGTTGTAGCTCAAAGCCTGGGAAAGAGCCAAGTCTTTGAAGCTTAAAGACAACGCAGTAGGATCCATTCAAGTCTTTAGAAGAGAAGGAATGCTGTTTCCAAAAAGCATATTGACTCTGTCTGATCTTACAAGATTCCTTACAGGGTCACTCTAATAACTAGGTACTATGCCATGTAGGGCTTTTCAGTAATAACCAGCACCATGCATTGTATTTGGATGCCTACCAGTAACCAGTATAATTTAGAAAGCAATAGTATTATAGAGCAGTACTGTCACACATCCCCATAACTGCTCATTGTTGCTACATTCTGGATCAGCTAAAACTGCTGAGTGATTTTTCAAGGGTATTCCCTACTAAATGCACTGCAAAGCAGGTAGTCCTTGAGTTATGGCCACAATTGAGCTCAAAATTTATGTTGTTAAGTGAGACATTTGCTACGTGAGTTTGTCTCATTTTACAACTTTTCTTGTCACTTGTTAAGTGAATCAATGTATTTGTTAAGTTAGAAACAGGGTTGTTAAGTGAATCTGGCTTCCCCATTAACTTTGCTTGTCAGAAGGTCACAAAAGCTAATCAGATGATCCTGGGACACTGTAACCGTCATAAATATGAACCATTTGATAAGCATCTGAATTTTGATCATGTGACCATGGGGATGCTGCAATGGTTTTAAGTGTGAAAAATGGTCATAAGTCACTTTTTTCAGTGCCATTGTAACTTTGTCACTAAATGACCTGTTGTATGTCTAGGATTACCTGTAGTCCACACAAAAGGTAACCAACTCACAAATTACTTTGAGAAGGGCATCCCCACCCAGGAACAGAGATACTTGGTATAAAGTGAATCTGTGCTTTTCTGGCCACTGCTGCCATCTTGCTATTAAGGTAGAGTTAAGAGTCCAGGAAGATCCCTAAATTGCACATTGAATCATTTGAGAAAATGCAACTCCACTTTACAGATAGAAATGGAAGATCCCTGGAATTGGGAGACCCATGAGTTTAAGTCTGTTCCTTCTTATTCAGACTACCACAGCCTCAGTGATGGAATTCATTTTTTTTTACTACCGGTTCTGTGGCCGTGGCTTATTTGGTGGGTGTGGCTTGGCAGCCATGTGACTGGGTGGGTGTGGCTTGGCAGCCATGTGACTGGGTGG
>JAOYMU010000001.1:100832405-100849452 GCA_025802295.1 Psammodynastes pulverulentus | reverse complement strand
GTATTCAGCAGGTTCTGACCAGTTCTGGAGAACCGGTAGCGGAAATTTTGAGTAGTTCGGAGAACTGGTGGTAATCTCCCAGGAGTGGGGTGGGAATAGAGATTTGACAGTATCCTTCCCCTGGAGTGGGAAAGGAATGGAGATTTGACAGTATCCTTCCCCTGCCACGCCTACCAAGCCACACCACACCCACCAAGCCACGCCCACAGAACCGGTAGTAAACATTTTTGAATCCCACCATTGGTGGGTCGGTTTCGCTAAAGATTTGAAGGGAAGGGGAAATCAAACTTTCTGAATTATTAAGACTAAGGATGACATGATAGCAGTCTTCCAATATTCGAATATATCACAAAGAAGAGGGAGACAAATTGGTTAGGATTACCATTGAAATTAAACAAGCAAGAAAACAGATTTCTAGTTGAGGAACTAGAAGAGCTCCAAGGTTCCTTCCAACTCTGTTATTCTGTATTCTGTATATCTTCTCCAGAATGATTCAGCATGTTTTTGTCCTATAGCTGCTCTCTATCTATAGAGATTCTCAGTCATCCAAGTCATTGGTTGTCCCAAAGGTGCTTTTTCAAGAGGCAACTGGACTTTCTAGAGTTTTGGATATAGCTGCTATCATTGAGTAAACGTGGCCATAACATCTCTGTTGACATTGGTAGAATCAAAAATCCACAAGTATATTCAAACATCCTATTCAGTCTTATTCTCATTTAAAAAGAATATTGATGATCATTATGGTTTAAATATGCTAGCTTGTACTTCAAAAACTTAAGAACTTTTATCTATTTAAAAAAACTCCTTATTTTTGTCACAAAGTAGACGATAGCTTATTTTCACAGTATAAACAGTTACAGAAAATCTTAAGATCAGAAAAAATATTTAAACTCTAAAATTGGGTAGCTATTTTGGTAAAAGTTTCTCAGACATCTTCTTTGGTTGCAATATAAGTAATTTATTCAGAGCAATAGCTTTCAGTACCGCAACATTTTTTCTAGGATATAATAAAAGGTAGGCTCTGATATATGTCTGTTTAATTTGATTTCTTTTATCCTTTACATTGAATTAGGTAAAGCAGTGCTGATGCCTTGCCAACTAGGTGCTATTTGCAATTCAACAGTTGTTAACAATAATAACAAGATTAAACACTAATGAGATTGTGTAGAACAGCAAAATTTCAAGGCCCTTGACTTTGTTTCAAAGGCAGTATAGGCAATAGATCACAGTTCATGGGATTACAAAAGCTATTTTGTACTGATTGACTGATTGAATTTACTGCTCATCTCAACCATTTGACTCTAAGCAGCTCACAATACAAAATCTATAGAAACAGGGGGAGTATCACAAAATAATATTATATAGCCAAAGCCCCTAAAAGATGATATCTCAATAAAATAAAACAAGGGCTTCATTACCAGGTTGGCCCTAATGTCTCTGAGGTCTTCAAGGCTTTCTAAAAAAAACCTAATAACATTAGGACCATCTGAATCTCAGGGATAATGCTTTTGCCTGACTTTATTTAATTTCTTAAACTGAAATGAAATTTTTAAAAATCAAATGCATGAAGTATAATGCTGTAAGAAAAAAATTATGAAAACTTAACAACATATAGTATTTGTTAACATTTAAAATGCCCTAGGACTATCTGATATTTTGCCTACAAAAAAATAGCATTGACACTTTCCTGGGTAAAATCAACACAGAAATAATTTAATGTTACATTAATTCTTAAATAGATCCTGTCTGTTGATAATTAGGAAGAGGGTAAAAGCAAGAGCACTTTTTAATTTTTGCGTTTATTTTGTTTGTTCCTAGATCGGCAGTGGCTCATTGATGAAAAGAAACGTTTGGCTAGCCAGGAGCAGCGGGAGTCTGCTGTGCAGACTGAGGTCAAATCATACGCTGAAGCTGGAGTTCAGCATGAATCAGACTCGGAGATTGGCCCTTCCTTGACAGAGCAGAACAAGAAGAAATTAGTGCAGCTGGAGCTTTTACGAAAATATTCTTTGAAGAAAGCAGAAAGGCACTTGAGTCAAAAGAAGCTTAAACTGCATTTGGAGAGGATTGTGAAGAAGCAGAAATTGTTAGAAGCAAAGAAAAACCTGGAATGGTTAGAAGCTACTTGCTGGGTCAGCAAAAACAATGTGATATCTCTGCAGTTCTTGAATCAAGATACCAGCATTAAGTCTTCAAATTGCAAACATTCATGGCCAAGATCAAACCCAAACCCAGAACCTGTGCAATGCCAAAGGAAGACTGGCTTAAAACCTCAGTCACCACAATCCAGGTAAATAACATTTGTACTTAGCTTTTAATGTATGTGTGAATGCATGTAAAAAGCGGTGGATGTAAATACCTTGGCAAGACATTGACTACCTCTCTGATTCACGTGCTTAGACTTTTCTGGGCTTTCTGAAGAATCCACATAGGGCACGGATCTATCTCACACATGTCAGAATGTATGCCACACATCACCCTATCTTCTTCTGTGGAATCAATAGGCTAAAACAAATCCCAGATAACATCTCAAAACATTACTTCATTCACCTCCTCTAACCTCACCCATGCAGAGTGCATGCCATAATGAAATTAAGTTGTTATAGCCTTCAAATAGTGTCCCACATGGGAAGATTCCCTTGCCTTTTACCCAATAAAAATGGGCAGATTACCCTGCTGTTGAGGCACATTCCACAAATACAGTGAAGTTGCATTGGTATGTTCAAGGGTAAACTGTAACCTGTATCAACAGTGGTTCAGTCCTGTATTCTTGTACAATAGTCCTAGCATCATAGCCATTTTATTTTCAAGAACTTATCAATAAACCAAGAATATACCCACAATTCATGAATACAAAAAGGCCTCTTGAGGCAACCTCATTTAATATTCTGGCCACCTCTGTGTTTCAGACTTCAACTAGGAGTCAGTGGAATCTTCTGCCAGGTTGCTGGGAAAATCCATAGGAACTTGGAGAAATCTTATCTTGGTCTATCAGGCAAAACCATCCTAATCAGTTCTACCATCTGTGCAGGTGATCAGGAGCAATAAACCTCATCACAGAAAGCGATTAAGTCTAATATCCTCTAAAATCAGATCAACTGCTCAGAAGTGAAATCTGAGCAAACCCATGGCTGCCATGTTGGCCATGAATTCTTGATGCTTCATATAACCTTTATAGGGCATGGAAATGGAAGTCTCCCAGCACCAAAAGCTGAGGGACCTCTAACATCAGCTCCACAACAAGGTATATTAGCTTAGAAAAGTACTAGCCATGCTTCAATCAGGTGGACTTTCCCTTACCTAGCAGCAGCCACCCTTGACCCTACAGTGCTTACACATACCTCACAGGCCACTTGTATATTCTCCCTCAACCAACAGCAGCCCCCCCACACACACCTTGGGAGTGTTCATGCTGTGCCAGACCTTGTGGGCCACTTGCACACCCTCCCTTACCTGTCAGCAGTCACCTCCGGCCCTGCTGCACTAGCACTGCATCTCATGGGCCATTTGCAGGCCCTTCCCCACCACTCAGAAGCCACCTCCAATCCTACAACCCTTGTGCTACACTTCACATTGTACTTTACATGCTTGCTGGCTTTCTTGCAAGCCACCTGGGACTTGTCTATAAGCTGCAGTCCTCGCTTAATGATGGGAAGAGGGAATGCCAAGATTACAGTCACTAAGTAGTGTGATTATTTTTATTTTTATTTTATTTATTATATTTGTGTGCCGCCATTTTGTCTCAATCTGTCTATTCACAGAGCAGTCTCTTAGCTCCTATATAAATATCTGTAATGGGTAATTGTCTTACAAATCCATATCAAAGTATGGGAAACTTATTCTCAAATTATTGTCTTTTTCTACAGTATTTTCTTGAAGAGTGATCCCTCTCAGATATCTACCTCAGCACATAACTACGCATGCTCTATTATCAATCCACCAAGGAAATCTCCGTCTGCAGAATATTTTCCCAGAGCAGTTCAAGAACATTCCAGAAGAAATACTCATGAGGAAAAAGATGGATCTTTCTTAGCCCAGAAACAGATAATAAAAAAACAGGATACCTGTTTTAGAAATAAAGGAATAGTGGAAAATAACTGTAATAATACAGAAGTCATTTATCTTGGTAAACTTAAGCAAACAATGGAGATATCAGATAATAGCTTAAGACCAACCAGATCTAAAGCCCAGAGATCAAAGGCCTGTACATCTGATAATTTTAAGGGAAAGCATGAACCTGAAACGAAGGAAGGGTCTGAAATTAAAGAACTAGAAGTAATTGAACACTTAGAAAAGAATGCAGCTCAGGAAGCCAATAGAAAATTTCAGGTGGATAAAAGAAAAAAGCACCAAAGTTCATTTCCTGGAAATTCTGTTAAGAAACTTAAAAAATCATCAATATATGGTAAACCATTTCTTCAACAAGGGACCCAGACCCCAAAGAACTTTAAAAAGAATTCAGTGGACAAACAGTCATTAGAAAAGCATGAATTCTTAAGAGTGGCACCTTCGGCAAGAAGCCTTAATAATCTAAATAGTCATGTATCACTTTGTCATGGAAAAAGAAGATGGCATAGTACTGAAATGCTGAATGATAGAATCTCCAAAACAGTTCTTGATCCACTGATCAGCTGGCAAGAAGGTGAGGATGTTGAGTTTTCTGACACAGATAGTAATTATTCTGTGGATTCCCTTTCATGTGCTACTTCAGAAGTCTTGACAGGACAATTGAATCATCTGGAGGAATCGGCTCAAATAGACACCGTGGAATTAGATGGTTCAGAAAGTGATGACAGCCAAATGTCACAAGATTCACTTACAGAAAAAGAAAACAATGCCGAAGGCCAAGATATGAACAGTTCTTCTGAAATACATCCAGAACCTATTAAGCTCTGCAAAGACGAGAATTGTCAATCTCTCTCACAATTAACAAGCACATCCACATCAGGCAATCTGACTATCAGTGCGAGAAGCTTTTCTCTGGATAGCTTAGGTGATGCTGATGAGGTGTCAGGCCATGCAGAAGAATCTAAACTAGATTCTTATGATGAAGTGCCAGCAGAAGTTTTTTGGAAGTTGCAAAACCTAAGGTCAGACTCTGTTGTAAGTGACCAACAGAACAAGCTTGAGCTCTGTAGTGAAAGTAGTGCATTGAGTCTCAATGCAAGTTCTTTTTATTTAGATGTCAGTTCACAGTTCAGTTCTGTTTGTGATCAAACACTGAACAAGATGAAAATCAGTTTCTCAGGTCCAGGTGGCTCAACAGATCAAGGGTCACACATTGATGGTGAAAATCTTCCAGTTTTGACAGATGCTTGGCTGTCCAACAATTTGAAAAATCAAAAGAATAGACCTATAATAACTGTTCCTTCATGTCAAGACCATTCAGAATTTTGGGATGCTCAGATGTACCCTGCTAATAAATCGAGCTACTGGATGAAGAGGGATGATGTAAGACAATCAGCTGCTGAATTATCATTTGTTACTTGCTATAAAAACCCCCATCAGATTTATCATGCGCCAAGTAAGATTGAAATGCTAATTTCATCCACGGCACCATCAGTACCTTTACCAGAGACAAGGAAACATCTTGAAGTTGAAGCCCCAGGGGACACATCATTTTCTTTTTCAAGCAAAAATACAACATTTGGTCATATTTCCACACTTCCTACAGAACAGTGTTACAATGAGGCTGCCTCTTTACCCACATCTAATTGTCAACAGCCAAATAGCTTATCTGAAGCAAGATCCACATGTGAATGGAAAGAAACATCCAGCTGTTTGAAACCAGTCCTGGAGTCTGTTTCTTCACCTTGCTCAGAGATTTCCCAAAATCAAGATTTTAAAAACAACCCCTTAACATCTGTCCCAAATGCTTCTATTTTACAGAAAGAAGACATTTATATAAATACTAATTTTGAAGAATGCCTTTTTAGAACAATTGAAAAGGGAGATGCCAATTCTGATTCAGATAGTAACACAAGAGACTCAAAGATAGTTGAGTTAAACCACATAGATAAAGTGGCCCTTCACTCCAGTGACCAGTTTGCAATATTAATGCAGACCTCTGAACCTGAAAAGGACAGCATGCAAGACAGCAGGGATGTCCTGAGAGAATCTGCTTTAGAGGTTCCCTCGTTAAGAGAAGTGGAAGGACTATCTCGAGGTGAAGAATGGGATTCAGAAAATAAATTTGAATTTCAGACAAAAGGTTTAATGAGTGGTTCTTCTTCAAGCTTAAAAGGTGATTATTCTGGAAAAAATGTGAGCCAGAAAGCTTTCCCAACTTTTAATGTTGGAAATACTATGGAGAAGAGCAGCGAGGGGGACAAATGTAACCTGAATTCTGCTTCCAAGCCAGGAACACCTTTATCCGTGGATTTCGTGATGGACAAATCAGTGCATTCCAATGTAGATGAAAGTGAGAAAAATACTAATACTTCACTTGATCATCCTTGTGAAACAAGTGAAAAATTCACTCCACAGTTCAACTCAGATATGTGTTATGAAAACATACCCAGGATTAAGGATGTTTGTCAGATGAGATCTTCTTTTATGGAAAATAATAGCAATCCTCCAAATCAGAAACACCCAGAGATAGCTAATCGTCTTGTGTGTAACTCCATCCACTCTGGGAAAAACACAAGTTGTTTCACACCTGCAATAAGAGTGCAAAAAGAAGCTCCAGATTTGCATTATTCATTTAATAAAAATGATTGCTTGGGAGCAGGACTGCAGTCTAGTCTATCCAGAAATAACCCTGGAAATGACTCTAGAAGAACTTTGGGAGAAGACAGAGTTTTATCAGTCACAGCTTCTCAAAATTTCTGCCTGTATATTAATAAAATGTCCAACAATCTAAAAGAGTCTGTTGAGAGAAGAATCCCTAGGATGTCAGAGGGAAATCAGGCTGAATGCAATAATACAACCATAAACTCTGAAGAACTTAATAAGCTAGTAATTAGTATCAATGAGCTGGAATGTGACATGTTAGAAATGAAACTTAGTCAAAATAAACGTTTACATAGTTACTCTACACTTGAAGCATTAGAAAGTAGACAAAACTCGGAAGCCTCTAATTTGATTCAGAGACTCAGCAGTGATAATGAGAAATGTTGCCCAAACCAATCTGTAATTGGAGCAGTAGAAGATGAAGAGAAGATCCAGTTCACTGATTCTAGTGAAGAAGATCTGTGTGCATCAAAGCTAGCAACGAAGTGTGAGGGTAATACCCACAGACCCACTATTGAGTATCATAACAGAGTCCAGGAAAATGGAAAACAAAATATTTTTCCCGAGGATATAAAAGAAAGCTCTAAAAGCACAGAAGAGTTTTCTGACACACTTGACCAACTAGTTAAAAACAATATCGATACAGAAAATATCCATGGTTCTAAACCACTAGTGACTGCGGTAACCATGAAATATAGGCAAGATACTAATTTAGGCTACAATAAAGAAGATAAAAACATATATCGTAACAATGAAATCTTAACAGAATATCCTAATGCTATTCAGGAAGATAAAGTTGATAAGGAAATAAACTATTCTGAAGGAGTAGATAAAGAACAAAGAGAGGCAAGAAAAAATGAGGAATGTGCACACTCAAAATTAACTAGGTTACAACTTGTTGAAAATACTGCATTGCTACAAGAAAATCAGACTCCATGTTTTACTGGTTGTGGTAATGGAACAAAATATCCAGTTGAAATACCAGAAATATACTTCACTGCTTCTAAATTGGAAGAACAAGATGATGAACTTGATTTACCTGACATGTGTATTAATAGTATTGAAACACAAAATGAGAAAGGATCAGCAAATCTTTGGAATCATGTGAGTGAAATACTGAAAGACAATAATGATAGTGCTAATTTAGGGGATAATAAAGGTGTCACTGAATGGTGTGGAATTAAAGAAGAGCTCAAACAAATTAGTGATGTTGAAAGCATTAATGCACCTCAATCTTCCACAGATTATTCTCAGAATTCTATTTCAGAACACTGTGATAAGTTTGTTGGAAACAGTCTTGATCCTTATAAATCTATACTATACTTTCCTAAGGAAAATGAGCCAGTACATTTGATAAGTTCAGGACAAGTATCTATACCTGAAGTTCGGTCTAAAACTATCAAGGCACAAACCATGCATTCTTTCAAAGCAGAAAATGAAGGGGACGGTTGTAAAGGAAATAATGGAAATCCTCCAGCAAAAATATGCAGTTACTACTGTTCAGATAGTGATGCATCTTTAAATGAAGTATCAAAACAAAAAGAATTGCTACCTCACATGTTTTCAAGGAATGATGCTGATACTGTTGATAACTTGATGCCAGTTAACCAAAGAGATGCAGCAGAAAATCTAAATCAAGATTATGATTTAACTTCAGGCACTGTTAAAGGATTTTTCCATGATCCCACACAAAGTCCTTTGTTACAAACAGAAATTACACATGGAGAAAATAGGAACAGTGATGCTAATACAACAAGTGATTTTACACTACCATCGAGCAATAATGTCTGCAATGAAATACTTCAGTATTATGATACACAAATAAAGAGTAATGGGAAAGCTGGAACACTATCTTCTGTTGACAAAGAGGCAATAGCTAAATCTGTAGATGATTTAATGTTAAATAAAACTTTAAATTATTCTGTGTCTGAGCAAAGTCCTAATAAGCAAGGCACATATTCCAAATTTATGGAATGCCATAAATCATTAGATTATGCTTCTGTTGACAACATACAAAACAATGTTTTCCCTTATGAAAGGTTGGATTCTTCTATAAGTCACAATGTAGGCAACTTTCATGAAGAGTCTGAACAGTTGTTGAATTCATTCAATATTCATCCGAAAAAAAGTGCTACATTGGGCTTAATAATTACTGGGGAAAAAATCTTCACTTCAGTATTTAAAGATGAGATGGAAGAAATGACATATTCTTTTCAAGATTGTTTTGAGAATAATGTCAGCCAAGACTCATTAGTGCAATATAATCAGGAAAATAAATGCCTTACTTCCACATGCGTTGAAAATGAATGCAAAACCAATATTGAAAAATGTAATGAAGTTGAGGGATGTCAAACAGAAACCACAGAACGTCTTGCATGCAGAACGTCTCATGATTTCTCTATAGAAGATAACACTGTAGCATCCTCTGAAATTGGTGAGACTCTTGCAGGAAATTCTGACAAATTCGTATGGGAAAATACTCATTGTATGAAAGACTATGGTTCTGGATGTAATGTGAATTCTTGTATGTCTGACTACTCTGCTAGACACTTGAATACACTTGCTGAAGATGATCTTTATTTTAAGGAGAATAAATTTCTTAACTCTGAAGTGTCTGATCTTCCTGTATCAAGTGCGGAGGATTATGGTTCATGTCAACAAGACAGCAAAATTGATGGGCATGGTGATCGTATTGAAGAGATCTATGAAAATAAAAAACAAGGTCAAAATGATTTCCCTGAATGTGTCTGTGACCAAGAAAATGCCTCTTTACAATCTGACAATTACACAACTAGAACAGAAACAAAATTACCAGAAAAAAACTTGCTTACTCCTCAACATTTTAATGAAAGAAGCAGTCATGAAACAGCACCTCCTAAATGTTCAATGGAAGATTTTTCAGCCAGCATTTTGTTTAAAAATGCCAGCCCCCCAAAGTCTCAAGAGTGTTTCTCATGTTCTACATGTAGCTCATCTACCAACTCACAGCACGATCCTTTTTTGACTTCCAGTTTGTCAGCTACATTTCAACTCCAAGAAAATAATTTGATTTGTCACCAGGATTTGCCAGATAGTTGTTCCTCATCTTCAGAAACATCTCTTAAAAGCAACACAAGTCTCAGTGAGACTCTGATACCCGCTGCTTTAAACCCTGCTCCCTTAAACCGTCCCTCACTTACTGCCAGCCAATGTGAACATTCTGAAATCCTTAACCCGCCATTGTGTACTTCAAAAACAATTATTTTTCTTGCAGAAGGAAATGAATGTCTCCAGTTATCTAACTGTCAAAAAAACTCAATTTCAGTTTGCAGTGGAATACATAATTTTAAGTCTGAGAAAAAATGCCATAAAGTGACTGACTGTCAGGAACCTCAGAATATTATTTTACCACAAAAGGAATGCTTAAGTGAGAAAACTTTATGCCACAATTTAAATACAAATCTTGATTTACAAAGAGAGCAGAGTACACTATATTTAAATAGTAGCATGGATGCAATAAATATTTCTACTACAGAAATAGGTAACTCTCATACAACTGCATGTAAGGTGATGAAGGCTGAGAGAGATATTTTGACATCAGATCAACTAAACAATTCAAGAAAACATGACAGAATTCCTTACAGATATTTCTCAATAAATGACTGTTTAACTTTGCAAGAAGAACCTGCATTGGCCATACTTAAGAATAAAAATAACATTTCCACTTCACAGAATGCAAAGAGAATGAAAAGAGATCAACAGTGGCCAGATTTGCAGACTCATAGCTTATCAGCACCAGTGATTGCTACTTCCGTTGTTGAATGTGCCTCAGAAACTTCTGAAGTAGAAGTAGAATCTGTGCATCCAGCTTCTAAATCATTACAAGAATTAAATATGAGCATTGAGCCTCCCTCTCCAACTGAGGATGACATGTGCAATACTAAAAGCTTATCAAAATTAAAGACAGAGAATGTCCCAATTAATTATAAACCCAGGTTTCAAAAGAAATCTATTGAAGCTCAAGGAGACTATAAAGAACAATCTCAAGATATCCCTTCTTCAGATTCGCCTCCAGTTCTTTGCCTAAAAGCTGTTGCTTACTCTACTGATAATCTTACAGATATAGAAGCAAACAAATATTCAAATAGCATTACTCCACTGCACGATTATATAAACAAAAATAAAGAATCGAGATATCAATTGGAGGCAACAAAGGAACTGGATAAAGATAATAATGATTCCATGCGCTTTAATTCAAGTGATATAAACCCTTATATACACCCATGGCAGCAAGATGAATGTTGCAAGATGGGTTGGAAACAATATGTATTTGGAAGTGCAAGTGATGTTTCCAGGAACCCTCCTCCACTGAGCTTGGATAATCAAACTGTTATAAGATGTTCCAGTGTGGATAATGGCTTGAACTCTCAAAATTCTCCATTCCATTCTCATCTCAGTTCATATGCTAATGCAAGAATGTTGTCCAGCACCCTTAGTAGTACAGAAGATCTGCAGAGATGGGATGTTACAAGAGAAAGTTTTGATTCTACGCATTCTGATGGAAATGGCAAACATGATACAAATATTTCTCAGGATGAACTTAAAAATACACCAGAAAATTGCATTTCCGGTTGTGAAAATGTTCTTCCAGATATGAGATGCACTCAACAATCTGAAAATACTTCCACACCAGTTGATGAAATTGTTCTATTCTACCCCACTAAAACAAATTTAGCATATAACGAACAGCAAGAAATACTTATTTGTGATCGGGAAACACAGACAGAAGCTCCAGCAAAGCATAAGAGACAGAAGAGGCATCGCAGAAGCTATACAGACCTACCTGCAAGAAAACCCGAGCCAAGCAACAGTTCATTCCAAGAACCTTCTTCTTGGTCAAGCGTGCAGAACATTTCCATGCACCTTTCACAGCTCCTTCACAACACCTCTGAACTGCTTGGAAATTTGTCCTTTCAACAAATAAAGGACAGTGAACAAAATTACCATAAAGCAGTTGAACAGAGAACAAGCTTTAGCATGTTTGATCGCCATACTCAAACAACAGAAGACATAGGCATTCAAACTGATATTTTAGGACATCCTCGAAATACAATCGAGGACAGACAAATTAATGCTAATATGAAAACTGAGCTAGTGAAATCTCAGGAAGTAAATGTTATTGTGAAGCTCGTTCATCCAGATACTATCACTCTACCTAAGGAAAGAACATCCAAAACCAAAGGAAGGAAATTGCTGAGTATGCCTGACATAAGAAGTCATGATGTTGATACTCAAGAAAATTATTATATGCCTCAATCTACTTTAGGTATACATTCCAGTTCTTCCTCAGAAGTGCCTAAAACACCATTAACTATTTCATCAACACCTGCTTTCAGTAGTCCCAAAGTATATCCAGCTGCATCCCCATTATATAATTCTAGACTTAAGTCTTCAACTACTGCTGTTAGTAATCCTGCTTCTTGTATCTCTCTGTCTCCCAACTGTTACTTTCGAGATAAGAATCCTATTGATAAAACTAGCATTTCAGAAACAAGGCAACTGTATTGTAAAAACAACTTGCTAGTTGACAGAGCTTCTTCCCCAATTTTGATAGTAAGTGCAAGTCCAATCAACCAGCAACATACATCAGAGATTTCAACTAGTTTTTCCAAAGCATTTGCTGGGAAACAGGTGAAAAGTACTGAAAATTCAGGAACTGGTTTTAAGAAAAAGGACTCAGATCTACAGTATAATAGGTGTTCTTGGGAATCATGTCTTGATACTTGTTCACATGCTGAGATGGACAGTGATTCTACCACACCTAGAGAGAGCAAGGATGTTCATAAAAGATCTGGAAATGGCTTGGATAAAAGCATGACCAAAGTGCTTTCCAAAAAAGGTACTTCAAAACAAAAGCAAAGATTGACCATTGACACACATACTGCAGTTCACACTGAAAGGCTTTATCACTCAAGCAGTACTTTAGAACTTTCTAGCCATGGGGAATATATAATTGATGATCATGGAGAAACCCTTCCCACAGAACGTTCATTTCATCAGATCAGAAGGGCAAGAAACTTCTCGGGAGGAATGAAAAGTGGAAACTCTATTCAAAATTCAGAATGTTCACCATCTAAGATCTCTTTACCAAAATCTTTAAATGAGCCTCATACCATCTCAGGTGTAAAATCTGAAGAAACTCATGAACGTGTTCCTGATTCTTCTCAACCAGGCCCTCAGATCTGGAGAAATGAGAATGGTGGTTCTTTTCTCAGGTCAGAAATGAGTGACATGCAAGATGATGATAATGATGTTGATGAAGAAGAAGAAGAAGAAGAAGAAGATGACGATAATGATACAAAAACAGGATCTGATATTGATAGTGTATGTAATACTGAAATCTTGCTAAACGGGAGCACTTCGTTAGTAAAAGCCCACAGACATCGAAGTTACAGTCTTCGTGACCTGCCCATGCACAATAAATTCAGCAATTGGTGTGGGGTGAAGGGAGCTCCTCACTCTTCCTTAACTAGCCTGACACTGAGTGCTGGTGATATCCACAGCCAGACTGAAGGGAAATTGGTTAACAGAAGAACCACTGAAATAGAAGAGAGATCTCTACTTAGCGAAAGGAGAGCCCGGGAGATTGAGAGACTAAGAAGAGAGCGTGCCCAGGTTATGTCTGGAATACATTTAGATATGAGTCAGCAACCTCTGACTGTGGAACTCACGGAAGCAAAGCTAACCTATGGGATTGGTGAAACTGATGCACAACTCAGGATTCTTCAGAATGTAGTGGGTGAGGAATTGACAGCAGTGCCCATAAAACAGCAGCTTTACGAAAGGTAATTATTTTTTCAACATTACAGATTGGCTAAAAACAGCAAGAGTTTGACGTACAGGTAGTCTCTGACTTACGAGCACAATTGTGCCAAAAAATTCTGTTGCTAAGCAAAACAGTTGTTAAAGGAGCTTGTGCCTCATTTTATGAGTTTTCTTGACATGCTTGTCAATCACTGCAGTTGTTAAATTAGTAACACGGTTGTCAAGTGAATCTGGCTTCCCCATTGACTTTGCTTGTCAGAAAGTTGCAAAAGGCGACCACGTGATCTTGGAACACTGCAGTTGTCACAAGTATGAGTCAGTTGCCAAGTGTCTGAATTTTAATCACGTGACCATGGGGATGCTGTGACAGTTGTAAGTGTGAAAAACGGTCGTAAGTCACTTTTTTCAATGCTGTTCTAACTTTGAATAATCTCTAAACAAATAGTTGTAAGTCAAGGACTACCTGTACCACCATCAACAGAAAAAAAATAGAATATTGCAGAACAGAAGTAGATATTTTGAAATTTGAGCGCTGCTGTTAATCACATCTTCCAAAGAGCTTTGCCTATTGGTAACATGTAATGAATTTTACCCAGAACCATAAATCAGAAGGAGTACTGACAGTTATTATTAAAAGGCATAAGTTTTCCTGAACTTAATACATTTATATTACTAATTTCTTGCTAACAACCAATGATGGGGAAGGGAAGGAGAGAGGGAAAACCTGAAGTATAATATTATCAGAACATGTTCAAATATTACTCAGCATTAGCTGAGTAATCTCTAATCTAGTAGTTAAAGTAAGACAATGGGAGGGGATTCTGGGTTATCCTTCTCTCTGGTAAATTAGGGATTATATATTCTAATAACGCTGGAAGTATTATATAGCTATAACACATTTCAGCAAAGGAGCTGCAGCCCAAAGCATCGTAAGATGGAAATAATGTGTTATTTCAAACTTAAGTTCAACCTGCATACTAGACAAGGTTATATTTCTTCATTTGATATGTTATCTTCTTGCTACTATCAATCTTGTAAAAATTTTAATGTTGAAAAAAAATACAACTTAGTTTATTTTTAAGTACCCTTTTTCCCCCATTCCCATAACAGGCACAAGAAATCAATTGAAATTTTAAGGAAACAAAGAGAAGAGAGACTTCAATGCTTCAGAAGGAGTCGCAGTCTTAGTCCACAAAAGCATTTGAATTTTTTGCAAACCCTAGACGGTAACCAGAGAGAAATAGATCTGCCCAGCCGACGTCGTGAATACCTCCAACAGTTGAGACGAAACGTTGTAGAAAATACAAGGTAAGGTGACCTAGGGTCATTTAGAAGGATCTAGGACAAGTCACCACAACCAGCTTGGTGTGGACGGGTGAGTACAGATGCATGGGTGTGATAGTTGGATGAGCATGGACGGGTCAGCATGGATGAATGGGCGCAACTGGATTGGCATGGATGACTTGGCATGGATGACTCAGCGTGGTCCGGTTGGTGCAGACATTGGCATAGGTTGGTATGGATGGGTTGGCACAGCTGATTGAGGACAATTGAGTTGGCACAGAACAAGTCATCCTGACCAACTAGACATGGGGACAGTTTGGTGCCCCATCAGAAGAAACATCAGCCCCTAATTGCTGGCCGACAGGAATTCAGGGACAGGGACAACTTGTGAGGGGAATGACTGTCGCAGGGCAATTCAGAACAAATGGGGAGGGGAAGACACACTTTAGGGCTGGCCTCCCTGGCAGATGCCTTTCTGTCTCCCAGGATGGGAAGTGCAGCCTGGTGAGCACTTGGAGTGCATATTATAACAAGCCTCACTCCACATCCAGATTGTAGCTCTGCCACTGCTGTTCTAAGAATGACTGCCCTTTCATGGCTGCCCCTCTGCCTGTAGCTTCCCAACCATCAGTGAAGTGGTCTTCATCCTGCAATGATGATTGTCACTTTAGGCTGATAATAGTTCCTGTTTTAATTCTTTCCTAAGTTCAGAATTAATTGTCATTCTAACTTTTACCATTCTTAAGAAACAGAATTATTCTTTATTTTTAAAAGCATTCATACAATGTCCTAAAAACTTATAATGTGACTTACAAATCAATACATAGAATACCATTATGACATTTTTAAGGGTTCAGGAACCAAAAATCAGGATCCAACATCCTTCAGAAATTGAACAGCTGCTTCGAGAATATCAGAGAGCACAAGAAGAAACTAAAACTGAAATTGCACGAGCGAGGGACAAGCTCCGGGAAAGAGCTGAGCAAGAAAAGAAGCGCATTCGAGAACAAATATATTCTCAACTGCAGAAGGTAAGTGTTAAAATTATTTGAGCTAGTTTTCACAGTTTGTGTTAATTTAAGGCTGCATCTTATGATCTGGGTATGTCTGAAGGTACATAATGTATCAACTTTTTTGGTGCATTATGTGATAGAATCCTTTGTAGCTGAATGTGTGAAATATAATTGTTTGCAAGACATGTTAAAAATAGTCACATCTGTCGTAATTTATGTTCTAAAATTGAGGTAGCTCCATTGCTAGAGAAAATTGAAGAAAGAGGAAATAATGCATCAGTTTTAACCCAAATGAGGTTGTGTAAATTTCCTTAAAATTTCTTGAAGATTTCAATTACTTAACATTTGCATCCTTAGGTCACTCATTTTAGAAGACAAGACCACTTAGAAGACATCATCATGCACCTGTTTTGCTTATCTTCTGAACAATAAGCTACAAGCAGAACAAATAAAGTAGTGAACATTGGAATGAAATAAATATTATAAAATAAATGACTATCTGAAATAGAATGAACAAGCGTTAAACTATCCTGCTTTAACACCATATCTTATTGTTGATGTGTTTATTAAAGGAAGAAACTAAGCTGAAGACTCTTGTAAGCTCAAGCACTTTACACACAGATTCCACCCTTAGTTTGTCTTCAGGACCAACTTCTGGATACAACAGTAGTAACACAGCTACTTATTCTGCTAGTATTCTTAGCAAACAAGGAGCCCAGGTAATAGTAATTTATCTTCTATAAAATAAAGGGCTTTATAGAATAAGATATATTATTTAATGTCATAGGTTTGATTTAGCATGGCCATAAACTTAGTCAAGAGGGATAACGAATACTGTGTATTGAACAGATAATTCAGTGTGGTTATAAACCATTAGCATCATTCCCTCTTGAGGATGATTTCTATGAGGTCCAAGCATATGTTGTCTTCTCTTATTCCTTTCAACTGGTGGAAATCTCCATGATTCTAAATTCATATTGTCATCCATCAAAAGTCAACATCAAAGTCTGTTGCTCACAGTCAATTATTTCTGGGGTAGTATAAACTCTCCATAAAACAAAATTTATAAATAATCACATATTACTTTCTTCCCCTCCCCCCTCCCTGCCATCTATTAGCTTTGTGCCGAAGACGTGGAATATTCAGCAGAAGATACAAGAGGACGCTCAGCTATTAGAAATCATCAGCTTTGCATACTCAAACAAGTGCAAAAG
>JAOYMU010000001.1:100815115-100825461 GCA_025802295.1 Psammodynastes pulverulentus | reverse complement strand
ACCCTTTCGCCGAGGTGGCGCTCAAATAGAGGTGGCGTTCAAATAGAGGTGGCGTTCAAATAGAGGTTTTACGGTAAATAGTTGGATATAAATTCATTCATTTACTTTCGGTTACTGAATTTAAAAAAAAAATAATTCCACAAACATTTTTCCTACTATCTACCTCAGTGTAATGGTATATGGGAATAACCTTAGGAGACAGGAGAAAGTGGTCTCTTTCAGTGGTCTGAGGGGATACCTCAGAAGTAAAGTAAGGGAGGAGAGAAGTACTTTCAGACTTGCAAAATTCGTATTATTGTACGGTAAGTTTATTAAAATGTACTGTTAGTACTCATGGCTGGTGCTTTTTGCTGGGACTACCTCAAAAGGCTGACTCCACCAGAGAGCCTGGATGGTTCATAAATTAAAACCAATATAAAGATGATAATAATAAATACAAAGGGAACCAAATGATGGCAAAACCAGGCAAAAACCCAGGACCGTTTCTCAGAAGTCGCCCTTGAAAAAGGCCTAGACAGACAACCAGGTCCTCAGTGCCTTTTTAAAGGTCTGGTAGAGTCAGGAGTCATCAGATCCCAGGAGAAGCCTCACTGCAGAAACCAGGTACTTCAATAAAGAAGGCTTATTTCCTGGCGTCCTGATAGATGGCATTATTTAATTGAAAAAACACAGAGACTGCCAGTGCTATCACATCGGATCAGCCAGGCACATACTGTGAGAGATAGGCAGCCCCTCCAAATAACTAAGTCTTAAGGCAGATAGTTCTTGACTTATACCCACAATAATGTCCAGAATTTCCATTGCTAAACAATGGGATCATAAAGCATGATATCTCCTGACTGCATCACTTAGTAACAGCAATCCCAGCACTCCTCATTGCTGTTGTTAACCAAATTCCACCGGTTGTTGAATCATCCTAAGCCATTCTGGAGTTGGACACACACCCCCAGCCCTGAGCCTCAGTTCTTCCAAGGTAAGGGACTGCCTTCCCTATATTTCCTCACCCAGTCTCTGCCTTTCTGCCTGCCCTGAAACCAGCCACCCCAGCCAAGTTCCAGTTGCTTTCACCACCCTGCCCTCCCAGGCCCTGGCTTGTCCTATGCTCCATTGCCCCAGCTAAGCTTCACTGACTTTTTGCTGCCCTGCTGAGGTTTGCCTGCTCTATCCTTTCATGAGGCCGCTGCTAGCCATTTGAGGGTATCTTCCCCAAATCTTGCAAGGAAACGGCTGTGAGCAACCTTGAGAAGAGAGCCTTGTATAGCTAGCAGCAAGAGCAAGAAGATGGCAACAATCAGCTAGGGTAATAAGGGCTATGAAGTGCAGAGGAACAAAACAGCATAGATGGGGAGAGACAAGTGGCAGGGAATAGGTGAGGTCGTCCTATGGTTATAAGTACAAGCAGGTTGCCCAAATTTTTATGTTGTTATTGGGTGCTACAATGGACATGTTGGGGACCAGTTGTAAATATTTTCATTCACCAATCATAACTGTATTCTGTATCACCAATTCAATAACCAATCAAGGTTACCTGTACTACTATGACATCAGAAAAGTCTAACAGCCTGTCCTTATGTTGAAAATAATTTGATAAAGGCTGGAAAGCCAGTCTATGGGAGGAGAACTCCAGAGCTGCTAGTGGGCTTTTGTCATGTGACTCTTCTTTCTTTCACCTAGGAAAATATGTACATCTTAGCTCTTCAGTCTATCTATGAAGAGTCAATGCCTCGCCCATGTAAAGAAATGGTACGAGGAGAGATTTTGCCCAGTGCATGGATATTACAACCTGATACCGTGAATGGAAAAGACATCACTAAAGTCATATATATGGTACAGGTAAGGTATCTGCAGAGCCTGGCCAAAAAGTTATGGTAAAATATATTATATATGGAAGATTGCTTTCTACAAAATAAAAATGTATCTAACAGCAATAAATTGTGCAAGGAAGTATGACAAGATTTTAAGATTCTTGCTTAGTGGACTTTATAGCAAAAGGCATTACTTATACTGATTTGTAAAGCTTTCATTATTGCATGGTTGTTAATACTTTGCTATACTGGCAACAAGCAAAGCAATGAACTTTAGACTGCATGGTATCGGTAGGATGCCAGGCTTCTGAAGCTTCTATTCACAAGAGTATAGGTAGATCTGCCCTATAGGAAAACCAAAATGAGATGGCATTATTCAAAAACTGGTATCCTTGCTCTGACCATAGATATCCATGGTGGCATCAATCCACCCATTTAGTGGCATAAATCCAACCCCTTTTATTGCCATTTTTGCAGGGCAGACTATCTGGTCTATTCTATTTCCAGATTATTAATACAATACATATGGCCATACATCTAGTGATACATTTTTACGCTGCTCTGGTTCCTTGCTTTTTTTTTATAGTAGCAAAAATGTTCCACATTCGCTGCAAAATGAAGCTAGCCTCAAAAACAGCTGCTTTTTTTGCTATAGATAGTGCTCAATTTATAACAACAATTGGGACTGACATATGTATTGCTAAGTGATGTGGTTGTGCCTGATTTCATTACCCTTTTTTTGTTGTGATCATTTGATGAATCACAAGTCATAAAGAGAACCACATGGTCACTAAAGGAATCCAACTTCCACCAGATTTTGCTTCATAGAAGCCTCCTGAAGTTGCAAATAACAATGTGGCCCCCAGATGCTATAACTGTCGTAACTACATGCCAGGTGCCCAAATTTTGATCATGTGACCACAGAAACACTGCAAGTCATAAATGCAAGGACTGGTCACAAGTTACTTTTTCAGTGCCATCACATCTTCAAATAGTTGTTAAAAAGAATGGTTGTAAGTTGAGGATTATTTATATTGTGGGAAAGCTGGGGAATAGGTTAGCTATCTAATACTAATTCTGTGTGCACAGCAAACACGTTACAACAATAAACCTCACGTGAGAGATTATAATTAAGATGTGTAAATGTCTGTCATGGTAGATTTAAATGTCTTCAGAATTTAATTCCTAAAAAGAAGCTAAGATGTGCAAAGGATTATAATCAACCTTATCAACTGGAGAAAAGTGTGATATTGTTGCTCTTTGAAATCCGTATTTGCAGGGGTAGAAAAGACTTCTGCAGAACATCCCACTTGCAGGTGTTCTCTTATATGTACTGCATGGATGTTATGGGTGCAATCCGACGACACTTTGCAGAATTATTCTTGGGTAGTCAAGGTTTTCTTTGCTTATGATCATTCATTCAGCAACTGTTTGAAATTATGAAGGGGCTAAAAAAAAGTTACCAGTTCCCTAAAGTTAAGAGATATCGCAGTGCCTCCTGCTGTCACATCATCAAAGTTTGAGCACTTGGCAACTCACTCACACAACCGAAGGAGCACTTCAACTTCGCCCGCCAATCTTCTGGCCACCCTGTAAAAAGTAGCACTGTTGTACAAAAGCGCTGGGTATCGAATAGCATTGCCAAATATTGGCTAATATTTATTTTTTCCCTTTTGAATTCTTGCAGGTTGACCTTGGTGCCCTAGCGATTCCTGCAAGATTTCTGAGCTCTTTTGTAAAGAGACCACCTTTGGCAATTGCTCAGCTTTCCCATTTTCTCACCACTTAGATGGGCATAATACGTACTATCAACAAACTCTGTTTCAGTAACAAAATGTAAATACCAGCAACAGCAGAATTTGCTTTCCGGAACTGGTGGCAGGACGAAAGCCTGGCCAGACCACGCAGAATAATATACATGGTTACTCCACATTACAAAGATTGTTCTTGTTCAGTTAGGGGAAAAAAAAACCTTGAATGAGATTTTTGTTTGGTGGTTTATTGAAAAGGCAACTTTTACAGATACACTGGTCAAGAAGTTTTCCTTGAAACATTGATTTTACATTGAATTTTTCCTTTACCCAGATGATTATGGAAAAGTTTTCTACTTTTTATTTTATTTTAAGGAACATTTCATTTTGGAAGCTAAACTAAGCTACTTTAAAGCTCTTTGTAGAGTGCCTGATCAATGAAAAATGCATTAACAACTCTATAGTATTGCTGGCTGGAGAAGCAACTCACTCTCAAAGGAGTGCTAAGTTGTGAAAATGAGAACTGGTTTTTGCTTTCTCTCGGTCAGAAATGCAACTCAGGAAGAGAGACAATGTTCCGCTACAGGATACACTTTTTCGCACTACAGAATCACTCCGCCATAAGGCTACACATTGAAAACCAATAACAGCATTAATACAACTGCAAGTTTCCTACATAACTACCACTACATTCTGAATGCTGGAGAGGAATTCCCATCACAGCATCTCATTCAGCAAATGTCCTTGCCACTCTTCTATTCCTGGAAGAGCAACAGGAACAACGATAATGAAAATAAGCTCAAAGCAGAGGAAGCCCACCATGGTTTTACCCCATGATTTTTATCAGGTTGAAAATCAAACCTCTCAGCCTCAACTGTTCGTGTCATATCAATTTGCATTCCCCATGAGCTGCTTTATAAAATTGCATTTTTATACTCACACTCTTCAATGTCTGTTTTTTTAGTAATGATTGTATAAAATAAATGCCAAACCACTCACAAAATTAGGTTCAAAGTGAACGCGCATAGAATTAACATTCTCATCCCTCACTGTTCCTATAGCAATCAGTGTTTGAAAGTAGGTTTTATTCATGTGAATGTGCACCCTATCTGATTCAGGTTATTTCTAAGAATACCAATCAAGTTATGTAACCTAGAATTACTGCTACTTATTGCCATTTCCTGCCAGCCAGCTTTTAGTATTTAGAAACTTGTTAATCCTGGAGGAAGACTGTGGCACATTTCTTGTCAAGAAAATTGAATGATAATACCTGCGTGATCCGTAGGAGTCAAAATGAATTTGAGGGTGACTTATTCCCCCCTTGAGAGCGTAAGGTTTTACATCCAATCCCTTACTACAACTGGCCCCAACTTGCGGCATTTTATGAAGTGAAAATCCCTAAATGGTATTTGTTCGTTAGAACAGAACTCAGAGTTTGGGAGAGAAAAGACAAGGCTGTAAAACAGGTCACTGTTCTTTGATATTAATTGGAAAGCAATTAAGTTTAGTAATTGTGGTAGCATAAAATAGAAACGACAGTTTTCGGAGGCTGCCCACAGACAACATGGTGTTTTCCATCTTATTTTTGCTGGACTAGGTAAAGAGAATTCTCCCTTTCCCCACAAATATGTGGAAAGTGCCTTCGAATCTTAAAGGGAACTGCTTGCACTTTTTTTTTTGGAGTTAAACAACAAATTATTTGGGGACTGTGGGCAGCATAGATGAAACTATATTTCAGTGCATTCTGACTTGGCTTTGTTACGTAGACATCAACTTGGCGTGTAGCACAAGCATAAGCACCAGATAATCTAAATAAAGCACAGACAGTGACTGACAAAATAAATGTTGATCCATGCCAAGCAGTTTATACAACTATAATGTGTAGCATCAGAAATACTAGCTTTGTTGTCCTCTGTGTTATTTGAAGTGGGAGGTAGAGATTATCTTCTCTACCAGAAATCACATCATTTAAGATGGGAAGCAGATCTGATTCTAGGACTGCATTCCAAGAATCACCAGCTATTTACTGTGTTTTATTTTTTTCTTTACTTTTTGAACCTGGCACTCCTAATAATGAATCAAGCAATTTTAGAAGGCACATCTAAGATGGACTCCTCTCATAACGCGGATGTGCTTGTCAAAGGGTGTTTTATTGTACAAAGCGTCAGATGTTTATTTTTATAACTGCATACAACTGTTTATTTCTATGTTTACAACTTAAGTTATTTATATATACTTATTTTGAAATGATTTTTTTATATGCTGAAGCCAATTATTATGTTTACGGTTATTCAATTAATGTATGCTTTCTAGAAATAATTGTTACATTAAAATATATTTATATAATAATTTTTGCACTTATAACACTATGGTACCTGTGAATGCCTGGGGTAGGAAGAATAGTCTTAAAGTGAGGCAAAATCTTTTATTGAATGTGACAAAATATACCACTTTATTAAAACATACTTTCAGCCCATATCTGCTTTTAACCAAGATTGCTATTTTCATATCCTCACAATAAATACTTTTTTTATATATAGAAAATGGCTAAAAGTGGCATCTTTCTGGTTGAATTCTTTACCCCACCACCACACACATAAAATCAATCTTACTATTTTACAATGCCAAAGTAAATAACTTAAGCCAGTGTTTCTCAACCTTGGCAAGTTGAAGATGCATGGACTTCAACTCCCAGAATTCCACAGCCAGCTTTGCTAGGATGGGAAGTTGAAGTCCAGATATCTTCAACTTGCCAAGGTTGAGAAATAATGGCTTAAGCCATATATTTTCCACACATTTTTCAGAATAGAGCTTCTGAATAGCCCAGCAAAAACTAACCCAGAAACCCATTTCACCCAGAAATCTGCTGCGTAAAATTTTGGGGATCACTTCTAAGGAAGACAGAAAAAGACAATCTGTAGCATGCACCAATTTCACCCGTTATCTTTAATAATAAAACAAGCAGGTTTCCAGAAGAAAACTACATTACTATAGTGCAAGAAAAAGAGAAAGGAAGAGATAGTCCATAGGAAATTCAGACTCCTATCAAAGTAAAGTTATGTCAATCCTTTCTTCAGCCTTTTCTATTGGCAAGATTGTAGAGCCCTCTTCTATATAAATACTTTTAAAAGCAACTATTTCCGTTTATAATTAAATGGTGGCACCATTCAAAACAATATTCCTCATAAAACTATTTTTCTCTCCATTAGAAAATCACAAATACAAAATGTGGCAAGGGCAGCACCCTTAAAAAAATCCAAGCCAATATTAGTGCTCTGATAGCAATGATTATATTTCCAGACGAAGTTCAACTGAAAAAAATCAAGTACGAGCATCTATTAAATACCCGATTAAATACCACACGTACATTTAGTTTTACTTGTCAATGGCTCAATGGGATTCACCGCAAAGTAAGAATCCCCTTCATGTTAGAAACAGATCCCTTCAGTATTTCACCAATCTGTAAAGATTCTGGAACTTGGAAGCCACACATTTCTCCTGCAGTTCTAATTAAGGTGCTTGAATTGGCTTTTTCCTTGTCCTTTAGTACAGTGCATTGGAGAGGCATCATCTCTGAGGACAAGATCCATACTGACTGAGTGCAATTTTGTCAGGGCATTTATAAGCAATCCCAACAATTTTTAAACATGGGCAATTCTGCTAACTTTGGGCTGCAACTGTTTCTCTTGGCTGCGATCCTAAATCACAAGCAAAAGTCTTTGGCTCTGTAGTGTGAGTTTTGGAAATGAATATTCTTAACACAGCTTCTAACTCCTTGGAAAAGTCCTACAAAGGAAAAAAAAACCAGCCGTTAGCAATATCCGATAGGGATATTTTTTACTCATTAGTACAAGTGGTTCAACAACAAATATGCTTGTTGCTTTGTTGTTTTACATTATTTATTTTACACTTAAGGTCACTAACACGAAATAAAATAATAGCACCCTTGTTAAACTGAGGTCTCCTGAAGATGCCAGAATCTTTCCCAAAAACTGGAGAAGTGCTAATAATTCTGAGCGTATGTTCCATCTATTGGAGCAACACAGAAATTAGTTTTATCTAGATCCCACAGCCTTCAGTCTTCTCGTACTAATCTTAATGTTCTGACAAAGTGCATCTTCAGCTATGGCCCAACAGTCAGAACAGCCTGTCAAAACCAACAATTTAACCAGCCTGTCAAAATCAAGCAATTTGTCTAGATGATATTATGTAAATAGTAGATAATATAATTCTACAAAGGGCTAATTGTCTCCTGGTTGTTATAGCTGCTACAGTTTACAACTGTAAAGGATTGCTCATCATAGAACATATTACAGCAATCCACTCGAATGTAGCCAAGACTTAGCTTTCAGCTGTTAGATCTAGCCAGCAACTGGTACATTAATTATAACTGTGTAAAAGTGCTTCTTCAATGGTGGGAATTCACCAACAGCTGGAGATCAAGGAACACGCCTAGGCTGCAATCTTCTTTTCAAAAAGAATGTAATTCTATCCGGAACATCCAATTTCAGAACCTGGTTTCTTACTACCAGTGTGGTGGCCTAGAGGCGGAGCCCTCGTCTCACAATCAGGAGGCTGTGAGTTTGATCCTAGGTAGAGGCTAATATTTGGAATAGACTCTCCTGCTTGAGCAGGGGGTTGGGTTGGACTAGATGGCCTCCAAGGAGGTTCCTTCCAACTCTGTTTTTCTTTGTTCTATTCTACCAATTGAAGTGAGCCCAGATAATCAACATTATGCACTTCTAGAGTTGCAGAGCTACCACATTCTTGATCGGAAATAGTATGTGTGTGATTCAAACCATCATTTCCTACTATTTCTGGATCAACTTTTTTTTTATTAATAAGATTGGCATCGTTGAGACAGGACAGACACAACCCTTCTACAAGGAAGCAACACTCAATCCAAGGGTTTCAAACTCCAATTGTCATGATTGTCTCTTTAGGATTAGTTCATAAAATATACCTAGTGAGCCAAAAATGATAAAAATCCTGATAACGTTATTAAATACAACTTTATTAAACTGTTTTTTTAAAAGAACTATACTATTTTTCCATATCACATTGGTCATTTTGACCATCCTCTTAGAAGCCTTCCAAGTGGGCTGTCATTTTCTCCCTTTTCATTCAAGCTGTCATACCTTTTCCTTCACCATCCTATTTGGAGCACTATTCAGAAGCACTGAAGAATATTTAAACATTAATTTTCAACAGTGTACTCCAGAACATAAATATTTGTTTGTGCAGGATACAGAAATATTACAAATATAGGAAAAAGGGACCTTAGACCAACATGTTGGGCATTGTTCACAAATTAAACCTACCAAAGGCCACGTTTGTTTCTGGAGGTCATGCAAACCGTGCTCTATCTCTGTACTTGTCATCAATCCGTGCTCAACAAGGCCATGAAGCATGAATGAAAACAAGCTCCACTGCAATAAAACAAAAACAAATACACAGGCTTTACCCACAATGCATATCAGGCAAACCTAAAGACTGCATTGAGTAGTGCTCCGAGACATACAGTTGTTTGAAATGAATACATTAACAAATTCCTTGGGTGGCAAATGCAACTGGTTCACGTTGCTAGCAGGAATGCAAGAGACACTACCAAAGAAAATCACATATGCAGAAATTCCATACCACCTCAAATGCTTTTCTTTTTAGTGATGGCTAATTCATCTACAATAATCTATGAAAGAATTTAGCCTTCAGCTCCTTTTATTATGTGGAAATTAGTGGAAATAACTGGAATATATTGGTTTATTGAAAATCACTGAAAATCAGTTGGGAAATATTACCCGGAAGTATGTCAGGTAGCAGAGTAACAGACAGTAAAATGGTTAAGTTTATAAATGCATCAGAAATTGAGACATTATACATGTATCTCAAATTCAAATCTGTTTGCATTAGTTGGAAGTGACACTTGAACATCTTTCTTTGTTGCAGGATCCAATCTGAGTCGGTCACCGGGATCAGATGTTTATTACTTCCAAGCTTTTGGATTTGTGCTGGAGCCCATCCTCAGGGAACTTCTCTCTCTCCAGAATGGACACAGCATGAGTCCAAAAGCTTGAAGAATAAACCTCTGGTCCCAGTGACTGATTCAGATTGGATCCTGCAACATTATCCTGGGACACATATATTTCCCTTCATTCATCTTTGCTTTCACCCTTAAATTCATATTTTGCTTTCTGATTCTTTTAATATACTTAGTCTGTTCTTAAAAATCTACTATTGGATTTTAAAAATAAGTATATTTGCATTTTTAATAACACTTTTTGTAGATAAATTCCATATCAATTCAACAATTCTATTCTGCGAGGGCACACATCTATACGCAGCTTTGAAATTCCCCAGGAATATTCAGGCAAGAGAATAAAGTAACAGAAAAAAGATGAAAGAAATTGCATTCTTTAGAGTCAAAAGTCTTACTCTGAAATGGAAAGTTTACCCTTTTCTGATCCCAGGAAATAAAGAGGTCAATAGGATGAGTTGCTTTTTGTTTTATGGCATTGTTTTTCCATCTCATTTGCTCCAAACCAAAAAGTGGAAATAGGGAAAATATCCACTAAGAAAAAGAAACCTTCTGTCTCACCGAGGGGTGTTTGAGAGCATTTTTTCTAATTTCATAATAATGGGTTTAAGGAGCTAAGAAAAAGTTACTGCCATATTAGCAAATGCTTTTTATATGCATCCCACGCAGAGGTGCTATTCGACCGGTTCGCACCGGTTCAGCTGAATCGGTGGCGGCAAAAACTGCCGCTTGAGCGAACCAGTGGGAAAATTATGG
>JAOYMU010000001.1:100760173-100773327 GCA_025802295.1 Psammodynastes pulverulentus | reverse complement strand
TTACTTCCGGGTTTTTTTAACGCGACGGGGGGGCGCGTTCCGGCACCTTTTGGTGCCGAAAAAAAGCCCTGGCTAAATGTATGAGATCTCCAGTATTCCCATGTGCAGAAAGCCTGTATCATAAGAGGAACAACACTAGCTACAAATTGATTCAACTGACTGTGAGGGGCAATATAGCAATATTTAATATTAAATAAAGGAATGTTTTAGAGCTCAGTTGGTACACATTTACTCAGAAATAGGTCCTGCTGTCCTGCTGGTTAACCTCCAAGTAAGTGAATAGGAATTACCTGGTTGATGTCTCATACATCAACTTGCTTAGAAGGAATAAACCCTGACATCTTGATATTTCTAACGTTGAGTTTAAAACAAAGACGAATGAAGAGATAGCAGCAACTTTATTTCTTCTGCTATAAACCTGTCGTATAAGACATCTTTTTGTAACAATCCAAATGGTGAATTGGTAAAAAAAACCACCTTATTTTAAATGCTGTGTAGTACCTCTCCTGTAAGGTATAAAATGGATCTTATCTGTTCTAGCACTGGGAATGAATTTAGGTACTAAACCATCAGCAACTTGCTTGCTAGTTTTTCCTGATTATTCCTCCATTATTGCTGATGCCTCACTGTTCAGAATACAACTTCTCCATCAAAACACTTCACACAAAATATGCAGTAATGGGAAGGTTGCCTTTTGTTGTTTAATAAAAGGAAATTTGTCCCCCCAAAAGCAAAGTATTCTTGACTTATTTTCTAGGGGGGAAAAGCCCTTGTAGGGATATGTTTGACTTAACATGCTGCAAACACACTATAGGTTTTGAAATATAATACTTTAGATATCATACTTATCCAGGGCTCAATAGCCTTTCTTAAGGTAAGCCAGTCCAAATCACCTGCTCCAAATCACCTGCAATACAGATAATCCTCAACTTGTAAGCACAATTTGGACCAAAATTTTCACTGCTAAGCAAGATGGTCAAGTAAGTTGCACCTGATTTCTCAACTTTTTTTTGCCAGAGTTAAGCAAATCACTGTAGTTATTAACTGAATCATGTGGCCATTAAGCAAATCCAGTTACTTATATTGATTTGTCAGACACTGGCTGAGAAGTTCGCAGATGACAATCACATCACCTAGGGACACTGCAACCATTGTAAATATACGCCAGTTGCCAAGTGCCAGATTTTAATTATGTGACCATGACGATGGTGCAATAGTCATAAGAGAGAGGACCGGTTGTAAGTTGATTTTTTCAGCACCGTTATAGCTACAAACAAATGGTGGTGTAAGGCAAGACTATTACCCCGTGATCCTGACCATTTGATCAGTTTCACTAGGAAAGATGAGAATTATGCATCCAAGGTGGTTTATGATTTGTGCACTTACCATAATGGTTAGTCAACAAGCTGTGAGGCATGTTGCCATCACATGAGGTTTTGTGACTTTTTTTCCCTTTGTAGAGCTGGGGTGGGCATGGCCTGTGCATGACGCATCCATCCCAAAGCTTCCAGTTTGACACCCCTGGTATAAGGTATAAGCCTTGCTTGTGTGTGAAATGGAGTAATTTTAAAAATAACCTTCATTAAAACAAATTACAATAGATTTAAGATGTAAACCATTTAGTGTACCTGATTTATATACCGGTAGTATAAGGGTTTTTTTAGCTAAAAAGAGGATCTTGATATCTTGACTAGTCCTGTTACAGCAGATAAAATTTTAAAAAAATACCACTCTAAGAAGGATATATTCTATGCCATGCTTATGTTTTACCTTGAAAATATTCAAATTTGACAGTTTTATCTTAAAGTACTAAATTAAAAATAATAACATCTTTTCAAGGCTCTACTGCATATAAGTTGTTCCATTCCACACTGACCTTTGTGCTTGCACTCTGATATACTGAAGTCCGGATAAAAAGTATATTTATTCTAAAAGTCTTTATAGAGGTCTTTGCACAAAACACTTTATTTCAGTATGAATTATATTGGGAGACCTCCATAAAGGTAAAGAAGATATTCAATCTCAAATAGTATGACAAACATTTCTAAGGCAATGTAGGGTAGCCTGCCTTACAGATACTAATAAGCTGGGTGCCTTCTGCCAGATTCACAGAAACAAATTAAGAAATGTCAGCTTTAAGGTACTTCTAGAGGTATTAATATAGTTTAAATATTGTGAAGAATCACTGGGGATAAGCATGTATCTTCAACTATTATTGCTTGTCTATAAAATATTTCAAACATTGTGTAAAAGGCTACCACTCTTCTGGGCAGCATCTGATGGTTTAGTTACATTGTCTTTTCCATCTCTGTTCTGTTTTGATGCGTTTAGGCTTCTCGTAGCCAGATAAGAGTTTTAATGCATTAGTCACATATAGACATACCTCATTTCAAATCGCTTCATAACCGTATTAAAACAATTGGATGTTTATGGATGATACAATCATCTTTAAAACACTCATTTTTAATCAGAGACAATTTCTTTGAAGTATAAGAAATTTTTAACAGTACATGCATACATAGTCATCCTCAGGTTTGGATACAGGTAACACAATAGCATTATACTCTGTTGTAATCACAAATCAAATCAGACTTTGAACAATTAGGGAAAATAGATTATAAATCTTCAAATGTTCAAGTTGAGAAAATGTATTTTGTGTCCCATTATTATTACCATTGACATCCAGTTTGGTATAGTGATTAAGTTATCAGGCTAGAAACCAGGAGCCAGGAATTCTAGTCCTGCATGGTCATGGACCCAGCAGGGGGACCTTGGACAAATCGCTTCCCCTCAACCTTTGGAAGGAGGCAATGGCAAACCACTTGTGAAAACTTTTGCCAAGAAAACTTCAGAGTTTTGTCTAAATAGATTCCGAGAATTGGACAAAATTGAACAGGAGAAAATATTACTATTGTTCTTTTGTGAAAGATAAGTGCTGTAATAACATCCCTGAAAATTGAAATGGAATTGCAATTCAAAATTCAACAACAAAAAAAAGTAGCTATCCACTATAACTACTTATTAAAGCCAGGAAATATATTTACTTAGGTTGATTTCTAAAGGTTTACTAATCCTTTTCGGGCCAGCCTAAGATATACAGCAAATTTTGTGTTAATTTTCACATAAAGGTTTGATACATACTGAATCAACTTGAGTCTTTATTCATATTAACACTGGATTCTTAAGATTCTATTTCAATAGAAAGCTGTGATTTGGGCAGCATTCTGAGGTAAGTGGTATTCCCATTAATTAAGTTATCTTTGCTTTGGGTACAGCAGTTGAGGCAAATTATTATTGGAGGCTTCAGAAAATCCTCTATGATATATAAACATTTACACACACACACACACACATATATGACAGTGTAGAAGTTTGTATTTTTATTAATATTAAAATATTAGTAACAATTTTTAACAATAGACGTGTCAGTGGCAAAAAGTCTACTCTTGGGTCTTGACTGAAATCATTCAGGTTTGAAGCATAAATTAGGGTTGCAGTGTAGAGTATCCCATCTTCTGAAAGAATTATGACCACTACACACAAACCATTAATCATGAACATTCAAGAAATTTGACCCTAGTAAATGATCAGCATATAAGTGTGATAAAAAGTTTATATTTGTAGTACTGAATTTATTTATATATTGTGGTCTGTTCTTTTGCTCCTATTTTATGCCACCATAAAATATGATAATGTTGTGGGCAGTTAAAGTTTCTGCCACATGTTGCCATATCTGGTCTGAGATCTACAATATGTTCATTTATTTATTTGCACAGATTAGTTTTGCTATATAATATACAGTAGAACATTGCTAATAACGGAAGATGAAGTGTTTAAATCTTTGCTACTCAGAGTGTTGCCAAATTAAGTATGGAAACAGTTGGCTCTCATACAAGGCTCACTTCTTGTACACCATTGTAGTAAGTGGCTGTTCTACACTGAATGATTCAAAACAGGTATAGACAGTGATTCAAAGATTGCAAAGAGAGTGTGACCTTTCCTAAGGTAACAATAGATCATGGTGACCTACTGACATATGCAGTTGTTTCATCAAATGGGTTTAACTTGTTACTGTTATCCTGGCACTGTTTATTTTTCACTTTCATGGGTAGATTATATAATGCGAGAAATGTGTGAATAATGATTAAACAGGAACAGTTTTATAGCAGAAACCTGATGTACTACACATCAGTATACACAATCTGACAATGCTTAGGAACCTTATTCATAACTACTTGTGTCCAAAATAATAGTACATTACACAGAAATATAATTTATTTGTTGCTAAAATACTAAATATCTATCAATTTATATATCTACTTTTGATTCTGATTTTTTGATTCCCTAGATTTAAAATACTAAATTTTGATGTTTAATACTAATATTCATCTGTTTTGTATTTATTTTATGGGGTTGACACTGCATTCTAAAACATTTTAAAAAGCAAAATACAGGTAATCCTCAACTTACAACAGCTCATTTAGTGACCATTCAAAGTTACAACGGCACTGGAAAAAGTGACTCATGACTGTTTTTCACACTTATGACTGTTGCCATATCCCCATGGTCATGTGATCAAAATTCAGGTGCTTGGAAACCGATTCATATTTATGACAGTTGCAGTGTGCAGCCATCATGGGATCATCACGGTTGCAGTCATGTGATCATCTTTTCATCCTTCTGACAAGGAAAGTCAATGGGGAAGCCAGATTCACTTAACAACCATGTTACTAACTTATCAACTGCAGTGATTCACTTAACAACTGTGGCAATAAAAGTAAAATGGGGCAAAACCTAACAACTATCTTGCTTAACAACCGAAATATTGAGCTCAATTGTATCGTAAGTCGAGGACTACCTGTACATCCAAGCTCTGTTAATAAGGACATGATGAGCCCAACAGTAATTGGTTGAATGTGCTAACAAGAAATAGAGCAAGCAGAAAAACATCCATATTTATCTATATTTATTTCATCACTGTAGAAAAGATTTATTAAAATGCTGCATTAATTATTAACATTTCAAAGCTGATCTTTCACAGATCCGCATTCCTCTTTTTTCAACACCAAAGTTCAATTTTTCAGAGAGGAAAAGATACCATTTTTCATAGCTTGTTCCAATTTACAATATAGCCAAAACTATTTTTAGATAAGTTCCATTAAAAATAAACTGACAAATTTAGCCAATGTTGTTTGCATGCTGAATGATTTTTATTTAGAACCAGTTTATAAAAATAAAATACAAAATAATTTAAAAACAGAACTCAAAACATTTACAAAAACTTGATATGATACAAATGGGGTAAAATAAATAACTACATCTTTATGTACAAATGAGCATTATAAAGACACCATTGTCAATACCTTGTTTCTGAATGACTTGAGCAAAAATGGTAAAACATCTAATCTGAACTCTGAACGCAAGGAAAGAAAAGTTTGAAATTCTTGATGCTACTAAGTTACCTCTCCAGAATATGTTTTTATCTCAATTCATTGTATTATCCTTGACATAGTATTTTCTGAATAAATAATGGATGGCTTTTAAAATTAAAACAAAAGTCAGACTGTTGAAAATTTTCAAAATAATATGTTCATCCCTGGCTTTGAAATTTAATTTTATTTGGATTTTTGCAATAAAGACAAAACGTAAAACATAACAGGCCATGAATAATTCACTAATAAAGGGAAAGGTTTAGATATTCACTTTCTGATTACTGAGGAACAACATGCAACCAGAGGTTAGAGAACCATTTAAATGCATAATTCTATTCTAGAGAATCTGAAGAGCTGTGTAACAGGTCCTTTTTAAGGCTAGCTTTTACCTGTCAACACAGCATTAATATTACTCTCCTTTGTACCGGTCCAGATAGCTGAAACACCTAAAATCTGAGGCCTAAGCTGTTATTTTGCAAATGAGAGAGAAATGGGAAGGGCTCAGTGGCTCCCACTTTATGCCAAACTGAAATGAAATACTTAAATATGAACACACAAAACATACGACACAATTCAGCAAAGATAAATCCCCAACGGACTATTTATGTATTTCCTGTTCTGCTCCAGGATGGAAAAGGGCAATCCATATTCTTGGCCGGTGAAAATTATTTCTACCTAGCAGCAGCAACTATATACAGGGGAGAGATACTTGTTTTAGCACTATACAGGTTTTAAGAAAAAAATCTTACCAAATCGACCTTTTGTTTTCTTAATTCATTCTTTCAATCACTTTAATAGGAAATAATTTAGGAACTTTTGTGCTAATTTATGCCAAGTTGAGAAGCCACAATTTAGTGGGATGAGGTATTATCCTCCTTAATAAATAGGGGGGGGGGAATCTTCACTAATTCATCTCTTCCTGTAATATTCTATCTGACCCCCAATCTTCTTTCGCTTTCCGCCTTTTTCCAACAGAAAGAGTGCACTGCATTATTCAATTCTTGGGGCAGTCCTCCTGGCAAATAACAATCTGGACCTAACCCAATATTCCCAGTGGAAAATTAAGGCAAAAAGCTGAAATTTAAGATGAACAAAAGCTAAAAATTATCAAAGCAAAGTTTCTGTTTATGATCTAAGAAATAAGTTTAAAAATTCACATACTTTGATAAGTTTTGAAGAAATTTCTTTTCAAATGATCACTCCAGTTGAAGTGTGATAACGGGCTCCTTTTACTAGCAAAAACAAGTATTTTGAATTGTAACCTGAGCATAGAAAATTGTGTGAAAATTTGAGATATAAAGGAATATAACATTACTCAGATTCTTTCTGTATCCCATCATAGTACTTTCTACATTTAAAATGTCCTTGTGATAAATTATTGGAGTAGAAAAGGAATACATTTCTTTGAACTGTCTATAAGCAAGCTGAACTGTGTTCATAAAAACTTGCTCATTTAAACAACCCACAGAAGTTAAATTGAAAGATTTTCTAGTTTTAGGGGATTGCCATTATTAGTGTTACTAAAACAATGAAAGAAATCAATTAATAGTATTGGAGTAATGAAGCTATTACTATATTTTTTTAAAAATAAGACCAGATAGTAGTTCTCATTGTTTCTTTCTCTCAACATACAGCCTATTGCATTATAATTATATGAATGAGTATGACATAGGTGACACGCTCAATTACCATTTTATAATAGAAGTTATTACAGTTTGGTTTCATATTGTTTTCTGTTTGAAAAACTATTTTGAGTGATTACAGAAGGGAAAAGTTTTTCTGAAATAGAATGCAAAATTTTAGAAAAACCAATATTACATGTATTGTTCATATGAACATTATTAGTCAACTGGTTGTTCAAATGCATGCAGATTAACAAATGTCTCCATACATCTGATTTGAGAACATGGCCCACCTATCTCCCTTAATCTGTATTCCTTGAAATAAATACTTGGTAAAGCAAAAAGTTTATATAAACAAGATCAATAAGCATGAAATCTAGTGTTTTGTTTTATATTTAATATACAGTAGCAGAAGAGATTGTGCAGTCAGATCATCTAGTTGAGTACTCAATCAATTTAGGGAAGTATCTATTAGCTATTATTAGTCATGACTCATAAACAAAGCAGACAATATATTATAGACATGGGATCTCATTCATTCAAGTTGTCTCTGAGGTGTTAATGCAGTTCTCAGAATCTGCATGTTTTCCTCATGACTTGCCTAATGTAGGAATGTCCTCACCCCTCCACACCTCAGCAGCAAAATTCATGGTACACTAAAAGAAAAGACAGCAGGGAACGGACATCATGTTGGATTCTCTTACAGCTGAATTGAAAGGTGTCCTTGTAACTGATCACCTCTTAAGACAGGATGGAAAGAGGATCCATCCTCTGAGCAAGACTGGCACTAGAAGATCAATGCTACCTAAACAAAAGACTGAATTAACCCTAATGTCAAACATTAAAAGATCATAACTAGAGAAAATAGCATAGCTAGCGTGGCATAGTTAACAATATACCAGCTAAGACTAACCATCTAAATTTTCCATCCTAAATCGTATGTAAAAAGATTTTTCCCTCTAAGATATAAACCAGCTGTCCTTATTTTTCCACATTAAAGTATTTTACTTGCAGCAGAAAAAGATAACGTGAAAGTAATATTTTAAGATGATGGCTAGATTTTGAAAAATGCAGGCACTCTTTCATACTTTTGAGGGTCTTAAAAAGTATATATTCTATATCATTGTATCCATATATTAAAATTATTGTCCTTTGTCTTCTGGAAACTGCTTTTATATACACGGATTACTATTACAGAATAGACAATTGGTATTGTTTATATTGTTTATATTCATTGCAGGAAGCAATTGAGCTATTAGAGAACTACATCTATGCAAACTCTAAGAGCAAAGACCTATAGCTCTGATTAGAGCAGTCCTACTTGAAGAGAAAGATGACCAACCAAATTTAACTTCTCAATATTATCAAAAACAAAATGTCACGGCATTTCCTTGACTTTTAAGAAATCTAAGCAAAGAAGACTACACTTGGAGCTCCATGTTTTTGATACAAATACAATATAAATGGACAAATTATTTCTGATGCAAATGTAAACGTATCTGTTTGTTTCGTTCTAAGAGTATGCATTTGCCTACAAAGACATTACAGATGGTAAGTTTCAGCTGCTTTTGGGTCCATGCAGTACAATTACACTGTAGACAATAATATGATGTAAGGATTAATGTGCCTGCAATGTACCTTTAATTCTAAAAAATATGACGCTACCCCAACACTCTGGCAGGAATATATTTTTTAATTCTTGCTAAAACCCCAAGATAATGTGGATTCCTAAAACAGTAACTTTTTCAGCACAGCAGCAACAGTGCCAGAGCCAATATACCAAAATCTGATCATTCATAGAACAGTGCAGGTCTGAATGAAGGTAGATGGTGCTCTTACTGAGTTTAATTGGCTAAAGGTTCTATGAACTGGCTCAAGCTGTGGAGGGCAGGACTTGCTTATTCAGATTAAACCATGCATATAATTTGTCTTGTCTTTTACTAACATATTAATCTTGAAACTTACTATTCAAGACAAACTAGATTAATACATTCTTTCTCAAAGTTACGAGCACAATTATTTTATTAACTAAAGGTATTGTAATCAAGATTAACTCACAATACTTTTTTGGTTCGCTTCCCGAAGCAGTAAATGTTGCGGAAAGAACAATGCACATTAGTAACAAAATCCTTGATTACTACAGAAAGATGTGATGATAGTAGTCTATTACAATAATTTAAAGCTTTGTTAGTAAACCATTGGTTTTCTAATAACTATTAGGTTATGTTTTGGTAGAATGATAACCTAAGAAGTGAACCCACTCAATACATTAAAAACACGTTGACATTAACCTGTGCTTTCCACAATGACCATTTTAGTCTGGAACATGCCTCCTTGCATTTCTACAATATGGAAAGAAATACAAATGATTTTAACATAAAAGAATCTGAACATTACGGTAATATTGGGATACACATACCATTTGTAAGAGAAATGTATAATATTTCTACAACATTCTTTTTGTTAATGCATAGAATAGATATTGTTTTGTCCCTGACAGCAAAAGCATGAAAATAAATCTTTGGGATATGCATCTCCATGCATGCAAGGGAAACTGTTCTTACAATACTGATGCTCTGAACATGAAGGAGTTCCTCCAGGGACTTTCTAGAAATATTATTCCTTAGGTGTAATGTAAAATATATATATTTAAAAAACTTTGCAGGTTATGCAAATAATTTTAAAATGGTTATATGTAAAGGAAGGCTTTTAAAGTTGGACTTGGGAAACCAGATGGATTGATATCAATCCCCAAAAAAGGAACTGTCATAAAAAAAATCATATAGCTGTGGGTTTTTTTTATATCAACTCAAATTGTACAGCTTCACAATATATTCCCTGGAAGCATTTATTGGAAAAGAGCTGAACATGTAGAATATTTCAAGCACCTAAGTTATTGGAATAACGTGCTTGGCTGAATGTATGTCTATACAACTGATGTTTTTTTAAAAAACTGACCTTTTTTACCGTCAGTAACCTAAAGAGAGAATCCCTACATTGTTGCAGCAAGTAGAGAACAGGGGTAAAAGCTGGCAAGGCAGGATGAAGAGAAAGTCTTGACTTTTTTTATATCACGCATACCTATTTATCACCAACAGTATCATGACAAACACTTTAACAGAAAAAGTTCTCATAAGGGGTTAGAAAGAGGATGAAAAGACAAAATCAAGACCCTACACTGACCTTGGCTATTAAACACATGGTTTTTCAAAGTCCTTCCATTTTATTCAGAATTGTAAAAATGAACTGTCAATGCTGATACGAAACACTGAATTGCTGAGCAACTCTGTTTTGAGTACTCTTTCTGTTCTGAACTGAGCATGAAAAATATTCAGCTTTGTGCATGCCAGCAAACAGGAATAGCAAGGCCAAGGGGATATAATTCAGGCACGTAACTGAAAGAATACAGCATGATCTGTGGTCCATAATTGTACAAATGTAATGGGAAAATCAGGAAAGTATATAGAAGCATATATGTGTATGTATGTATATATTTATAAATATTTATAATATATAACTTACTATAAGAACATGCAATTATTGGTATAGCACCTATTATACAATATAATACAACAGATCTTTTAAATCATTCAGTTTCTCAAAGTATAGCAAATATGCTCCAGATAGTGCACTCCCTCTGTAGTGCTTGAAACCTGAATGAGGCTACAATTCCACACTGTGCTACATTACTTATGGGGAAAAATACATATTTAAGAGTAAAAAATTTCCAACACATTCTGACAGAAAGAGAGAATTCAGTGCAGCTTCAATGCAGCATTAGAAATGTGTTAGCTCACAGAGAAAATGTTCCCTTTTTTTATCCAGAGTTACAATTTTGGCAGCAAATAAAATAACATTAAATTAAAAAGAATTTATGCTGGCTAAGGCGTATGATGACTACAACAAGCAGATCAGTAATTACCAAAGTTCCTCTTATATTTAGTTTCTTCTAATTCAGATCTCCATTTAAAGAACTGATCATACTTACTTTACATTCTGCATTGTATTCCATTCCATCACTGATTTCTGAATCTGGCAACCTAAATCAATCACACCTACGTTTGGGAAAACTAGAAATTGCCAATCTTATTCAGTAAGTAATATTTTGGGGAAATGGAAGACTATCTTTAAACATAAGTTTTAGTGTCCTCTTTTCCATATTTCAAATCAAGCATATTTTGGAGGAAGTGGGAGAGAATCTACCATGTACATCTATACTATGGCAAAATCATGAGGATGCTGCGATCCCCTTTCATAGATATAGCACTATTGGTCAGGTATTGGCTCTGTACATATTGGGAAATGCGCATACTACTTTTTTCTATACAATATAGGATTAGAGACTTTTAACATTTCAAACACAGTCCTGTAACCTTATCCTAGCAAGTGTTACCTCCTAGAGAAAATAAACGATCTGCTAATTTTCTCTAGCATACTTGTCACCTTTTTGAAGAAATTTAGAGCTTCAATTTTCTTCTAGATTAAGGATGAAGTTTCAAGTTTAAATTGTAAACATTTCACCTCTTCTGGAGATGAACATTATGGTAAAGTTGAGTGAATAAAGTACTTCATAAAGGATAAAAGATTCTAGTTAAGTTTTACACTGGCTGTCTCAGTGATGCCCTGAGAAGTGATTGCATTCTAATGTAACTATAAAGGTGTTACATGATCCCAAACCCTTTGTATTTCTACCATAATTTAAGATTATCTGACTTTTATTTTATAACTGGAACTGGCCCTAAAAATTAATAAACAGAACCCAAATAGGTAATAGAAGCTTTGGGATCTGTAAATATAAGTACACATTGTTATCTCAAGCTCTTAAAATACAGGGTTGTAATCCTTTGCAATCCTGTGTATAAATACTTTTTTTCTTTCGATGAGATAATTATCAATCAAGAAGGAATGTGGGCAATGGACAACGTGAAAGACGACTTTGTAGAATTTTTCTGACCCAAATAATGTGCTTTTAAAAATTTTTAAAAACATAGCAGCTGGTTAAACCTCAAGCATAGCAGTGTCCCAGTACATTTCTTTCAGGTTTTATAATTTTCCTTGATGAAAATCTAGTCAGCTTATTGTTTTAATAAATAAAAAGGAAAGAAAAATCATATTAAAACGCTAATCTCCCAAACAATGTGATTCCAGATGGACTTTCCGGGTGCTCCATCTCCACTCTCCAGCTTCCCTGATCTGCTTGCTGCCCTTTCCTGGGCAATGCCTGGCCAAAGTGAGCCATATAAATAATTCATCTTAAAAGTTGTTTTTCTCCAAAAGTCAGGATAAATGCTAATCTTTGAAGACGGTCCCGTTTTTTTTAAAATACATAGTACACAGACACAACATGCATTAGTTTGAATGGAGAGGGGGGTTGACACCTGACAAAATTCAGTTCCTATCTGCTAAGTTTATTGGCTGATTTGTTCTTCCCAGTGGGAGGTTTAATGTTAGAAGAGTGATGGCAAGAGCTACTAGATCCTTTCAGACCGTTTTTGCTCGATTTGTTGTAGCAGTGCTCTTGTTGACAGGATCTCCTGGAAGATGAAGAGCCCGAAAGACTAGGAGGCGATTTACTCCTGCCAAGATGTGGGGATGAACTTCTCTGCTCATGGTGTGGCCTTCCACCCCGAGATGGTGAAGAACTGGCAGTACGGGGCAGAGAAGAGCTCCTAGGGGAGGCACTGGGACTGCGTCTGGGAATGACTGGGCTTTTGGGTGGAGTCTTGGGGCTATGTGACGATCCTGGACTTTTAGACTGTGAAGGGCTTCGTGGTTTTTGAGATCCATTCTGAAGGATCTGAGCCAGACGGGAGATCAGGTCTGAATCAGAACTGCTACTTCCTAGCACTTTGTACCTCCGCAACCTTGAAAAGAAAGAAGAAATTTGTCATTTCTGCATTCTGTTCTTTAATGCAGGATATGTTATATTACATATATTTCATGTACTTCCATGTTCAATTTAAAGTTAGGCTTAAAAATGTTCATGCTACATTAACAGTCACCTCACAACTGGATTAGCACTTTAGCACTTAGCACTTTAGATTTATATACCGCTTTACAGTGCTTTTTACAGCCCTCTCTAAGCGGTTCACAGAGTCAG
>JAOYMU010000001.1:100723393-100735983 GCA_025802295.1 Psammodynastes pulverulentus | reverse complement strand
GGGGAATATGTAGCCAAAATAACATGCTTTCTTCTGGGAACCAAGGACACTCTCACCAGCAGCTGGAGGGGCCTGGATGGGAGTCACCCAAAATAATTCTTTTCATTATCCTCCATGTACATAAAATTTCATATGGTTTTATGTTGATAGATTCCAAAAGCTGGAAAAAATTATGCACCCTTAACCAGCAAACATCCATCTAAACGTGTTAATAAACAATGATTTCAGCATACAATATGGCAATAGTCGGACAAGTTCAGGATATGTCAGTTATGTTTCAGTTTTTATATAGCATTTTTAAAATATAGAAAAGGGAGGAGTTATGACAGACACTTCATGCAGAGTTTTCAATTATTAAATATTCAGGTTAATGTAAATGGTCATACTCACTCTATTTCTGTGAGCATTGACTGATGCATACCGCACTGTACCTCTAAAACCGGCAACAGCTCGGGGCTATCAATGTAAGAAGGGAAAGGGAAAAAGAGTCCATATTCCAGAGTAAGTCAGTAAATATCGACTATTTATAAAAAAGCTGATACAAAGAATTTTGATCATCTACTTTGATGTTTCCCCTCTGCTGATAATGCACTCCTTTAACATACTGTGATGATTTTCCTTGCCATACGACCATAACGAAGCCTGCCCATTACAGTTGTATGTTGTAATGATTGTAAATGTTACAACGTTTTTTGCGGCATTTGTTAAGTGAACACGGCATTTGTATATATTAAATCTTACAAAGCAACAGTTACGAATATTTTTATGGAACAGGAGTCATGAATAAAAATATTTATAGTAATAAATAGTACAATAAATATCTTGATCTCATGACCAAAAGGCAATTAACAGTGCAGGTTCCTTATCTTTAAAGAACAAACACTTTTTAGCAGCTTTCTAAACACCAGTAGGGAAGGGTCTGCTCATACATTGGGAGGTGGCAACTGACAGGTGCATTCTTATATGGTTTCTAAGATGGCAGTCTTTAATCAAGGGCACTTGTAGGAAGCCCATCCTAACATCTTTTCGGGAGAAGGAAGTGCCTCAGTTATCCAGATCCAAATGATAGATGTCTTTAAAGATTATAAGTGAGGTGACTTGAGATACAAACCCCATCAACTAAACTCGTTGGTGTGCTGAATCATTTTGAAGAATGCAAAAGGGGTCTTGAGACTAAAATGTTTGAGAATTGTTTATCTACATCAATTTTGAAACATAGTCAATTAAAGAACCCTTTATTTATGTTATTAAATGAACAAATTTAATGAAATGTGCTCAGTTTTATTCTGAAATCATTGGAAAAGGCTGAAAACATTCTTAGAGCAGAAATTTTGGGAACTTTATCCCTAACCCTGCCAGAAATGAAGCTTTGTCTAGTGTATATAAGAGCTCTTTTTAATGTCCATTATATTTATCTTAGAGCACAGCATCAGTAATTGTTAATCTCAATTAAATTAATGACCGTTTCCAATCATCTGAATCAGTCAGTTCAATAAATGTTTCTACTGTTTTATTTTTTCCCTTTCACCTTCTACCTAACAGTTTGCCTGTCAAATGAAAAGAAACTTTAATGTTTCTTCTCAGAGAAACTCAGGGATATTTTGCAACTTTTGAGTTAACTTTTGTCAAAGTTTCTAATAAAGACAGCGTGGAATTAGCTGAAGCAGATGGAAAACTGCATTCACAATAAAATTTGTAGCTGGTGAAAATCAGAATCCAAATTCTGGTCTGGAAGACTGTCAAGATATTGGAAGATGTTGTTCCCTAACAAAACTAGAGAATATCTCAAAGTCACTTCAAATCTATAACCATGGAAGGAAAAGAAGAATCTGAATTAATTTTTACATATTCCATTCATTCTTAGGAATAACTAAATACGGTAAGTTCTTATTAGAACTATTTATTTATTATTCATTCATTTATTCATTCAATTTCTATAGCCACCCAGCTCAATCAGGTGACTCTGCAGTGAAATATGCAGAGACACTTGATTCAATCTGAGGGCTGGATTCAGAACGGTGTGATTCACTCTGGAAGTAGTCCTATTTTGACATGGTCCCCAGAATGGGCAATATTGTCCAAGATGGTTGGACCAAGGGAGAACTTATTTATGAAGAGGCACAACACTGCTTCTTTCAAGGCAGTCAGCATGTTCCTCCTCCCTGAACCCCAAAAGAATAACCTAATCTAAATATCTGTGCACACATACTCCAAAAGAACTAGGCAGAGTCAGATCACAGGTGGCCAACCTCATGCTGCAAAGAATCCTGTCCATTTCCTTGGTATCTACATACTGAAATGAATGCCAAAACCTTGTAAGACCAGTACCAATTTTGCTTTAAAACCCTATGTAATAAAAGTATTCATTTGTATTTATCAGGTGAAATCTGTTTCTCCTCCTAAACAAAGTATTCAGAAGTTAAGGTTTGATAGTGCCTCATGATAAAATTAGAATATTACATTTTTTTTACAGTACTGCCAAAATTATATACTATAAACTTTCTTTTTTTCAAAACCATCCTGAAAAACATGTTCATTAAATAATTCATATTGTTGGTCACATTACCACACAGAATTAGGCATTATTTATTTTGAAACTTTAAAATTGCTTACTGGTCTGACATCCCCACATGAGTTTGTAAACTGACGTGCCAAGCCAAAATCCAGCATATAACATTTCCTCCAAGTACTAGGAAAGCGTCCCATAGCAAAATTAGACTAAAAAGAAAAAGAAAAGAAAAAAAGTTTATATTGTAGAGATGAAACAATATAGCATAAACTTTCATTTCATATATTTCAGTTGTACCTATTTAGAAGATAAGTTTGTGAATTGAATGATATTGAAATCACAGATTATTATTGTTGCTTCTGTATTAATATGATGCATACGCTCAGCTAAAAATATAATGTATTTTTTAAAAATGCAATTGTTCTGATACCACAATTCTATTGTTGTTTAGAAGGAAAGTATTGAGCGGGGCTCACTGATTAGAAACAATAGTTAATCCTCCCAGCTGGAAGAAAAGTGAGAGCGATCTATTGAAGGGTTACAACATTTATTTATCCCCATGGGATCCCAAGACAAAGGCTAGAAAGAATTCTCAGTTACTTCCTGTGGGAGGAGATATCTCCTTTTCCAGTTTCAGAATGACAAGCCAGAAATCATTCAGTACAAGGGGGAAAAAAAATAGAAAGGTTGAAAATAAAGGAGAGCTATATTATCCTATATCTTGGGGGGGAGATCATAGAGAAGTTTTTCTCTCTTGTCTCAGAATCTTTGTTTCCAATAGGCACAATCAGCACAGAAGGAAATGATACTCAGTACAATAATTTAATAGATTTATTAGACAACCCATGACCAACTGAATCATCCTTCGAGAGATATTTCCTTAGCAGATTCCTCAATGCCTTCAACAATTACAGAATATCTGATGTTGTGCTTTCACTGGAAAAGTTGGAATACATCAGAGATGAGTCTGCCTTGACAATAGCCCATGCTGAACAGCACTGTCAACAATCGGCACAGAAAATGTTTTACCACATTTCTATTATGTCATAAACTGTTTTATTATCATTTTTGTCATAAAATTATTTTTAAAATTTGCCAAATTTCAATTCCATGGGAGTCTTGGGTCTTGGATTTTGGATACATTCTCTAAGTTAGTTCATTTGAGGTACCTTGGTTTAAAAATAGCTACCCTATGATGCATCATTTCACCCAGTTAAAAGGTGCAGGAACATCAGTTTTAATATAGACTGAATCAAAGGTTGAATACAGTTGTTGCCGTCATAAATTTCTCAGTTTCATCACAGCTAATTAAAGATACACATCAACATGATTTCTCCAACTGCTCCAATATGAGCAGATAAGTTATCTAAATTAGTAATCAGACTTATGAAAAGTTGCCTTGGAGCTTTTTCAGAAAGATTTTAAATGAAAGAAAGATAGCAAGAGAAGCAGCAGGCAAAACAAGAGTAAACAGACGGACAATCCATACAATGGAAAGGCTCTATATGCACATCCCCAACACAGTTGTTCCTGCTTACACACAGATCTCCTTTTTTCATTTCCTATTTTATAACATAAAAGTGTTGGACTTTGACCAGCATCAGTCTTATCAAGGATATAGCTATAACTTAGAAGACAATTTGGGAAAGTGTCCAACTGTCCTTGGACAATTCTTGATGATGAAAGTTTATGTCCTGATTCTTGGCCCTCTTATCCATCAGCACATTGCAATAATCCAACCGGGAGAAGACCAGAACTTGAGTGATTTGAGCATAGGGACTCCTGATCCATGAAAGGCCATATCTGGCAGACAATATGAAATTGCACAGTCTCTTCTAGCCACAACTGCCATCTGCCCATCAAACAGTTCAGAAGAACTCCCAAGTTGCACAATGGGTCTGTCTGGGGCAGTACGACCCCATCCAAAACTAAAGATGTTAAGGTCCCAGAAGCTGCAACTCCCCAAAGCCACTCAGTCTTGCAGACCAGAGGTTGGGGACCCCTGCCCTAATGGTTCAGTTGTCATGCACTTTGTGCTAAATTTTCTGTAACAGTCTTAGAACTGGGACAAAAGAGAAGATAACCCTCTGCCTAGTGAAATAACAAATTTACAATCTTAGTCATGAAAATTGTATCTAGGCACAAATTGATAATGTTTAACCAGATGATAAAGAAATACTGGTATTTCAAGAAGGTCTGGACGTTGCTCACAGATCTCATATTTCATACAGCCCCAAAAAATTTGTGCTGGCTTGGGCTTTTCTCTGTATAGGGCAGTGTTGGCTAACCTTTTTGGCAACGAGTGCCAAAACGGGAGTGTATGCATGTGCGCGCAGGGGGGTGCCAGAAACTGGAAGAGTAGCTCCCCGGCACACATGTGCACGCCGGGAAGCTGAGCTTCCCGTTTCCGGCACACGCATGTGCATCGGCCACCTGGTCTTCCAATCTGGGAGCTGCTCTTCCGGTTTCTGGCAGTCCGGCGTGCACAAAAATCAGTTGGCCAGCACGCATGTGCACACTGGAACCCAGAAGAACAACAGGCGACAGCTGTCATGCCGAGAGTTGGCTTTGCATGCCACTTCCAGCATATATTCCTTAGGTTCGCCATCATGAGTACAGGGTTTATAGAGTGTGCACCCTATTCCCTGACACTGATGACTATGATCAGCTGGACATATAGGGAGAAACTTATGTTCCTTCTCCTGAATAGAGACAGCCACAACTTGACAAAATTCTTCACCTTCAGAACTAGGCATTTCAGACATCTTAGGAATATTAAATTCAGGAAAGGGTTAGGGTTAGGGCATCAATAGAGAGGAATGGAATCTGGCCATGGTACTGATCATCTGGCGTGAAGGCTGCCAAGAGTCATGAAGCCTGTTGAATTATCTGTTCTGGTGACCATGTTAGCTGCCATGCCTCTGACTGTAAACTGGGCATTGTTCTGATGAGCACCCACCACAACAGCAGATTTGTTCATTCCTGTCTATGTTTTTTAGGGTATAAACAACTGAATCATTAGTTTTGTGGTCCAAATATTAAGGAAGTGCATTGTGGCTAGGCTGTTCTCTGTACTGCAGGATCACTATTTTTCTATCCCCTGGTGTCTGCAGGTACCTTCCCCATCTTTAAATTCTATGTTCCCGCAAACCAATGTTGGCATAAAGGTAGGCACTGGGGAATTTGAACAGCTCTAGGCAGGGCTTTTCTTCGGCGCCGAAAGGTGCCGGAACGCTCCCCCCGTCGCGCGCTAAAAAAACCCGGAAGTGATAGCGCGCGATTGGTTGAGACGGAGCACGTGACGACAGCTCCGAAAAGGTTCCGGAACGCCATTCCGCTGAGCTCCGGCTCAAAAAAAGCCCTGGCAATAACATTGGGCAAAACCAGCTGGCTATATCAGGCATAGTGCATATATGCAAACTGTATGCATTAAGCTATTCCCTCAAAGACCTTTATAACTCCTGCCCTAAGATCTTTCAAGAAGCTGTTAAAAACTTCTCACTGGCCTTAGGATGGGGTACTTGTGGAATCCCTACAGTTTTGGTTCATTTGGTGTTGACGTGGCCTTCCATCAGTTCTGTTTCCTATTGTTATTTCTTGCTTTTTCTGTTTTAGTTTAAAGTTGCCCAGAGCTGTTAAGGAGTTCGGCAACCTTGAAATCTAATGACATAAATCAATGGTACCCCACCTCATTTACTTCACCACTAGAGGCCCAAGGAAGAGGCTGAATCCTGACACATGGTTCCATTAGCAATTGGTATTCACATTATTTCAATAAGATACCTTTCAAAAGATAAATACATAGCACTGATATCATAGGGATGAAGTAGTTGTTGTTATTTTGCTTTGGATGCAAATTAGCACATTGTATGTGTTTAGCAAATAGGATGTCTGAATATTTGCATTATTTGAAAGGAGCAATGGCAGTTGCCTAGTAGTGGAAGAATGACTTAACCCATTTTTTGCAAGCTCATAGCATACAGTTATAATACAACATATATTAAAAACTCGCGTCTGTGCGTGTGTGTGTGTGTGTGTGTGTGTGTGTGTGTACACAAATAAAGTGGGTTTTTTTCTATATGAGAAAAGGAGATTCACAAATTCATTCATCTTTTTAGTATATCATGGAACTGTAAAATCTGAAGCCCACTGGTTGAACATATCATGCAAATCTAATCAATTATTATTTATTCAACAAATTATAACATGTAACATGGTTTGTTACAACCTACAAAATAGAACCACTAAATTTTCTTTAAATTGTAGAATGTATTTTCCAATAATATAATTGAGGAAGCTTGCAATATTTATAGTTTTTGATGTCAACATATTTTTTTTAATTATTATCTCAGGTAAAGAAATTGACAAATCAGATTTCCTAAGCAGGCAGTGGCAGCCAAAATTTAAATCGTACAAGAAAATTGTACCAGCCTCTAGTAACAGAAGTTCAAAGTGTTTATAAAATGTGCTCCAGAAAATCTCAATACTAGCTTTCTAGAATAGCAAATTCTCTATTTGCTTTCATTTGTATTCCTGGCATTGTGCATTTGCACATATCACCCACATTTTTTATGCCAAGGATGGCGTAAACCACTTCTCTCACTGCAGTCTTTACAATTTTAAGGAAGTATTTTAGAATTACCATATTTTTTGGCATGCAAAAAAACCTTCATTTGGTCTAATGTTCAGTACTAAACATTTTAGCTTTTAAACATTTTTTCTGGTTACATATGAGAAAAGGAGATTTACACGAACATGTTTATCTATTTACCATCTACAATTCGGTGGGAGGACAAAACATTCAAAACAACTTTGTAATCAATCAAACATGTCAAGTTTATGTAAGTGCTATATATGAAGGGGGGAAATCAGGGAGGAATGTACGAATGAATGAATGAATGAATGAATGAATGAATGAATGAATGATATTCAACTCGTATCAAATCACTCTGTATTTTTTCTGTAGTTTTCATACAATTTATAATAGACAGTTACCAAATGATACATATTCACAAGATAGCTTATATAAAGAGTCAGTTGCAATCTTCTCCATCATCTATGAAAAGACTTGCCTTCTTCTCAAATCACAGTCTTTTTTTTTAAGTATCTGCTCTAACGTACTAGGGAATAAATTGGTTATAAATGGGAAATGGTTCAATCACTAAAATTCTTATAACCGTAGTCTTTTCATTGCAATAATTCTTGGCAAAGAAAACACTGTGAAAATATTTCACAGAAAGCATTGAGGTGGAACCTGGAATAATTTGATAAAAGAGAATTTGTTTATGAAATTTCTTTCCAAAAAAAATCAAAAAATCCCCTGCCCAAAAAATCTCATAGAGTATGATAATTTTATGTTTCATTATACAATTTATAAATTGCCAAGGTCTGTGTATCCATTTCTGTTTTTTTGAACTGCAGTATTATTTTGGAATCCAATATATATTCTTAGTTTCCTACAATCCTATGGTTTAGAATCAGGAGAACTACCTTATTTGGTCTTCTTCTGTTTTTCGTGGTTAAGAAATAATTAGAGAAATTTTAAAAATTAGGCTGAATTGCTTTTCCCATAAGTCTTGAGGAGATTAAGTTACTATTTTGTCTTTCTTTCTTCAAAGGTCTGTGCCAAGAAGGTGCTATCCAATGGTGGGATTCAAAATTTTTTACTGCCGGTTCTGGGGGTGTGGCTTGGTGGGCGTGGCAGGGGAAGGATACTGTAAAATTCCCATTCCCTCTCCATCCCACTAACCTGCTTTCCAGCTCTGTTCTCCTGTGCAGGGCAACAAAAGAAGACCCAGCCGATCAGCTGGGACTCGGGAGGCAGAGAAGAGATGGGGGCGGGGCCAGTCAGAGGTGGGATTTGCCGGTTCTCCAAACTACTCAAAATTTCCGCTACCGGTTCTCCAGAACTGGTCAGAACCTGCTGAATACCACCTCTGGTGCTATCCAAATTGTCTGCCTTGGCCAGTCTATATACAGTGTATCACTAACAATAATATCTCTATTATTTCTCCTGTATTCGTTCCATATTTTCTTGACTGGATATCTTGTGTTTTAATTGGTGAGGCAAATTGAGCCCATATTAAGCAATCTCTAGCCAAGAAAACTGAACAGTGAATTAACAATACTTCAAATGAAAGTCAATACTATGAATATAACACATACATTTCTGTTTTCCAAGGAGTACAAGACTCATGCCTTCCTTGTTCCTTCCCAAACACGGTTCTTTCGGATGTTGTTTTTAATTATATTTCTCATGATCAAATATTTCAAAGCAAAACTCAAGGTGAGATTGCCTCTCCATGTACTTCTCCTCATCTCTAGAAATTATAATACAGCAAGCGCCAGAATCAGATGCTATTCTATCCTTTTAACAGCAAAACAAAACAAATCTCTCTTTATTTTAACAAAGCTTACATTGGAGATGATTCAGTCACTATGTTTCATGGATATTAGTTTGCCTGGGCAAATGGAAGTTTGTAATTTTGAGGTCGGTAGCCTTCAATTTTCCACTACTTCTTCTTTCCCAGCTATTTGTTCACGATTTTCCTTTCAGTACCTGAGAGGTGCTAAAATAACACTATTAAAGTATTTTTGTTCTGAAAGTCTTTCCAAGCCTCCTGAGTCTTTTATCTGCTTCATCTGCCTTACTTCTTTACATCCCTTTTTCGTTTCCTATCAGAGAACAAATTGATACAGTCATCCTAACCTCTTGCAAAAGAAAGAAGATTGCTTCACACAATGTAAAACAATCCTAAACAGAAATAACAGGAATTTGTATGAAAATAGCTCCTTTGGTTGTCTCGCATCACATGCAAAGGGTACAAAATGATGTACAAGTTCAATTGAAGCTCCTTCCAACAAAATAAAGTCTATGCCAACTGCAAATTATTTGCATGCTATGACAAAGCTGCAAATATTTTTTTTAATAATGGAAAGATCTATTAAACAATCACAGCATAAGATGGTTACTAACTTAACAAGTGCAATGATTCACGTAATAGTTATGGCAAGAAATGTCAGAAAATGGGGCAAAACTCGCTTAATTAAATGCCTCACTCAGCAAATAAAATTTGGGCTCAGTTGTGGTCGTAAGTCGAGGACTACCTGTAATAACAGGATCTGAGTTGGGGTACTGAGAAAGGTGAGCCAATATAATTTTCCTTCCTTCCCCATCCCCACATCTTATAAAAGGCAAAAGGAGAAAAAAAATCTATTTATGTTAGCAAAAGTATCCAACATAGGAGAAAAATAGTATGTAATTTTCATATTGTTTTAATGCAATTAAAAGAAGAGTCCAAATTCCAGGGATCAGATGTTTAAAAGTAATAGGAAGGTAGATTCTGCAGTTGTAAAGGGTTATAACTGACTGTTTCAGATGTATTACTTTTTTATAAAATGCAATCAAAGCAAGACACAACTTCCCGAAACTGAAAAATGACAGGCCTACTCATATATGCAACGGAGTAGCGCAACAATAAATGAATGGAGACACATGTATTTTCATTGCACTCCATCACAGCTAGAGAGGAAAGTTACATAGGGGAAAATAAATGTGGTAAAAAGAATATAAATCTTTCAATAACAGATCCATTATAATAAAATAAAAATCCCCAAGTCCCTGATATCTACAAAGTGAAGCACTCCAATTCTGCCACAAATAAATAGCTTTTCCTAACAACCACACAGGTCCTTTATCAGTGATCATACCAAATGATCTTAGATATCCTTAATATTAAAAGAACATTTTCTTACTTTTTTTAAAAAAAGAAGAACTTATTAAGCTTTCAGGTACAGCTGAGAAATACTGCGCATGCATTCTTCAGAAATACAACTTGAAAATATGCAATCTGACACTTCCTCTGATAAAAAATGGAATTTCTTCTGTTCACAAATAAAATTCAGCTTCCCTGACATTTGCATAAAACATATTAAAGTTATTCCCCATCATTTCATGAAAGAGAAAACAGCAAGATGCTGAATTTACAATTGCAAACCTTCAATGTTAATGGTCCAGTTCAATCCATTCTGAATTGTTCTAAGTTTGTTTGTTTGTTTGTTTTGTCAAGCATACATTGGATAATAGATATAAGTATAAACATAATTATGAATATATGAAATGAATACAAATAAGAACATTAGGACAGGGGACGGTAGGCACGTTGGTGTGCTTATGCACGCCCCTTACAGACCTCTTAAGAAAGGGGTGAGGTCAATAGCTTAAAAGAAAAGCGTTTTAGGATTTTCACTGCATCTAATCTAGTGCAGAGGTCTCCAACCAGTGGTCCGGGGACTACTGGTGGTCCGGGAGAAAATTTTGGTGGTCCACAGCGCACCCAGGTGGAAGAGCTGCTCCAGGATGACCAATGCGCCAGTCCTGTGACTGGAGCTGAGAGATAAGAGAAAGAGACAGAGAGAGGAGAAAAGAGAGACAGAGAGAGATACAGAGATGAGAGAGATGAAAGTGAGAGTGATACAGAGAGAGATGAGAAAGAGAGATGTGAGAGAGAGATGAGAGATACAGAGAGAGATGAGAAAGAGAGAGATACACACAGATAGAGATGAGAGACAGAGAGAGAAAGAAAAAGAGAGATGAGAGAGAGATGAGATGACAAATCCCGGTGTTTTGTTTTCTGTGGGAAATGCGTCCAAATGGCTCTTTGAGTGTTTAAGGTTGCAGAAACAGGTGGCCAAGCTTAAGTGCCTGAAGGACCTCATGCTGACACTGCGAGTCCAGGCACTTCAGTGAGCGGCGCACTCGATTCCAATTAGTTGTCCATGGGATTTAAAATTATGAATTTGGTGGTCCCTGAGGTCTGAAAGATTGGAGACCCCTGGTCTAATGGTCTTTCAAGGTCTTCAGATTAAGGTGAACAATGTAAATAATATTGAATTTGAATAGCAGAATTCATAGCCTATTTTCTTTTTCCTTTTCCTGGACATATCTTGCTTTTCTGTTTGCAACTTTCTCTCTGAAGACCTGGAGAACTCAAATACTTGAAAACTTGTTGGCCTTTTTGGGGTGATGATAATCAAATCGACTCTCTAACGATGGGATCTTCTTCCCCACAAATCAATATTGTAAGATGAAATTGCACCATCTTCCATTAGCAGTCAGATGCAAATTATGGCAACCCCAAGCTCAAAGGGTAGCTTGTTGTGTATGATAACCAGTCCTCCAACTCTTTCTGGAAGCTGCAGGTCTTCCAAGATACCGAAAAGTTCCAAATGAGGGCAACATTTAAGCATTTGGCAAGAAGCACAGTCACGTATGCAGCCGAAGTTGAAATGATCTTTATGCGCCCATTTTTCTAACACCATGGGCTTTGTAGACCGAATGGCCCATTTATTTTGGACTGCAAGGTTCATGGCGTTTAACAAGAAATTCCAGGAAAACACGCTCAAGAGAGCCTAATGCAATATGGATTTTTGTGCCAGGTGGACAAGTCTCTCAATTTAATGGGATGCTTTGTTTTAATATTTCAAAACTCCCGAGATTCAAAAAAAGACAGAAATGAACATGTTCCCATCACGTGACAAGTTGTTACACATCTGTGTTAATATTTTTGACCCATTAATCTCGTCGCTGGGTTTATTTCTTCTGAAGTTTAATTTCTTTTAGTAATGACTTTTTAGAAAGCAAATATCAAATAATTAAGTTCCAGCTCTTGCTGCTCGCTTCTCTGTGGATCAGTAATGAAAACCCTTCGTACTTCAGAGCAACGGTGTAATTATTTTTTATTGCAGCTTTCCGCTTTCAATTTCTCCACAGAAAGGATTTTGACAAACGAAAATATCGAACCTTAGGGTAGACAAAATTCAGCTAAAAAACAAATTAGTCCTCTCAACTTTTGTCTCCAAAAAGATTGGGAATAACTTGGTGAAAGAATACACATTCTGCAGAGAGATAGGGGTCCAGCAAAAATCCAAAACTTTGGAAGACTAAAACTCTGCTCCCAGTGATCAACTCAGATTGGATCCTGCCACATTATCCTGGGACGTGCATACCGTATATACTCGAGTATAAGCCGACCCGAGTATAAGCCGAGACCCCTAATTTTACCCCAAAAAATTGGGAAAA
>JAOYMU010000001.1:100696939-100712992 GCA_025802295.1 Psammodynastes pulverulentus | reverse complement strand
TGGTGTTGTTTCTAGCCTAATCTTTATTGCCCTGCTTACAGAAACTGCCTCTTGGTTAACCCATATAACAGCTAATAGTTCTTGGCAGTACGCCCAGACTTACTGTCGCCTGAGCTCCACCCAGTCACATGATCACCCAGCCTACCCAGCTGGTCATTAGGGCAGAGAAACGGTTGTTAAATTATTTGAATCCCACCACTGGACCATACCCTCCTGGCCAGGGTCCCCAGTTGCTAAGCACATTACAAGTTCTCTTTTACAGAAACAGTATTTGCATCATAAAAGATGGACAGCTGGATAGTTATGAGTTCTTCCCTATCATGTTCTTTCATCCAGTTTCAAGAATTTGTAATGGAATATCCAACACGCCTAAAGTCATCAGTTCTATGATAGAAGCAATCTGGCACAATTTAAAGCCTTAAAAGCTTTCAGTCCTCTCTCATACAAAAAGTTTCTAAAATAAACAACCACAAACAGAGAACAGATCAATTTATGGAAGATTAAAAAAATGATTTTTTTCCATAATAAGAAAAATGGGATGTACTCAAGATTCATATTAGCATTTTATTTCTTTACATAAAGTCTTAAAGTATGCGCAAGACATCAAGTTATCAGATGTTCAAACCCATGATTAAAGCCAATCTGTCTGTCTTTCTCACTCACATAAAAAAAAATAGATAACAGGCTATAAATACAGTAAAAGAAGATATTTACAATATGAAGGTAAAACATCCATCGAACTTGACTATTCATGGAAAAGTCTATTTTGTTCAGTTTGACATCTGGCTTCTTTTACCTCCAATCAAACCTACAGCTATACTATTCCATGCAGGTCTTCCATCCAAGAATTAACAAGGTTTGAGCCAGTTTCTGAGTTCTGACAAATGCTGAAACTATTTGCATATTAAAAGTAGATAGGAAAGTAAAAGCTAAGGGGTTCTCTGTGTTCCCACTAACTGATTTTTTATGGAAATGTGACATAAATTGGAGCTTATAATGATTAAGGGGGGGAGGGGGAAGCAGCTGAAAGGCAGTCTGTGGACAACAAGCGTAAGCAAGAATGCGTTTGTTTTTCCAAGATTTTAAACAACACCTGGTTTCCTATACCGTAGTTATCTGCAAAACACAAAATAAGCACATTCTGCATTTACGATCCCTAAATATAAAGACTTAAAAACACGAATGCTGCCATATTTCATTGTTCAAGTCATACATATAAACTGAGCCATTTAAGTCATTATTAAGGTCAATGTAAATTTAACTTTCCTATTTTTAATCTCAACATGTGATTAAAGTTACAATCCTTAACATACTGATGTGTAATGAAGCCTTACTGAACTCTGATAGACACGGAACTGCATTCAGAAATGCTGTTTATTTGTTAAATTTGGCTGCCACCTGATCAATGAATATCTTATTCATACTCAAAGCTTTTCCTGATTTTTCAAGGTTGTTCCACCGTTCTGACTTTCAGAACAATAGGACAATTGCTATCCATTAGCAATGTGTGTCAGAGGCTTAGCAACCACAGTATAAGGATCTTTGCTCATCTTACCTTGCAGTTTTTTCAACACAGCTACTTCCATTTTCAGAACTTGCTTTGGCTGCTGCGCTGACTCGACCTTCAGTGCAACGTTCTCTCGAGTAAGTATGTCCATTGCATCGTAAATTTCTCCAAATCCTCCACCTCCAATTTTCTTTATCTGTAATAAATAAGACTATCAATCTAGTGCATTATTTAAAAATTATATTTTTGTGTTACCTAATATAAACTTTGAATATTGTCTAATTATCGTACTAAAATATTTAAACTTTATTGCTTCATTATGTACATTTATTTTTTTATTATGGCTGAGAAATAAATTAAGCCAAATAATAGAAATTCTAAAATAACATTGTTGGTTGTATATTTGTTTCAGAAAACTAAAAAAACTCCATGATAATACTGTTACAATCAAGATATTAACATCCAGAATTTGCACGTTCCCCATCAGTTACAAAGTTAGAATCATGCAAAGTATAAGACTGCTAGAAAAATGTACTAAAATAGGATTATCATCTGTTTAAAATAAATCTTAGCCACTTATACATAGGAATTTTATTTGGAAATATAGTTTCATATGTAGATTTAATCAAATGGAAAACATTGATTTTTCTTGATTGTTAAATAACAGGCACCCATTGCAAACGCTATAATTCTAGAAACAGCTTTCATACCATAGAAGCAAGAATATATTTTCTAAATGCTGTCTATTACTTAAAAAGAACACGTAATACCTCTAGACTTTTTTAGAATAGCATTAAAATATAATAGTTAATATAAAAATAATTAATGTAAAACTACATGTAAAATTTTAATTAAAAGACTTTAGTTCACTAACAGATTAAAATTATTCCATCTGATCAACTAAATATAAAAACCATTAAGAAAAATATGTAAATGTCTTATTTATTAATTAAATTTATTTAATTTAATATGAGATATAAAGGTGTCTCAAATATTTGTTGTAAATATAAAGGTACTCTCTATCATCTTTGGTGGACTTGTGACAAAGCAAAGAAATATTGGGGCCAGATTTTTCATCTTAATTCAGAAGATTCTTAAAACAAACTAAAAAATTGAAACATGAAGTTTTCCTTTTAGGACTGTTGGATATGGAACATGAAAAAAATTGGAACTTTGTTATTATATATGTACAGTAGCAATTATTTTCTACATGAAAAAATGGAAAGACATGTCAATCCCCAAGTGGAAGAATGGATGGAAAAAGTGATGAAATTGATGGAGATGGGCAAAGCTACCTATTTAATTAAAGAGAAGAACTTATCCAGTTTTGTTTCTACATGGAAACTGCTTCTGGACTTTATGCTCAAAACAGAAAAAAAACGAAATTCTGATTTTAGATTTTGATGACTAAATTACTTTTGAAGTTATAGAAATGGCTTGTATCCATGGTGGCACAGTGGTTAGAGTGCAGTACTGCAGGCTACTTCTTCTGACTGCCGGTTGCCTACAGTTTGGCAGTTCAAATCTCACCAGGCTCAAGGTTGACTCAGCCTTCCATCCTTCCAAGGTGGGTAAAATAAGGACCAAGGTGTTTGGGAGTAATATGCTGACTCTGTAAACCACTTAGAGAGGGCTGTACAGCACTGAAAAGCAGTATACAAGTCTAAGTGCTATTGGTATTGTTATTGTATCTACTAGAAATATAAAGCAAAAAGCTGAGTTTGCAACTGTACTTTGTATTCTACTACACCAAAGAGAATCAGAAGTCACTGCTTTTCTTTTTCTTCCTACCTTGCATTCCTTTCCCTCTTTTTATTCTTTACTTCCATTTGTATTTTATACCACAATAAAGTTTAATAAAAACTTAAAAAATAAAAATATGTAAGTATGGTTGATTTAAATGAACTATATTGGCTGTAGAATTATCTGCTCTGGGATCTTTAAATTGGGTGGGGGAAGCAGATCACTTGTCTATTACCATCTGCTGTTATCAGGCTGGCAGGCTAAGGGAGAACTCCATCTTGCTGCAGTCTTGTAAAAACTTTCTAGATGTAGCATTCATTCTACTGTGAGACAAGTACTGAACATTTGTCCATTTGGCTGCAGTGCTCAACAACCCTGTTATATACTCTATTGATACGGGAAGCAGATATTTCTCTACCAAGAAATATTTCTTCAGAGCTGAAGAAGCTTCTTGGATGAGAAGCAAAACATCTTCACAGAAAAAACAAGAAAGTCCGGTTGCCTCCTGAAAAAGCACCTTTGGGACAACCATGACTGGGATGACTGAGAATCTCTACAGACTTTTAGCTCTACAGATGTTTAGCTAGTTTGGGATGAACACCCTTTGAATGGTGTGGGAGTAGGAATGGATTTCCAGAGAAAAAATTGCAGACTACAGTAACCAGGAACACTACTCAGGTGACCCTGAGGACACAGCTAAACCTCCAAGTGCTTCAACAACCTTCTAAAAGGATTCAAATGACCAGCTGTCTGCAAGGAATATAAATCCTCCCATTCCCCACTATCCTGTCAGAGCTGAAGAAGCTTCTTGGATGAGAAGTGAAACATCTTCAAAGAAAAAAAAAGAAAGTCCAGTTGCCTTCTGAAAAAGCACCTTTGGGATATCTTTGGAAAAGTTCCCTTCTCACAACCGATTCTTCACTTGTATTCTAATGGCCTTCTCAATGCATATCAAACAAGACTTCAAGCAGGCCAGTCAACTGGGATAGCACATTCTTGAATTCTAAATGATATTTTGGTGCCCAAAATATCCTTTATCTTGGTACCAGACTTTTTTTTTTTTGAGCTTACAGCAGTATTTAATACACTTGACCATTTTGAAACAGCTATCAACATTATCATCCCTGGATATCCCTGACTGAGTACTTTATTGGTTCTTTTCCCCCACTTCCTTCTCATTGTTTTGCAATGTTGCATGGTAGATTTTTAGTCTTGGGAATTTCTCCTTAGTACATTTATCCCTCAGAGATCAGTCCTAGAACCTATTTTGTTTATTTTTCATACTCTTCCCTTGAGTATTCAGATTCAGATTCAAGTCTTTTATTATCATTATTATGATGTTTATACTCAGTCTATCAATTTTTGGACCCTTGATAACAATGCATAGTCAGCCGTGACAGACTGTCTTAATTGTTTTTATGTTGGATGTCTTCCCATTACCTCAGACTGAATATAACTAAGATGCACATCATTATCTTTTGGCTCTTTTGTCCTTTCCAACAGCTATTGTATCTTCAGCCATCGTCCACAGGGCTCCCAAATTAGACTCTTTACTGATGATGACTTGACATTCTGATACTTATTAATTTTACACTAAGAATAAGTAATTATCATTTGATGAATATGTGTAAGATCCAGGAGTTCTGAAAAAAGATACTGTATTTTATTGAATATGCTTTAGCTGTGTCATTGCTAATTACTAAAATATTCTTCTGGCAGGTATTTCTCATTCCTCTCTCTGCCTCCTGATTGTAGCGCAGAAAAATCCTGTTTGGGTTGTTCTGGATATGACACCCTATTCTCATATCTTATTATACCACAAAACACTAAAATAAAGGAGAGAAATAGCACATGAAATGTTGTGTGGAATGGTAGAGTTAAAAATAGAAAGAGAAAAAGTTGTTATAAACTAGATTTACCTATATACTATATTTTTTTTACCTAATGCCTTTATTTGGTTTATAATTTCTTACTTCTTTTCTAAGCTTTATATAATAGTACTTACTCTAAAAGAGAATATACATTTAAAATCATTTTCCATCACACATAAAAAACCTCTTACTCTTAAAAAAACAGGACCACAAGCACCCATCATTTTCTCTCAAAAATACATATTGCACCTTTCCCTCTAAATATTCCTGTCTCACTCAGACACACACAGATCCATTCAGTCAAATATATGCTCCTCCTACTTCCCTTAAATTCTCTCCACTCATTTATCCCCTGCTGGATTTTTCAGCTTCCTCCTATGAATGGGTGTGTGTGCGTGTGACAGAAACAAAGAGAGAGAGAGAGAGAGGAGGAGGAAGGGGGATTATATGTGTTCATTAACTAAAAAAAACCAAGAAACCTCTGCAGACATCAAGGAGATTGTGTTTAGACAGTTAATCTCAAACATAGAAAGGGAAAACAGGTTAACTTAGACCAGCAAAGAATGCTTGGAAAATTGCACCATACTAGCCTAATAAAGGCAGAACTATTATTATACAATTATTATATTTTATAAGTTATTATAAAATATCATGTAAGAATGACTGAAAAGGAGGAACTGTGAAGTTTTCAACTACGCAAGAACCCAGGAAAAGAGCAGGGGCAGAACACTGACTGATAAAGCAGCTAACCAGCTGTAACACATAGGAATCCATTCCTGAAAAGCATTGATAATATTATTATATTTTCATTATTTCTTTGCAGCCATCATATTAGGTAAGCCATAACCTGATTATTTATTTATCATGCTGCTGAAGACCGTATTTAAGAAGGATGTAATGCACTATCTCCACCTGTCTTGCAGTTTATAGCTATGTCTGCTCTCTTAAATTATATACATAACATTTTGATCTCTTTTTATTTGATTGGAATTTTATATAACCAAACATCTGAAAAAAAATCAATAAAACTATTTCATACTTACCACTTTCCATCTTTCTTTTACCAATATCCCCACAGTAAGAATATCCGGCTGTTCCCCTCCTCCACTCATTGCAATCTCTGGGGTGGTACAGCGGCTATGCAAAGCCTATGTCAGTAGAGACCGTCAAGTTCCCAGAAGTGGCTTCCATTTAAGCAGAGTCTATAGAAACAAAACAGCTGTATATGAAGCCAGGCTAATAAAATCATGGCCAAAAAAGAAATGTTCTTAATCTTATTTTAACTAAGTTATTTTCCAATTTCACAATGTTGAACTGAAAGATCGACAGCAAATTTCAATAGTAATTAAGTTGCAGAAACAAAATATCTTAATATATTTGATTATGAACGTGAGGTCAACTAACAACTTTTTGTCCTTTGTATATTCTAAAGGATATCTAAAATAAAAAGATTCTGCAAAAGTATAAAATCTTGCACAACATTTTGTAGAAAGGTTTAAGAAAGTCATAAAAAATAAACACCACGATGTTTCTGAATGCACTGCAACTCAACAATTGTATCAACTCAACAATTTTTGAACTACTTCTAGTATTTCAGTATTAGCTCCATATTCAAGCAGAAACCTTAATTGATAATAATGACTTTACTTTACATTAAAAATATATAAGAGATTATGCTTCATGTAATTTTTTTTGTTCATTGCCACAACACATTATATAGTAGCTTGTTTCCTTTCCCCCCAAAAACTACACAACAAACATAAGTAGGGCAACAAAGCAAATGCAAAGGAAAATATTGCTACTAAATTTACAAGATGATAATCCAAATGACGTATGAGATAAAGGTGCACTCCAGTTCCCCTCCTTTTTATTCCATTCAGAAACAAATTGAACAATCAACTCTCCATCTATCAAAACATTGGCCCAAAGTGAGCACTTTATACACTTGCTGAATACTATCAAGAAGAGTTGCTAGAAATGAACTGCTCAAAAACAAAGGTCATGGTATTTGCCAAGAGACCTAAGACACACATATCTGGTGGCTAAACAGAACAGTCAAGACCTTCAAATACCACGAGTCGTTTTTCCATGACACAGCATGGAAATCCCAAGCCAGCTATGTCATCTTAAACACAGAGAAAACCGCTTCAGCTCTACAATCCTTCTACTTCCTCGAAGGTGTTCAGCACAAATCCATAGCGCTCAAAGCCTTCTTGACCAAAGACCTGAGCTCAGTTCCTCTTGGGAGACCATTACCCTCCTTAGAAAGAGTTCACTCTAGGTTGCTGAGATCTTCTAAGTACCCCACTGCATTTCAAATGTAGCGCTTCATTGCAGCCTACTCAAAATAGAAACTTCCACCTGGATTCAAATTCTTTCATATTGTCTTAAGCTTCTTTTTTTCCCCAGTCAGCTTGGTCCCTTTAATTATAACTTATAGTTCCCAGTTTCCCTGGTATCAGGCAAATACATGACAATTTAAAATCCTATGGCTTCCCATGTGCATCGGTTATCCTGAAGGGCTACAAACATGCATTAGCCAATTTTGATCAAAGTGTCATTGCCTTAGAGCTATAATCAGATTGGTCACTTCTGAGTAAGCATATAAATTTAATAAATACCAGAACATCCTTTTTGAGCTGAAAAAATCCAGACAACTGCTAGATAATAGCAAAAAGCTGCCTGTAACTTTTTCTTGCTATCTAATAACAAGCTCTTGTAACTCAGATTGGCTAACCCTACTGAATTGTACAAAACTTAATGATATTTTAGCTAGAAATGTTTCTGTTGCAGTTGTTCAAAGAGTTAAGGTACACAAATACTCAGTGTTCCCCAAAAATAAAAAAAAAGCCTACTAAGGAACTGCCGAAAATTGAAAGAGCACAATATACATATCATAATGTGCAGTTACAAAGAGAACAAAGCAGTAATGCAGCATACTGACTAAGATTCCAAGGTATGAACTAGCGAGTCTCTTATTAAAGCCTAACTTAATAATTCATTTGATGAAATCAGGCAAGACACTGATTCAGTCCAGACATCATGCCAGTTATTTGTTACCACGAAAATAAGGATGCTAACTCTATTTGTCTTTCTGATCTTTTCCCACAGAAGTGAATTTCTGTGGGAAAAAGAAAGCTATTACCAATGCCTATACAAAACCTGAAAATATGTTAAATACAAAAGTAATCAAGAATTAGTAAATCCCTGTCAAACAGAGTTTGAAAATAGTTCGGGTCATAACTTTGCTTCTGTATAACAATATAGCTACTGCAGCTAAGTAGAATTTATATATTAACAATTTCCATGTTATTTATATTTTTATTAAAATGTATACATTTGTCTCATAGTAGTTTACTTTGAACTATACAAAATATTAAATCAACAATTAAAAATTAAATTAGAATCATCAATAATTAGGTAGAAAGTATATTTTCAGATACCTTTAAATGTAAATAGATTCTGAATTTAGCAATTAGTACATTTCAGAGAATTGTTGCAACTATACAGAACATTTACATTATGGGGGAAATGCAAATCTAGCCATGATTAGACATACTTAATTACATAAGGATTATTGTAACAATATTTGCATAATGTGCTGAGATAAACCCTTAGGTAAAAAGAGCATGTGAATGCTATTTTTAATTCCTGAGGAGCCAAATTTTATGCAAGGAATCAGACTCACTGTGCAGTACAAATTCAAAACATATCCCTTTAATGCAGACACTGTAACTTAGTTTTGCTGTGGGTTACAATGTCTGCATTAAAGGGAACCAAGATGGCATCTATTCACCTGATATAAATCTTGGGTAAAACAGTGTGTTAAAACAACACTCTCATGTTTTTGTTACCTTAAATTTCTCTCAAGTATCTATGTTTAGAAACTGGTTCAAAATACTGAAATATTTTGATTGGAAGTGGTTTTAGGCAATGTTTTTCCTTTTTTATTGATTCTATTTTTATTTGAGCCCAAATCAATTATGAGTTTATCACATTTATATCTTTGAAGTCTTTATTCTTTCCAAATGAGTATTCTTTCATGTATAACAATGAGAAAGGCATTATACATTCTATAGACATTTCAAATACAGTTGATAAGAACATAGAAAAGGGCTTTTCCATGATATATTCACACAAAAACTTTGTAAGGCTTTTTTCCCCTCCATCTTAACAGTTTTCTATGAAAAGATGAAAGAAGCAAATTACAATAGCAGATGACATCATCTGGGTCGTCCTAAAATCCTATGAATGAAACAGAGTGGTGGCAGAAATAATTCCCTTTTGAGAACCACCCATAGCTTTGAATAGAGTTCAAAGGAAGTTTTGCCCATTGAAAACCCATGCCCCTACTCTGGTGAGATTTTACCATCTGAAAATCTTTTTGTTGTTATAGACTTTTCATCTTACACTGTTCGAGTTATCTGCTTCTGGCTTATAATCATCTTCTTCAAATAACTGATAATCCTTGCATCCAACTCTCAGAATAAAAATGATTATTTTCATACTGTCAACAATGCAGGTCTTAGCACTTCAATAACTTTCTATTCCATATTCAGACACTTGGCTGCTGCTATGGTGTAACAAACCAAAGAATGTTACTATTTTGACTCAGGAGAGGTAGCAAGTCTATAGTCATCAGGAAACAGATGCAATTAAAATCATGAAATATATAATGATTGAAGATGGTTACAAAGAAAGGCATCCGGACATTATTGTATTCTACAGTTATTTTGCAGTTACCAACTGGTGAAATACTCAGTTGCTATATGATGATTTTCATAACTTTCTCCTGAACATTAATATTAATAAGAATTGAACTTTGAAATGTAACTTTCTTGTGCCCCACCAACCTACAGCAAGTTCTAGATCTTGTTGTATATAGTTAGAAGAAGTGGGTCCCAAGCAGCTAAAGAATATTAAAGCACTTATAGAAGACTTAAGAAATTCCCATCACATCTACTACAATGACTGTATACACTTGTTGTCTTCTGTGTCAGGAACACACCGTAATGTCAGGCTTCTCTTAACAAGTTAAGTAGGAACAAACAGATATTAAGAACACAGAAGCTTTGATAAGTAAGCTTATTGTAAAAAAGCTAACGAACCAGTTACAAAAAATTCCAGTAATGGCAATGTAGCAAACGTAAGTTATATTTATCATGGAATCAAGGTTTATCTTCTTCTTGCATCTTTTTTCCTGCCTAATAGGGTAAGACTCTTGTAGCTATTCTCTTTTTGACAGGAGAGACTTATAATTTCTATTTATGCCTTGTTTTAGCAATGGACTACTCTGGTTTAAGTCTTTCTAAATCTGATCACACGAGAAGTAGCTTTCACAATAGGTTTCTAGCCCAATTATACTTTTTGCTAATATGTATTAAAAAGTTATCTATTTGAATTTCTCTTTTCCATTTGTGATACAGACGCCAAACTTCGTAATTATTTTGCTATTACTGCTGTTCCTCATCTAGTTTACAGATTGGATGAGGAATAATACATTGAAATTGAAGTCTAAAGGTCTGGTGGTGCAGCGGTTCTCAATAACTAGAATAGATGTTTTCTATCCTAGGATATTTTTTTCTCTGAGAAATCAACCCTGCAATTTGGAAGCGATTTAGACCTTTCACTGTCCCTGAGTGCCAGGTCAGTAGTACAATGGCTTGAAGTCCTTACTTCCATCTGTGTATGATTTATCATTCTATTGCATAGACATTTCAGCAGTTTCAAAATCTGGCAGATGCCTATCAGCAGTATTCACTGAATGCATATAGAATTTATTTTCATAAAGCTGTATTGGGTCCCAATTATTTTTCATGCAAAACTCAAGATGCTTATTAATTATCATATATAAATCTTTGTATGGCTTGAAGCCCCCTTACCTAAGGAATGGCTCACTCCAAATTTTGTTTGTGGGAAATAGATTCCATAGAAAATATTTTTTTATAAGCCCATTTAAAGTTAACTAGACTGTGGCCTTCTTGGTGTCGGTCCAACGTTCTTGAATCCCCTCCCCAGTCAATTGTGTTATCTTTTTTATAGTATTTTCAGAAGAATCTTAAGCATATTTTTGTTAATTATCTCCTTGCTAGGAATACTGCCTGTTTTGCTACCTAATTTTAACTACTATCTTCTTATATTTATTCATTTTTAAAAATTTAATCACATTGTAGTGCATAGATGGTATAATTATATGATTTCAATTATGCCTCATTTACTGAGGAGCTTTGGGAGATGCAATAGCAAAAGATAACCTTAAATTTGGTAAAGGAAGTTCAGAAATGAATTTACCAAACATGAGTCTGAGATAATTTTAAGCTAAACTACAGAAATAAAGATGGCAAAGCATTTATGCTTCTCCCTTTTGAAGAGTGAGAAAAAGCAATGAGGTTCTGTTAATTATTTGGGTAACATTTTGGCAAAAGCAAAATATTCTGGACAGGAAGTGAAAAACAGGGCAGTATATCTGCCATATGTGAATTGGACCCATGATTCATCTCGTTCCCATGTAAAACCAGTAAATATGTGACAGGATGGATCAACAAGATTGTCAACACTTCACTGGGAAAGGAAATGATGGCTGTCCCCTTGAAAAAATAGGCTCCTCCTGAAGAGACATTCTGTAGATCCAGCCATAGTGGATAACTATTGTGCAATTTATAACCTTTTCTTTATGGAGAAGGTTGTTGGTGAGGTTCCAACAACAGAATATTATAGAGAAAATGGGATTATCTGGATTCTTTTCAGTCAAGTTTTAGACTAGGGCATGGAATCCTGCATTGGGTTGCTCAGGCAGTAGAAGGCTTGACCTAATTCTTGTTGGTTGTCAGGGCCTGGATGCAACGAAACAAGTTGCTACTGTTAGTATGCCAGTTTCAGCCTTTATGAAGAAATAGGCCTGACAACAGTGACTCACACTCTTGTCACCTCTTGTATGTATCACTTTAATTCACTCTACATGAAGACTGTCAGGAGCCACAGTTGGTTCAACATGTAGTAGCCTGCCTGTCATTAGGTAATAGCCATTACTTTTACTTGAACATTACACTGATGTTGAAGGTTCTGCAGTGGCTATCCATAAGCTCTGGGGTACAATTCAAAGTTATGATTCTAACATTAAAAGCTTGGCATCTCAGGTAATCATCCGCTTCAAATCAAACCTATTAGACTTGGCTACCTTTTCTGCATGGGGATCCCGAGTGCTCTCTCTCCTAACTTTGAGAGGTTCAGAAAAGGGGCAAGTGTCATTGGTTCTTTGTGGCAGTCTCTATTCTCTTGAAAAGTCTCCCTCTAGAGATCCACATGGTGTTGTCCCTCCTGTAATTTAAAAAAGCAATGGAAATGGAGCTCTTCCACAGCGTTTTAACGGTTATTAGTGGAAGCCAAGTTATTTTAATCCTGATGATTTTAGATTGCATTGTAATATTTGCTTTGGATACTATTTTATTTTGATTGTCATTATGTTCTATTGCAAACTACTTCAGGCTGGCCTCATGGTTCAGAGCATATGGTATATAAATGAAATACATAAATGTTTCCTTGTAAGATACGTGTTTATATTTTCCAGCATGGAAACAATTCATATAATTCAACTATCAAAACTCTGTTTTTTTTCTCCTTATTTTATCTGTTTCATGAATTCTCCTATTTCCCCTTATAAAAATTACATTCTCTTCCCTCAGCTGCATCATATACCAAATTCTTTATTGGGATCAGTTATGAAATCCTACAAACCAGATTTATTTTCATTGCCTTATAACAGTCCACAACCCCTGTAATTTTTCACAGTATTCTTAGTATATATATTTTTTATTAGAGTATCTGGTAAGGCTTTGCAAATCCTTTAAAAGAGGTGTTTCCAAAAAATGTGGAAAAGCACTCTTTTCACATTTTTTTATGCAGCCACATCTTTTCTCTGATTTGATGGCTATTTTAGTAACTGCTCCTGGCTGTCTCCATAACCAATGAAAGATTGGACTGAAGAAAAGTGGGGTATATAAACACCCATACATAGGCAGGCAGAAGTACTTCCAAAGCAGTCTCCAAATACAGAAAAAAATAAGAATTTGAAAACAAGTGCTTTGTAATTCATTTCCACAGGTCTGTGAAAGATTGATGCAGTCCTAATGCAGAAAGCATCCTTCTTTTCTGATCTACAGGAAAACAATGAGTAGAACCGAATGAGGTATCCCACCCCTCTCTCTCTCTCTCTCATACACACACACAGGAACACATACACACAAATACATGACAAATTTGCTTAAGACCTTCTTCCATTCTTTGCATAAGCCCACATCCAAAAAAGGTCAAAACAACTACTGTATCCAAGGCACATGATTTGAATCATAGCTCAAATATTTAAAAGTCAAGATTACTGATAATACTCCAGAAAATCTGTAAAAGAGCAATTTATAAATGTTATTTCCACAAGAATACCAAAATTTATTGGAAAGGTTCCTGATTTCAGAATTTATCGGCCATTTCAAGTTCTGGTATATTTTATTAATAAATTAAGAGTAGCTATGCAAATACAGTCTAATGTGAGACAAATAAAAAGTTCTTACAAAACTTATTTCTTTGGGAAGGTTGGAGAACTTATACAATGATATATTTACTGGGGGGATATCAAAACTGAAATCAGTGAGGCTTACATTTGATTAAGAACCTTTAAGCATGAGAATCTCAAGATCAAAATCAAGATCAATGATGGAAATGTGTGAAAAATAAAACATGTATCTAACATTCCATCTTTCCATTCTAATGGAATAGTATTTATCAGTAAAACAGACTTTCACTATCCACTCCATCACCTTATATTTTCTTGGGAGACGAGGGGGGCTCTCAAGAGCAGGTATGAGAGAATGGAGGAAGCCAAAAGGGATGGGAGATGAAGCACTGATATAGTATTGGCTTTTGCTATTTACCATATCATGATTATTCAATATTAATATGAAAAATGAGAGCCACTTTGGGGTAGTGGTTAAGGCATCAGGGTAGAAAATGAGATATTGAGGTCTAGTCCCATCTTAGGCACAAAGCTAGGTGGGTGATCTTGGGCTAGTCACTTCCTTTTAAGTCCAAGGAAGGGGGCAATGGCAAACTACGTCTGAACAATGTTGCCAAGAAACTGCAAGGCAGTTGTCCAGGCAGTCTCCTAGAATCCTTACATAGCCACAAGCAGACTAAATATACTCCCCCTTGAATTCCATGGACCCTTATCTAACTCCAAGTAGGTATTAACTGTTGAGAAGATTCCTGTGCACAGGCTGATAACAATAAAACAGTTTAATCGGACCTCCCCATGTGTCCCTGGTTTCTATCATCTGACAATCAGAGAGGATTTTTTTAAAAAGTATAATTCATGCATTACAGCAAGAAAATAACCGAGTCTTCTTTATCGGAACTCTTTGACAAGCTAAAGTCCAGATCAGTTCATTGTTTCTTACAAACCACACACCTATGAACACTTTACTGATTATCTTCAACTTTTGAAAAAGTTTCCTAATCACCTTTCAAATGTGTAAAAATCAACTTATGTGCATATTATAAAAACCTTAATTCATTTAACAAGGCATTTCTCAGATAAACTTGAATATTATATACAGAAAATGCTACAGCAAAGATGTCTAACGAAGTACTGGAGTACAGAACATTGAGCATATCACTAAAAGGAAAAGTCACACTGCGCCTCACTGGCCATGCCATGCAGGAGAATACACTGGAGAAAGCTATTATGTTTGGAAGAGTTACCAATAAAAGGAAACCCAGGCTGTCGGAAAAGCACAGTGTCTGGACACTATCAAAGCTGACACCAGACAGAACATAGAAAAACTAAAAAAAATAAAAAGTGCAAGATTGGAAGATATGGAGAGACCTGGCCCATAGAATGGCAACAGTTGGACTCAACTGAATGGATAATATCATCATCACTTAATAACCAACTCCTTTTAATTGATTGGATACAAAGATCTAATATTAAGAACCACAACTGTATTGTTATGACAGAACAGAAAGAAAAAAGCCTGTAATTTCTGAAACAAATGTTTTCCTGCTCCAACTACAGGTAGTTTTAAGGTCTTTAGCAGAAGATCATACCTGTCACTTTGAAAGGAAAGTACATACTGGTATATAAATGTATTCATAACTGTATGCAACTGCTTGTTGCAACAGTCATGTTTAGACTCAGTCTCCATCTGCCTTCATACTACAGACTATTTCTTTGATTAAAAGACAACTGCATCGACATTACCTGATTTTAAAGTCAAGCTGCCTACCATCCGCCTCCTCCTCCCAATTAGTTCCCATCAATGAAAAGAGAGGTAAACAACCAAGCCTCAAGATAAAACTGTGATCTTTCACATTAAACGCAGCATAGAGCCCACAATGTTTGCTTGTTTGTTTTTTCACAACGCTGCTCGCTTAACTGTTGTAGCATCGCCAACAATCTCATTGGTTCGAGGCAAAGAAAGTTCGGCGATCCATCTTGCTATTTATCCAGTTGCGGCGCGCGCACTGAATGGGAAAACACAGGAGTCGGGACAAACTAACTATAGAAGATTAGAAGATGGGCCAGATCCTCTGCCACGCAAGGGTCAAGTTTCGGAGGCTTGGGGTTGGGTTGTTTTTTTGTGTGTGGGTTTTTTGGCTTGTTTTTGTTTTTTTTCATTGCAGCATTTCCGCCCCTTTCTGTCCCCGCGTGCGAAAAAAACAAAACAAAACAAAACCCGAACAACATCTCGAAGGCTATTGGATATCGCTGCCCTAAAGGTTGCCCTTCTCTCTCTCTTGTCTCCGAACAACCTTCGACTGCCGGGAGCCGCCCCCCCCCCTCCATCTTCAAAAGCGCATCCCCACGATGCTTCAACCCCGCCACCACAACGGCAAGGCGAAGAAGGGCCGTCGGCCGCCAGTTCCCTCCCCCCCCTTCGTCCC
>JAOYMU010000001.1:100657743-100668696 GCA_025802295.1 Psammodynastes pulverulentus | reverse complement strand
GTGGATCTCGTTTGCGAGATGGCTTGGCTGCTTTCCAAAATGGCTGTGCCTCGTGGTTGTCCTTTGTCTTCTCCTAAAATCCCACCTTCGTCGTCAGTGTTAAGTCGGGGGGTTAAGGAGGAGCCGGACGAGAGTTAACACAGCAACAAGCTTTATTCAATGATAAAAACAGAAGCGCTGAACACGCGGCCAGCACCGGCTTTATATAGCCGGCGCTGTCCAGCAGTTCAGCCATTGACGTGGCTACAATCTTCCCGCCGCGCGAGTTAACCAATGAGCGATGCCCTGGTGGGCTTTGCTCATTGGCTGCTGTAATATCTAACAATTACTTTTTGAAATTGAATGGCAAGGGGAAGCAGAGCTGGAAACTACCAACAAATTGATGGCATCCCACTCTAAGCTCTGTATGAATCTTCCATTGATTTTGTATAGATACAGCCGTGGAGACGTGATGGAATCTAGCAGGACATCATAGATCAGTGGCTTAGCTACTGAACAGCACAACCCCAAGGACAACTTTTGGTTCACCAAGAAAGACCTGAACAACTGCAAAGGAGGGACACCCAAGTCCTAAATGTACTGAAAACTACCAAGAAGTCCATCAAGCAGAACTATACTCCTCCATAGTTAAGAAACCAAGGTAAATTTAATGCTGCATCCCAATTGAAAACCCAATTAATATGGTGCAGGCAGTTGTTATCATTCATATACATTCCATCTGGATATACACAATCCAGGTCTTACGCAAAAAGAAAAAAGGAAAATCATTGGAAAATACCTACACAGAAACATATTTGTTTTGTGCCAATCAAAAAACTAACCCTACATATATACTTATATATTGCATTATTAAATTACTAACATTTAAGTAAATTCGGTTTGCAATAAACAAGGAAGCTAAGCAAATACAGTGTGACTTTAAACTTATTAAATAAATTATAGAACATGAGTGTTCTTTTAGCCACAATATCAATTTTTTTTCTAAATACAAAGCATTAAATCCTTACTGATTTAGTACAATCATTTATTGATCGAAATCATACATCACTTTTTTTTCTTTTAAAAGAATTCTGAATCAAACAGTAATAGTGAAAACAATATGCATTTACACTAAGAAAATATAGTATCTGCAAGTAAGACCTGCATCAAAGCCTCTAGAACTGATCAGAGTCTATTGAGATCAACTGATTCTGGAAGCTTAGAGGTCAGCTGATAATGGGGAAAGTCTCTTTAAGTACCCACTTCCTACACCATTTCATATTTTATTGATAATATCAATATACTAAATTAAGCCTGGCGCAGCCATTGATACATTCATAACTGGGGCAAACATGAGAAAAAGGAACAAATGGCCAGATGGGTTGCCAGGTGATACATCTGAAAATCAAAAACTAAAAAATCTTGTGCAATGATATTATCCTCACCAAAATGCTCTCTTCTGTTCACAGCTGTCGGAGAACATGAATCTACTTTTCTCAGGCCTAAGTCTACAGCCACTAATGTCAGAACTATGAGAGAAGTGGATATGATCAATGGACCTCTGGGCTCTATTCATTTTCTTGCACTGTTGGGTTAGGGAAGGTAGGTAGGAATGCACACAAATACTATTATACATATAAATGGAAAGAATACAAAACTTTGACAGAAGAATCTCAAAGTGATTTAATCTATTATTTAAAAAACATTAAAATCAAATATACCTTCATCTGCTGTTGTAGTAAGAATAATTTGGGTTATGTGTGCCATAGTAAACAAATGGAAGAGGTAGAGTTGATTGCAAGCTGAGCTGATAGCTGAAGGTTGCAAGCCTACATTATCCTCCCAATACAAAGATGGAAATGATAACACAGCTCCAACCTACAAAGGAAATAAGAAATTGGTTGCCTTGGCTTTCAAAATAATTGTTCAAAAGCAGCTATTCATGCAACATGATGAAATATGCTTTAAAAATAAAGGTTCTATAAATCTCACCCAAACAATCAAAACTAGACTTTTAAATTAATTAATGTTAAGATGGATACAGACACGAACTGAAATCAAATCCAAATGAAAACAAATGTCATCTCAACATATTATTTTCAACAACTACATAAAAGAACCGTTGCAGATATGATTCTAGAGGAGGAAAGAAAAACCCTGTATTGGATCTACTCAGTAAGTTTCAAAAAATAAGGAACATTAATATTAGTAGAAGCCATCAATACACTTACCAAAACATGAAAGAGGTCTACATCTAAAAGAGATGGTGTGTCTTCCACTTTTAAATTGGGCAAAAGAACTACAAAAGCAAAACCGACATTTCAGAAAGTGGCACAGTAAACTGAAATATATTGTTTGCATTATTGTCATGAGTATATCCCTTCCCTTAGGTCTCTAACTCCTCTAGACAAAGGATAACATATTCCAAAAACTCAAGCAGCACAACCTGGCATGACAGAGCAGTTACTGCCTTCATCTAGTATTTGCTGCCACCATCTTCTCCTTCCCTCCAAGATGGTTATAGGACCAATGCAAAATAAAATGTCTTCCCCTTTCTGTTAAAAAAGAAACACAAGGTCATGTTAAACCCTGTAGCTGGCAATCAATCTGGAGCACTCTGGGCCTTTCAGTGTTACCAAATTATAAGCTCCTCAAGGCAACAACCTGACTGTTTCAAATAGTACTTAAGAGTTTATTAAGACACACGGCCGCAAGGAAAAACACAGAGGTGCATTTAGAGAAAAGGATGGATTAAACTACAAAGGAGAAGTGGAACAGATTCGTCTAACAATGAGTTTAAGCCTAAAAAAAGCTAACTTGAAGAAAATTGCTAAGGTTTGAGCACAAACAAAATAAATTCAAAATAAAACAAAATAATAAAACAAATGCACTACACCTAGAAATTTGTTTGGGTTGCTTCCCTGTTTTGAATCCTAGAAAATTTCAGCTGCAAATCTGCACTGCTTTTACAGGCAGTCCTCAACTTACAACAGTTCATTGAGTAAACTCTTCAAAGTAATAACTGCATTGAAAAAAATGACTTATGACCATTTTTCACACTTACGACCATTGCAGCATTTCAATGGTCAGATGATCAAAATTCAGACCTTGGCAACTGGGTTCATATTTATGACCTTTGCTGTGTTTCAGTGTCTTTTGATCACCTTTTGCGACATTCGGACAAGCCAAGTCAATGAGGAAGCCAGATTCACTTAACAACTGAGCCATTAACTTGACAATTGCAGTGATTCACTTAACAACTGTAGCATGGAAGATTGTAAAATGTCTTGCTTAGCAATAGAAATTGTGGCTGTAAGTTGAGAACTACCTGTATTCCTTTTCTGCCTTCCCCACCAACAGCTGCTACTTCAGAAAAAAATCAACAAAACAAAAGCTTCCAACCAATTTTTTTTTTAAACATTTAATCTCAAAATGAGAAGGTTGTTCTTGCTTAGTTATTTAGCCAATTATCCCACACATAAGTATCTTTGTGAAGGAAAGGGTCAACAGGAGACAAATATTTATATATGTATATCATCATAAAGTGATACGATTTACATAGTTGTAATTTTGATACTATCATGATGTTTTTGATGACTGTTGACAAAAATCTACAAGTTAACAATGTATTTATTTTGATCTCATGGGGTGTCTAGAGCAGGGGTGGGCAAACTTGTCAGCTTTAAGACTTGTGGACTTCAACTCCCAGAGTTCCCCAGCCAGCATAGCTGGTCTAGAGTCTTGCAACACTAGATGTGCTTGCTTATATCTACGCTATTCACTGAAATGCACAACTGTATTAGGAAAGAAACATTTGGAAGAAGATTTCAAATATTTTCCAAATCTTGTGATGAAAAATACATTACCTCCTAGGAGACGTACAAGATGTTGTTGGACTACGTGTTGGGGTACTGTAGTCCTCTGAACAGCTGCAAATTGTACCAGTGCTTTAAAACCACTGTGCTAGAGTGCAAGAAGAAGCAGAAGGAAGTTTTAATCGCTTCATCCTCCACCACCACCCCCGTCTTGTTTTGTCCTCCCCTCCCCCCCTCCGGTCTTGTCTCCTGCTCCATTGTGGCTGCGGAAGAGAAAAGACCTACCCCGAAAATATGCCCTAGTGCTTATTTTGATGACCAAAAGAAATATAAGACTGGGTTCTTCTTCATAAAAAATAAATCTGCAGAATGCAACTACAGCATCTTTAGGGCCATTCAGCATCTGTTTAAATATGCCTATTATTTGGAAGTGTCTTACCAGAACAGATAATAATTAGGAATACAAATAATAACTCAAGACAAAATCACAATCTCATCTGGATCGGTACTCATGAGCCTTGTTCACTGCAGATATACAGATTAATATAAAGGGAAAAGCCAATCTTCTATTCAGCAGTTTACATTACAGCTAATTATATAATTATGTATTGTTATGTATATAATACATGTTATGTATATAATAGTATATTGACCAAACAAAAAATTACTATTTTTTTTTCCTTGTGTGACAAAGGCACATTTTTCAAGTTTAAAAAAATGCATATATATAATGTAAATTGCCAGGATTAAAAAAAGATCTCTCCCAAGAAACTATTGATCTATTTATCTTGACAATGGATAAAAACACATTTATTACCACTAGCCATTCATACCTGTCTACTTTGTAGAGAGCCAAATAAAGCCTTGCCCTCATCTTCTAGAAGATCTTCTTTAAAAGCAAGAAGAAAATGTAAAGTGAATAAGGTATACTTTAAAAAAGGTCAAAAATTGCCGTATCTTTATAGCTCAATTCCCATAAAGCTCTATGAACTGCTCCTTCCAGTGGGATAGGACAAGATTTTGGGTTTAATGCAATTTGACATGTATCAAAAACCTTGTTTTCGCTGTGACAGTTTACTTTTACATCTGGCATGCTTTCATGTCAGAGTTGGTGTAGCACAACAACTCAGAGTGATGTATCAATTCATTTGATGAAATCTCATTTTATTTGTTCAATCTTTTCACTTGAAATATGCCATACACTGACAATAGCAAATTATAACTGTATTAAATTGTACAGAATTTATTTCTAGGAGCCTTATCAGAAACAAACTCCATTATAGTTAGACTTATTCTAAATTAGCAGTTCTGTTTCAGTTTATTGCATTTGCAGATGTAAATGTGTTACATCTGTTTAGTAATACACTAGTGCACAGAATAGTCTCCTTTTCACTTTTCAATACTAGAAATTGAATACCAGAACAGTGAATACTAGAATACTAGAAATTAAAATACAAAGTAGAAATATTTAATATACCAAGGCTTAGCCTATGGATATTATGAGTTAGTCATGATATTGGTCATGGGCATTTAAATGTTTCTTACTGTTATGTCTAAACATAATCCTAGTGCCAATTCTAGAGCAACGAATATCTGCCCATCTACGACAATTTTTAAACATGCTTTTGTGGTAGGTAGTACCATTATTATCAGTTAAAGGGAAAAAACTTACAGAAAGTAGTACTTTCTGAAATAAAAATAAAAAGATTCACTATCCACTTTTAGCAGCATAGATGTTAATAATAAATGTAGGGGTCTGACTTTTGTCTAACATAATCCCACATTATGCAGACAGCAAGATGGGTGACATGTAAATTTAATAAATACATTTAGCATTCTATGTACCAGGATTTTATTAACTATTTTAAGTAGCTTTTTTATTTTCAAAAAATTATAGTTGCTTACTATTTTACATAAGAACAAATAAAATACAAGCTTTATTTCAAATGGTCTCATAAATTCAACTTTTTACTTACCTAAACACTGGATTGTAAAAGCATAGGTGCTCCAAGTCATCATAGGAATACGTGGATCAACTTCATTTGGAGCAACTTGTAATCCAATTCTATAAATTGCTGTGGAAAAGAGAACCACCATCTCTTTAATGCTGTTTGAATATTCAATTCTGTGGAAGGAACCCAGAAGTTGTGAACTGTGATGATAATGTTCAAAAGATAAATTGTTACATTATCTGAAGTAATATTCTTAATTTTGTCAGCAATACTAAACTGTCACTGTAAACTATAATTCCTGGAAACAGGCTTGAAATTTTAGTCTTTCAGGCTAGATGCATTTGCTCAATGAAAAACAATAATCTAATTTAACAAAGTGGACAACTTTCAGCTCTGTGGACTTCAATTATTAGTATACTTAGCAAAGGCTATGTGGGCAACAAAATTCTGGGAATTGAAGTCCTCATTGCTGCAAATTATCCTAAATTGGATAAACAGACTAGACTATATCATTCTTTGTTCTTTGAATGATTAAGGCAACTTTTAACACTAAAGTTAAACCAGAGTTGAAGTTACATTCCTAAAGCAATGTCATTAATGACTAGTTAGAATTCAAATTAGTGATTTTGTTTGTTTGAACAACAAAGCGAGAGTCAATAAAGATAAACTGTATAAATGAGCTTCATTATAACATTTTCAATAAAAACACTTCATTTAAACATAAGACGCAAAGACAATACAATAGATAGACAGACAGATAGATAGATAGACAGACCAACAGACAGACAGACAGACTTGCAATATACAAATAGCAAAAACATTAAAAGTGTGACTTCATACTTACAAAGGTTGAACTCCAAAGCTAAGTATAGAATGAAATTCAGATGAAGCATCTTCCATTTCTTTATCAAGTAAAGATGGGGCAATTTTGGTTTCTTTAAAAATCAAATAAAAGATTCTTACATTTTTATTTTAACTAACTGAAATAAATACTTTTACTATAAAAATTCTTACTTTTATTATAAAAATGCAATTTAGTCATTTGGCCAAAATTTCTATTTAGCTATATGAGAAATTAAATAGCCTTGATAAAATGCATAAAGATTTGTAATTCCTCTCTAGGTTAGTGACCTTAAAATGTAGAAATAATGACAAAGCCATCCTAATGCAATATACTAATATATAGACAATAAACTAAGAAGAAATTAATAAATCATAAAAGAAATGGAATATTGACTGCACCAGTAAAATATAGCTAGAAGAAAAGATTATGAGAAACAATAAAGATCAATGGAAGCAATTTTGTAACTGGAAAACAAATGGGATTACATCTTAACTTATTCAACAGCATCTTAAAAGAGTTCTTCTCAGCTCTAAAGGTCTCCATGAGATTCACTAACCTTTATTGCTTTTCTTGTTGTAACCAGCTATCCGAGCCATAACAATCTCTAACCACTTGGACAAAGACAGAAGCTGAGCTACCATTTCTGCATCCTCACTGACAATACAAAAAGACAGCTATGGAATGTGCATGCTTTACACACGACATCATTTAAACACTATTGGGTTACGATGGTGATTATTCAAAATATGAACTGACCTTGCTGTGATTGTTCTAGCTATCAAAAATTGGTATTTCCAATAAAGCTAAGGAAGATCTCAGGCTAGACAATATGTTAATAAAATGCTCATATAGATAGTTCTTGATTTACAACCATTCATTTAATGACCATTCGAAATTACAACAGCATTGAAAAAAGTGACTTAAGACCAATTTTCACACTTATGACCACTGCAACATCCCCATGGTCAGGTCATCAAAATTGGCAACTGATGTGTATTTATGAGAGCTGCACTGTCCCGGGGTCATTTTTGTAACCTTCCCAGATGCCTTCCGACAAGCACAGTCAAGGAGGGAAGCCAGATTCACTCAGCAACCACATTATTCACTCAATAATTGTAACAATTCGGTTAACAACTGTGGCAAAAAGGTCATAAAATGGGGCAAAATTCATTTAACAACTACCTTGCTTAGCAACAGAAATTTGGGATTCAATTGTGGTCATAAGTTGAGGACTACCTGTATAACATACAAAAGGATCATGTATTTTCCCTTTAAATGTAAGAAAAACAGCTGCAGATTAAAATATAGGAAAAAGTAAATATAGCCACATACCTGTTTATCTTCTCTTCTTGCAAAGGAATAATTGGTATCACAGTATTGCACAGGGATTTGCACAGTGGGCAAAGGTACTCGCCATCCCCTAAATCAAAAACCTGGTCAATCTGATGACGTTGTCGAGAATTCAGTTGAACGGCTTCAAAGTATCTGAAATGGATATTCAGATGGACATCTCAGAATAAACCATCTAACTCAGGCATGCAAACACCCAGTTCTGAAATTTGGTATCCATTCAATTTGACTATTTCACCAATAAATCATTACAGTATATAAATATATACAGTCCTCGCTTATTGACTACAATTGGGACCAGTACTCCTTTGCTAAGTGATGTGATTATAAAGTGAAATGTCATATAATTGCCCCTGATTTACTACATCATTTCCAACTGTAGTCGTAAAGTAAATCACCTGCAATCATTAAATATGTCATGTGACCATGCTTTGCAACTTCCTGCTCCCTTCCTCATCAACTTTGCTTGTTGGAGTCAGTTGCAATGGTTGGAAATGGTAATCATGTGACTGCAGGATGCTGCAACCATCATAAATGTGCACCAGTTATCAAGTGCTAGAATTGTGATCATGTAACCATGAGAAAGATGCAATAGCTGTAAATTCAAGGACCAGTCCAAAAAATCACCCTTTGCAGCCTAATGACCTTTAAACTGTCACTGAATTAGCAGTCAGCAAGCGAGGACTACCTGGATTCATTGCATTCATATGGAGCAGAAACTAGGAAAAGCTGTCAGTTCAACACAGACAAAAGCTATAGATAAGCGGTTTTGAAAAAATAAGGATTTAATGTTCACATCACTAACAGTGACAGCACTCAGTCAGCTAACCCTAGTGCAAATTGGTCGCTATAACCTGAGAGTTATCAGAAAATTATTCAGAAAATCAGATTGTCTGGACACAACCTTGATTTTTAAAATACCTTTGAAATGTTTGTTAGCTGGAGAGTTCTTAATTTAAATGAACAATCCCAAATGTTATATAATAGCATGCAAATGTTTGCGTTCTCCTTTATCAAGCAACTTGGTGAAGAACAAAAAAAGGGAGGGGGAGGAGAACAAAAGTGGGTACCATGGAATTTACAGTTATCCACACCTTAAAGTCTTGAAACCATAACTCAAGGCAAATTCAGCCAGTCTCTTATTCATCCCCTGTGTTTAACTCTTTATTTATTGTCTTACTTGATGAAGAAATCTACATCAAAAAGTGAAGCTGAGAGCTATTATATTATTTCTGAATTAGCCCATGACATGTCTTCCCTTACTCTGGAATTTGGAACTGAATCAACATGTATTTTTTCCTCTGCAATTAGCCTTATATTTCTTTGAGTATATTCCTTGGTTATAAAATGACTGGCACTGATGATGTTATCTAGTTTGGGTAATGAAACATCTGCAAGAAAACAACCAAGCTCAGAGACCACCAAGGACCTCTCATTTCAACCCTGCGCTACAAATATTTACCTTTTTTTAATGCTCACTCTTTACTTTTTACTTAGTCAATATAACATATACATAAGCACCTTAGAAGAGGTAGTCTGAAAACTGACTAAAGATTAAGCAAACAATAAAAAATACTGAATGTATGAACTCACTTCTGCCAGCAAGCAGCGTGCATCACATGACCACAGGTGCTGGTATGTGTTCCACATGACAAGTCCGGATCCATGAAAAGAGGATCCATGTCTTCTGTTGAGGAAAATAAATTAATAAACACAGTTTCCTGTTGCAATAGAGGATGTTTTGCAAAATGTGCACTAATAAACTTAAATATCTAATTCTGGCAAGGGACATCTTTTTAGGAAATAAAAAAGAACTTATCATTTATGTTAAATTAAAAGACTAGCAAATTATTTTTGCATTACATGTGATCAATCAGTGTATCTATATTTCTCAATATTTGGTCAGTAAAATTCTAGTCTTTCATAATTTTAGGATTTTTAAAATAAAAGGTAGGATGTAAAACTATCCATTGGAAGCAAAGATTCTGATAAAAAAATTATATCAAGTTCATTAATGCTATATTCCTATGTGTAAATTGTTCCTATGATGTACAGTATGATCACATAGTAGAACTATTGCCATGTATGTTAATAAAACCAAGAAATAGAACCCTTAATATACTGGGTGGGATGGCTTGGGCACACAACCAAGTCTTCATGGCCTTATGAAAGGCCAACAGGATTAGGTTCATCCTAATCTCGGAATGGAAAATATTCCAGAGGACAGGGACTACAGCACAGAAGGCAAAATAACGAGTTGTTGGGACCCATAACATGCCCAACCTTCCAGACCAAACTGGATGGATAGAAACAATAGGGAGAAGTCAGTCTATTATGATGATAACCATCTTAGTTATCAAGGTGGATAACTATCTTAAAATGCACCTGGAAACCAGTGCAGCGCACCTAGCAATGATGATGTGTTGACTATCAGATACCCTTTAGTACCTATACAGCCAATAGTTGAAGCTTTCGTTGAAGGGCAGGGTGTTACAGGAATCTAAAGAAGCCACAAGGGCATGACAGAGTGTGAGCAAAACCTCCCAATCCAGGAAAAGACTCAACCCTATAGTGTGCTAAGGTGTGCAAAGACCCTCCTGGCCATGGCTGCCACTTGCTGTTCTATTAGGATCCTTGAATCCAAGAGGACCCCAATGTTGCATACTGGGTCCATCTGGGGCAGTGCCATCCCATCCAGCATTGGCATTGGAAAAGAATTGTCACTAGACGGCCCCAAAACCCAAGCCGTTCAGTCTTCCTTGGACTGAGTCAAAGCCCACTGCACCTTGTCCAAACCTTTACAGCCTCCAGCACCAAAACAGGACATCCAAGATGTTGTTCAGGCAGCCCAGCATGGAGATATAAAGCTGGGTATCATCAGCATATTAATGCTACCTTACTCCAAACTGTCGGATCACCTCATCCAAAGGCCTCGTGTAGGTGTTAAATAGGAGAGGAGACAGAACTGAATCTTGAGATCTCTCCGGAATCTCTCTAGCTGGATCCCACCCAC
>JAOYMU010000001.1:100579668-100596350 GCA_025802295.1 Psammodynastes pulverulentus | reverse complement strand
CTTGTCGGCTCCCCCCCCCCCGCACTCCCCCCCCGCCCCTGGCCATTTGTCCCAGAATGGAGAGTATGTAGTCTGCCCTATGTTTCACAGGGCAACATGCACGCAAACACAGAAAAAGTCCTGGCAGAGAGAGATTAACACAGATACAGAGACAAAACATGTTTCTTAGTTACAGAGAAGAAAACATAGACCCCCTTGTAATTGGCCACTGTTGATAAAGAATTCCAGAAGCCATGCTCAGCCTATTTGCCATACTATGCATTTTTATATATATGAATGGAATGCTTTAAACAACATTCCAAGTGAATTTCTATTTGAAACTCTCACTGGTCTTAGTTGTCATTGAGGATCTTTTAATTTGCCTAGAGCCGATTATAATATCAGTAATGGTGGCAGTAGCATTGGTGTACACGATGAAATGAAACTATTTTTTTTTTAAATTGTCCCATGCCTACATTATCCCAAATATGGAAGATATTGATTATAAGCTGTACTCAGCTAGCCTCCTTTGTACTTCCAGAATTTTGCTCCTGCAAAATGTGGCCACCATGAAGATGGGACAAACATCAGCTGCCATTTGTAACTATTTCATAGCTACAGTATTGTCTTGTATAGGCTGATGTTTTCTAATAAGAATATTCTTAGAAAACTGATGACACCATTTGAGTTGGCCTAGCCTTTAATCATATAAAGTAGCTATTAGATTCCAGTGTCAGAATATAAGTTCATTTTTAAATATTAGGATTTCTCTTGTTTTTATTTGTGATATGTTTGTGGTATTCACATCTAAATATTTAAAAACCTAAGGGTGGTGGGGCGGTTGTATTTTCCATCGTGAATTGAATTGAACAAATATATTTTAAGACATTTTATTATTACAATTCATTAGATGTCTTCCTTCAGGAATTCAAAGCAATGTATGTTGCACTGCTCTATTTTTTCCTCACAATAATCTGTGAGGTTAACTGAATTGAGAGTGAATGCTCTAAAATCACTTGAATAACTTTTGTGTCTAAGAATAGACTTAAACCAGATTGTCTCTAATTCTAGTCCAATACTGTACTAACAAGTGGAACACTGGTTCTAATCCAACTTTTCACTAGCTGTTGATGATGTGTCACTTTCTAAAATTGTGACCTGGTATGTTTTCTGCAGTAGCAAGCAATAATTTTGAACTGAGATTATGTTACTGTTTCAGAACCTCCGGGTTTGGCAGTACGAACCTCTTTTTCTCTTCATGTCCTGAGCAAAATAGATTTATTCTTCTACTCGTTTCTGGTGTTGGATTTATATACTGTTCTAGGTAAGTGCAAAGAATGTGAAAAGTAGTTTATTAATTTCCAAAGGCTTTATTGCGAAACACTTTAATAGGGTTCTAATTGAAAAAATAATGCATTCTTACAAATATAACCATTTGAACCATATATTGGCATAATTTAGATTTTAAAAACACTTCATAGATTTTTTTAAAAGCAGGAAAATCCTCTTCTAGAACTCAGCTCCTGATAATTTCATGGACACGTAATGTACAGTAGTCCTCAATTTATGACCAGCACTGAGACCAGCATTTCTATTGCTAAATGAGGCAGTTGTTAAATGAGTTTTGCCTCATTTTACTACCTTTCTTGCCACAGTTCTTAAGTGAATCAGTAAAGCCATCAAGTTAGGAACAAGGGGGTGAGGTGAACCTGGCTTCCCCATTGACTTGGCTCGTCAGAAGGTCGCAAAAGTTGATCGCCCTCAGATGCTGCAATAGTCATAAATATGAGTCAGTTGCCAAGCGTCTGAATTTTGATCACAAAACCATTGGAATGCTGCAGTGGTTGTAAGTGTGAAAAACAGTTATAAGTCACTTTTTCCAGTGCCATTGTAACTTCGAACTGTCACAAAAAGAACTGTTGTATGTTGAGGACTACCTCTAGAATATGTATAATAGATTGTTTTCTTGATTGCAGTATAGAAACAGTTTGTTCTTGCCTTTTTCCAGGATAGTTTTTCAGCTTCTTAGTCTAGCTTATCATCCTGTAATTTTCTGAAAGCCCTCCATTCAAGAAGTGACTAGACTTGCTCATATGCTTAACTGATACATATGAGGTGATTTCTTAGGCACTACATACCAAGAAGGGGGAAAAAAAAAGTGAGCTTTGTATGCAGTGGCTTGCCAAGGATTCCAGTGTGTAGGATTATTGAGAAGCATACACAGGTAGTTTTACACTTATGACTATTAATTTAATTACCATCTGAAGATACGACAATGCTAAAAAGTGACTGATGACTGGTCCTCACACTTTCAACCATTGCAGCTTCCCTTTAGGCACTTGATTTGCTTAATGACCATGGTGATTTGCTTAACAACCATGTCAACAAATTCATAAAATTGCATAAAACTCACTCAACAATCCTATTGCTTAGTTATGGTCCCAATTTTAGTCATAAATGGAGGACTGTCTCTTGTTAGGCCTCGCACTGATAAAAAAACAACATCCTTGCTCAAAACTAAGATGTTTCTGATAATTTTGCTCAAATCTTTACTCTTTATATTTTCCACTATTACTGTTTGCTGCTTATGATGCAGCTTCTAATCCATTTTTATTTTATTTTTATTTATCTGTTTTTTTTATTGATTTGGCCACTGAGTCCATGACAGAAGTGATGGCCAAACCTACATTTCTTAATCCCATCTGTTTATTGGAAGATAGCATCTCTTTAAAAATGCCTATTTTGAGAGTAAAAGTTACATTTTAAAGTATTTGTACTTTGATTTCTCGAAAGGCAAAGAAATAATAAGATATATAAAAAAATTAGAATCCTTTATGTCTAATTTTAAAAATCTTAATCACTAAATTCACAGATCACAATAATGTGGTTGATTTGGTTCTGGTTTAACGTTGAATAAACCATTCCCATTGGGATTTGAAAACCATAGTTTATAATATTGTGAACAAGGCATAGTTTGATATGTGAATTAATTAACTGAATAGATTATATTGATCAAATGGCATTATTGACAGGAGTTTGTTACCTTTTTGTCCTAGTGATTATTAGCAAGGATTTCAAACTGGAAAAATATTTATTTAATGCTGTGGATATGCTTAATATAATATCATTTTTCTCCCTATCAGGACCCTGGTTCATTGGTGAGCTTATAGAAGGCCATGTGGGCGTCTGCTTTTCCTTTGGGTTAATTGTTAATGGCCAGTTCTTTGAAGGCAGCTCAACCTTCATTGTTGGAATTTTACAGGTAGGAATATCAGCATAGTTTTTAGAACAATCTTCTGGTCTTTTTTTCTAATAGTGAAATAAATTACAAGATTAAAAAAAACCTTAGAGACAGCATTGCTTGTTAATATAATTATAACAAGCTTCCAGAAGTACATTTAGTAGACTATTCAGATGTATACAATTTCTTCAGAACAAATTTAACTTTCCACATAATTGTTAATTCCGTGGCATAATGTTGGGATAGGTATGTATTTGTTTAGATCTTATGTCTCCCTCCCTCTCCTGCCTTCTGACAGTAAGATTCCCATGGCATGTATTTATTATAACAATTTATTTATTTACCAAAAAAATCACACAAAAACCGTAATGACAAACAAAAAAACTGAGACCTATATTACAAATATTTGTAGCATGATGGGAAAGCCAAGTTTTGGGCAAAATAAAAACATTTTGGCAATTCACCAATAGTTAAAAGAAAGATCCAATAAACCTACCAAGGAAGGCCACTGTAGTAAGTCTTGCTATTTTGGTCAAAGACTCTTTCCTGTCTCCCTGCTAACCCTCTTGTGGATGCAAATGACAGCCCCATTTTAGTAAAAGGCAGGGCAAGTGTAAGTAGCCAAGCATACTACAGAGAAGGGGGAAGATAGCTTTGTTAAGGGGGCAGGATAAATGGGAAATGAAAGTTTGGGGCCCCACACTTCTCCAGGCTGTACTACTTGTAATCCTGAAAAAAGGAGACACACTCAAAAAATTTGGCTCCAGTCCTTATAGGATTTTATAATCTTCTGCACTTCAAGACCTATCCACAGATCAGTCAGTTCAGGTAAGGCAATAAATAAATGTGAAACAGGTCTGATCGTTGCAGCTTTACACAAGATGAAATTTTGAGCATTTGTCACAGCAGTTCCACAGAGAGCATTTTATGGATGTCTATCTGAATAAGTAGATTTGCTTGAGGCTTGATCTGCTTTTTCTATTTTTTCTCATATGAAGAACTGTTGATACTGTTGAAGTTCTATTTTGAAACTGTATTTCTGTATATTAAGCCAGGGGATGCAGTGGCTTAGTGGCTAAGACACTGAGCTTGTTGATCAGAAAGGTCAGCAGTTCGAATCTCTAGCACCATGTAACGGAGTGAGCTCCCGTTACGTGTCCTAGCTTCTGCCAACCTAGCAGTTCGAAAGCATGTAAAAATGCAAGTAGAAAAATAGGGACCACGTTTGGTGGGAAGATAACAGTGTTCCATGCGCCTTTGGTGTTTGGTCATGCCGGCCACATGACCACAGAGACGTCTTCGGACAGCGCTGGCTCTTCAGCTTTGAAACGGAGATGAGCACTGCCCCCTAGAGTTGGGAATGACTAGCATGTGTGCGAAGGGAATCTTTACCTTTTTATATTAAGCCAACTTTCTGTATTTTCTCACTGGAGAAACCTTTTGTAATTGCAGTTTTTACTTGGCTTTGGGACAGCCATAACCTCATTGCTTTGATTGTTTAAAAGTTAATTGTAGGTCATTTTGAGGGGTCTTTGGTGCTCTCTGAGCTTGGTTGTTTTCTTGCAGATGTTTCATTACCCAAACAAGGAAACATCATAACAAGATGTTACCTAATTTGGATAATGAACCGTCTACAAGAAAACAACCAAGCTCAGAAAGCACGAAGGATCCCTCATTTCAGTTCTGAGTTACAAATATTCTCATTTATTGGTAAGTCATTTTTTCCCCCAAACTCGGCAACTTTAAGATGTGAGGATTTCAACTCCCAGAATTGAAGTCCACAGCCACACATCTTAAAGAAATCCAAGTTTGAAAAACACTGATGTAGGCTAGTTTCCTGCCATGGGACCACAGCACCTTTTACATCAGGGGTGTCAAATGTGACATATCAGGACTTTTTTCCCCTTCACTAAACCGGGAGTGGGAGTGGCCAGCGCATGACACAGCCGGCCCATGGGCTGGGAGTTTGACAGACCTGCTCTACATTTTTGTAGTGATCAATGGAACTTCCTGCTGAAAAATATGAATGGGCTTCTCTTTCACAAGTATTTTTAATTCCTCACTATTTGACAATAAATTCATCAATTCTTTTTTTTAATATGTGATCAATGGTTTTCAGAGTGTGTTAAATCCACAAGTGTTCTCCCACTCAAGTGTGCAACATATATTGTTAATATGTGAGGGTATAATTTTTTTTAAATGATGCTTTTCAGCTTATTGTAAGCTTCTGAAGTTCATAGTGTAGAAAACTGAAAGATAAAATTTAGGTAGGGCAATGTTTTAAAGTGTTCCAGGAAGAAAGTGGCTATTTGTTGTCACATTTGCTAGTTTTCTTAGTTACCAGCTTAGTTACAGCTTAGTTACTATAGCTAGATGAAAACTAGCTATAAGAGACTGAGATGTTGTCAGTTATGCAAGGAAGACCAGACAGGGAACATGGCCAGATGAGCTAATTCTACTTTATTGTAAAGTTACAGTCATTCCTATATACCATTGCAGATCTACTTTATATGCATTTTATTTATGGCTTCATGTGCCAAGTGTTTGGAGTAATTTTATGTATTTTATGTATTTCTATTTCTGCATATGCTCTGAGAATGTTTTTGTTTGATAGGTGTTATTTTTCAACCTACCATTGATGGCATACACCTGTTGGTGCCTATTACTGCGTTGCCAAGGCCAATGTTTTCGTTCTCATCTGTATCTTATCAAACCATATTGGACTGTGCCCATCCATTTAATCATGTTACTTCTATTTTTCTGGCAAGTCTTTTCCTGTTACTTCTTACTGAAGACATATGGAACTCTTTCTTTTTTTCTTTCTCCAATGAAAACTGGGGTTGTTGCACTAACCCTCTTCCTGGTCTACAGAATTTGGGCAATGGAATCAATTTTGCTGAGAACCTTTATGGTAGATATGAAGAACTACCAAACTTCCTGATGCTTCCTTTTTTCAGGAGCCTGAAGTATACATTCACTTAAACTGTAAAAGTGACAAAGCTGTGAACCACTTCCCGTTTGTATGTTTTATGTTCTGATCGCATAGACAGTTGATTATGAAGGCTCAGGATTGCCACGAAACTCCTTCTGTGCTGCTCTGTAATAAAACTTTTAGAAAAAAGTGACACTATTTGCCTCAGGAACTGCTTTCTTATTATATTTATATTAATACTCACCGATTTTGACATTGTACTGTTTTAATGCTTGCTAGACAAAATTTATGAATGGACTATTATAATGCTTTGTAATTGTTTCTACTTTTGTGTGTTCATGAGATGATTTACCTAAACATAGGATATTTACCCTTTGCTGAATAATAACTTACACAGCCCTATTTGAAGCCCTGTTAAGTCATGTCAGTCACCTTTGTCCACTTTCCTTCTCGAGCCCAGTCATTTCCCCAGTCTCCATTTTTTTTAAAATGCTTTTCAAACTATCCTGGGTTCTAACAAAAGTTCTGCAGTCTTTGTTTATATATATTGTACTGTAATAGATTTCATGACAAGAAAAAATGTTCTTTCGATATTATTTATAACAGAGTCCATAATTTCTGAATTGTTAATATGATGCCCAAATGATGGCAATGGAGGTGCCCGTTAAGACTGGTAATCAGAGTTAATGAAAAGCATTTTCTTTGCTTCGGGAAGCTCCTGTCTACTTCCCATCTGTCTTCAGAGACAGAATATGCTGTGCAAACTTGGCCATGTGGCTTATAAACTTAATTAAAATCAAAATGTTTTATTTTGATTTAGCATGTTGTGTGAACTTAACAAAGTGTTTTCCCCCCAAATAATTAATGGTTAAACAAACCATAAAGACCAGGGTTTAATTTATGAATGCAGATGAAAATGAAAATGTTTGTGCCTTCTGTGCGCTTGCGTATGGAAGATAGATTTATGTCAACTTCCTGGTGGTTTCCTGTAGTAATTTCAGATAGGCAGGAATCCACTAAAATGCACATAAGTTCTTGCAAAGCTTTCTGGATTATAGCCAGTATTAATGTTGCATATGTATTACTTCAGAGATCAATGTAGCCTATTAGCAATTGGTTGCTGTGGAATATTGCTGATTTTCTTGGTCCATGACTATTATGGTGAATGAGATCACAGATTGAAATAGTGTTCTTCAGTGGTGAAATTCAGCCGGTTCTCGCCTACTCGCGGGAACCGGTAGTGCTGCGGAACGGCAGCTCCGGCGCTCCGCTTTTTGGGGTGCTGCTTTGCCCTGCCACCCGCCCCCGCTCTTTCACAATGTGTATCCGCTCAGCCAGATGACGCGCTGAGCGGATTTCCCTATGAGAATGCCCGGGAGGCATTTTGGCTGGGGCTTGCCTCAGCTGCGCATGCGCGCGCGCTGTCACGGAACCGGTGGCAGCGCTATTCAGATTTCACCGCTGGTGTTCTTCACTTTTGTCATACAGGAACTGAGATAATTAGTGAAAAAAATAGAATGTGCTGCTTCTTGTTAAAAAAGTGAATGCAAAAAATACAGTTAACTGTATGCTGTACTTATATGAAAATGAGTCCATTATAGAACGACACATGTGAAATGAACACCTACTGACAATGGCTAAACTTTGTAGCAGTCTGTCTCTAAATGTCCAATACAATTTATCTTATGCCACAATCAATAACTGACCTGATGTTTTTAGTTTACAGGATTCACAACTTATGATTAGGATGTGTAGACCTGATGGGTCAAGTCACAGCATGTTTGTATGTGTACTGAAAATAATCCAAGAGAAGTTGTTATAAGACTCTATATAATCTTGCACATGATATGGCTGGAACTATGTATGTGTATTGTAAAAGAGTGTGCCTCAACCATTTTTTCTTCTAATGCACACGCAAAAAATATGCAAGTATTGTCTCTGGTTTGTGTCCCGTTGTTAATTTAATAACATGTACGGGCTGAGTCTGCATATACATTGCACTTTTCTTTTTATTCAATATTTTTTCAAATTCCATAATTTGTCTTTTTTGTAATAAAATGCTTTTCTGTACTATTTATTCTAATGTTGTATTTGCTAACGTTTTTCCGTCTTATCTGAAAATGTTAACGTGTTGACACATACAACCATTCTCATGTCTACTTAAAAGTAATTTGTACAGAATTTACTAGAAGTTGATTCAGATAAGTATGTAAGAATTGCAGGGTAAAAAATTCCTACTGGAGTACAGGTAGTCTTTGAGTTACAACAGTTCATTTAGTGATTGTTCGAAGTTACAACGGCACTGAAAAAAGTTACTTATGATCATTTTTCACCACTTATGACTGTTGAGCATCTCCATGGTTACGTGATCAAAATTCAGATGCTTGACAACTCATATTGATGACAGTTACAGTGTCCTGGGGTCATGTGATCAACTTTTGCTACCTTCTCACACAAAAAATTAATGGGGAATCCAGATTCACTTAACAATCATGTTATTAATTTAACAAGTGCAATGATTTAGTTAACAACTGTGGCAAGAAAGATTGTAAAATGGGACAAAACTCAACTGTCTTGCTCAACAGAAATGTTGGGTTCGGTTGTGGTCATAAGTTGAGGACTACCTGTATTAGGTACACAGTACTGTTTCTGCAGATACCTTGTTTGCTGATTTCTTGTTTACCTGACAGTGAAGAACCAACAGAAAGGATACGTACTGGATGGAACAGGATTTTTCTGCAAACTTTTGTTTCACAAATTATTAAAAGCTTCCTACCATATTCAGAGAAGCGTCTTCTTCCTTTGTAATAATCCTCATGGTCATAGCGCTACATTGGATTTTGGAAGCTGGAACATTTGGACATAAAGTATAAGGAAGGGTTTTGTTTTATCCCATGACTTACTCGTATAATTAGGAAATGTCTTCTCTTGTTTAGTAATTGAAATAAATGTATGCAACAGTGAAATGTTAGAGAAAATAGGAACAGCTAAAAGCAGCCATTCACTATTAATGCATCCGAAAGAACAGTATCACAGAAGAGAGACCACGGCAGAAAATTACATTAACAAATACATTTTAATAGTTGTATTGTATACAAGAAAAGATTCTCATTATTGTTTCACTTTCAGTAGTGATTAGAGCCTGGTTTATACATACTAGAACACAAGTCAGTATATAATATGTTTTAATTGGTTTGCTTACTTCCAGGAAGTAAGCCATGGTTTATTTTTAAAAAACTTTAAAAGTTTTGAAGTTGGTTACCAAATCCTAGCTGCTGCAACTATGGCTTACATTTATCTTCAAATTGAGAAATACTACTATAGTGTTATTAGGAAATTGTTTTCTAGATGTTAACAACGGCAGAAGAAAACCAAATAACAAATTGATCTAATAAGACATAATTTTCTTGCAAACATTTGTTCAAACAGCTAAAACTAATCTTGGTTTTATATTACATGCACATAGTTTTTTTCTGTAGCAGTAGTAAGTAAAACCTCAAAAGAACTTAGAAAAAAAATAGAGATTCAAAAGATTTTACTAATCCCCAAAATGGGATAAAGATACAAAGGATAAATTCATTCCAGGCTTATGCAAATATTTCTTTTCTTGGTAGACACAAAATAGATCAGAAATGGGTTTTATTTGGAAACAAGCACGATCTGTTTTCCAATGTTGCCCCCACTCATCATAGACACGAAAGCAGCTGTAAGAGGAAAAAAGTTGAAATAATTCAAAAGCTGAAATACTTTACATTGGTGTTTTAATTTTAATTTTGTATTTTAATTTTAAATACAAACGCTTTCTGAATTGACCTAAATGTACAAAACAATGTTATTTTTCCTTCAATAATCAGCCCACAGCGTTAAAGTTTAGTCTAGTGCCGTGATGGCGAATCTATGGCATGCGTGCCAAAGGTGGCACATGGCGCCATCTCTGTGGGCACGCGAGCTGTTGCCCTAGGTCAGCTCCACCATGCCTGCACCTCCCGCCAGCCACCTGATTTTCGGCTCGCCCTGCCCACTCTGCCCTGCCCTTCCTAGGAATCTCCACGCGGCCCGTTTTGGATGCTAGGTAAGTACAGGGCTCATGCAGCAGCTCTGGGAGAGTAAAAAGTGGACCTCCTGGAAGTACCAGAAGTCAGGAAACTGAGATCTAGACCTACCTTAGCCAGGAAAGCCAGCTGGATGACCTTGGACAAGTTACTCATTTTCAACCCAACTCACCTGACAAATTGGCTGTTGGAATATCACTGCCTTGAGTTGTTATAAAAATAATAAAGGCAGGCAATCTGTATTCAGATTGACAAGTTTGTTTATGGTGATAGAAGCAACTTGTTTTCAAAGCAACAAAGCAGTTGATTTAGCTAATACAGTGTATGGTAATGAATGGTACACCACAGAAGTTAATTTCTATATACTGCATACTTCTAATACACTAATGTACAAGTACACTAGCCTATTTTCACTGGATTTGAACAAACTAAGGAGGTAAGGATCTGGTTAATAAATAGATGGAAACCTATTTGGAAAGTGTAGGCTAGACTGGATAGTTTAAACAAATCCTATACATACACAATGAGAAATCAGTTCCATATTGTTCAGATAACATGGATTTGCTATAATCGGAACTATACCATTACCTTGAATCTACAAATATGCATATATGTAGGACTGCACAAATAGGCATTCTTCTCCTTTGCAACCTAACAGTACTTCAGTATGATGAAATAACATTTTAAATAAACGTTTTCATCAAAACCTGGTGCCAGTACAAGTTTTAAATTTCTGTGTTTTCTTTCATGTGGCTGCATGAGCAATTTTATCTCAAAGGCTAGCCCCAGGCAGATCCCTACTGATCCAGGCTGAAGCAAAGCAATAGCAATTGTACCAGCTGATTCTGCATTCCCAACTCTTATGCAATTGTCACAGTATGATAATGCAAGTACTTAATCGTCCAGAAGTATTTAATAACTTCTAGCCTCTGTGGATTTTTTATTTTGGAATACAGGCAGTCTTCTACTTATGAACATATTGCATTCCAAGTAGCTATTTTTAAGTCCCAAGTATAAAAAATACAGAATTTTTATTTTACCCATTACACAAATTGAAGAACACTGCAAACTAAACCACGAGATCTGTGAACAGACAGGACAGGGTAGCGTCCAAAATGAGTAAGTTGAGCCTCTCCCAATGTGTGATGGTGCTGCCAAGCGTATACACGTAGCATGCAGTAAACTGTCCTTTCCCACCTGCTTTCCAGGACATTCTGGCTTGGAGTTGCAGAAGCTTTGTTTGTATGGGTGAAAATTTGTAACTCAAATTTTTGTAAGCACTGTTTATACTCCCTCCATGAACATTTTTTTGTTTTCCTCTTCTTGGCATCCCTCAGGTATTACTCGATAGTAGACTAAATCTCCTCCTCCCCACATAGGGCTCTGCCTTTGGAAGAACTACAAATTTGGTGTCTTTTTTTCAATAAATTTTTTCATTCTTCAATTAGTATTCTTTTTTCTTTGGAGATATCTTCCTATATATCTTCCTATACATTTTTTTAATTTCTTGGCCTCTTTTCTCTCTCACATTTACATAGTTCCTCTAGTTTCTTCTTCCCTTTTCTTTCAGGTTTTTTCAAACAGCCCCAGAACTGTGATAACTGCAACAGTTCTCTCAGTTCTTTCAGGCTAAATTAAAAATAAAGATTATCTTTAAAGGCCTCCAGAGCTGTGGCCTTGCATTCAGTATTCTTATATCTCACCTTTGACCTCTCATGGTATTTAAGATCCTCTGATCAGCTCCAACTCTTCTTTTTATCTCATGACATGAGGTAAAACCAGCAGCTGTTGCAATTGCCCTGAGGCTTTCAAGTGATGTATGGAGGCCAAGATTTCATCCTTTCTGGATGTCCATAATAATATACACTATTTTATGTGGTCTTTGAATGCAGACTTGATAGAATGTATTGAACGATTACAGGCAATGCTCGAATTGAGCTCAACATTTCTGTTGTTAATTCAGAAGTTATGACTTTTCCCCACTGACTTTGCTCATCAGAAGGTCACACAAGGAGATCACATGATCCTGGGACACTGCAACCTTCATAAATATGACCAGTGGCCAAGCACCTGGATTTGATCACATGACCACAGGGACGCTGCAATGATCATAAGTATGAAAAACAGTCATAAGTCACTTTTTTCAATCCTGCTGTACAAACAGTCACTAAATGAACTGTTGTAAGTTGAGGACAACCTGTATTTTGTCTATTGGCTTATTTCTATTATATATTCTTTTGTATGTAAACTACCCTGAGTAAGTGGAAAGGACTGCAGCCAAGAAATTAAAAGACGTTTGCTCCTGCGGAGGAAAGCTATGGCAAATCTAGACAGCATACTAAAAAGCAGAGACATCACCCTGCCAACAAAAGTACATGTAGTCAAGGCTATGGTTTTCCCAGCTGCAATGTATGGATGTGAAAGTTGGACCATAAGAAAGGCTGAGCGCCAAAGAATTGAGGTCTTTGAACTATGGTGCTGGAGAAGATTCCTGCGAGTCCCTTGAACTGCAAGGCGATCAAACCGGTCAGTCCTAGAAGAGATCAACCCTGACTGCTCTTTAAAAGGCCAGATCCTGAAAATGAAACTTAAATACTTTGGCCACCAAATGAGAAGGAAGGACTCACTGGAGAAGAGCCTAATGCTGGGAAAGATTGAGGGCAATAGAAAGGGATGGCAGAGAATGAGGTGGCCGGATGGAGACACTGAAGCAGTAGATGTGAGATTAAATGGACTACAGAAGCTGGTGGAGGACAAGAAGGCCTGGAGGAACGTTGTCCATGGGGTCGCGATGGGTCGGACATGACTTCGCAACCAACAACAACAACAACAACAAAGTGGAAAGGGTATCAATATTTGAAAAGTATAAATCTCACAAAAGAGAAATTTACAAATTGGTAAAGGATAAACTGAAAAGCTTTGTCTACTGTCTTAACAAAAATCCCTCCGGAAAGGGGGAAATTGTGTTTTAACAAAGTTGATAACGGAAAATAGTAATGGGTGTCTTAATACGATGCAATTCGAATTCCATATTGTTGTAATACAGGTCCTTTCTCTTTTCAAAACAAAAGCCAAATGTTTGATATAGGATCACTAAATGAAATCCCTTACGTTAATTAATTTTTAGTTTGATTGTCTATTTTACTTATAGTTGTAAGAATTAGATTGCTCAGCTTTCCCTAACCTGGTGTGTTTAACATAAGTTGGATTTCAGCTTCCATTCCCCAACAAGCATGGCTGTTAAAAATATTGTTTTCATCACAATTTATGCCAAAACAAATGATTGTAGCAGAAATTATGGATATAATTTTCCAGTTCACTTATACACAGACTACTCATGTATAATGTAACATAATAACCTCCCTAGAAATTATGCGATAAAAAGTTGGTTAGTGATTGCTGGGTAGGTTGAATTTGCTGTGAAAAATAAAATTAAGCCAGATAATTACTTGTAAACTCATAGTGTAAGAAGCATGCAACAGTTGCTTTTTTAAATTTTCTGAAATGGTAAAGATGATATTTTAAGAGCAATTAGTTTTGTAGAATTTAGATTCAGCAGTTTTAACCTTTAAACACATTCAGTTTAAATGTAAACACATTAAATAAGAAGTAAATTTAGCATTCCTTAATTGTGAATGGCAATGGCATTCAAATTTGGGTCAGACAATTTTGCTGTTTGAACCAAAAATAAGCCAGAGGACCTTCCTGTATCCATAGATTGTAATCAAGGACATAAAGTTGGAAGAAAGAAACAATTTCTTACCTCCAATATTTTCTAAGCCTTCCACGACTGTCTCCTTGACCTGTTTTTTTTTAAAAGTAGCATTAAAGGTTATTTTTTTCCCTTTTGATGCAATGTAGTATTTTTTTTTCTTTCATTAAACACTGTTGAAAATTATCAAAATAAAAGTTTTGTAATCTCAGGTTTTTTGGATAGTTACACCTAACCAGATGATTTCTAAAAAGCGTCTCTATTCATTGTAGATAAGGTGAAATGAGTTATTCATTCAGCTTTAGCAACCACAACAAATAAGAAAAGAAAATGTCAATGAAACAAAATGATTGCTTGCAAACATGAGTAATTTACCTATTGATTTTTATAATACCTTCAATTTTCCTTGTTTGATCCACTGACAAAGTTGCAGAGTACTAGCTGAATGTTTCTCCATGTAGTTCAAAACCAGAAATCTTTCTCTGTGAAGAATGAAATTGGCATCTAATAGCAGTCATACATTAAATGTAAAAAAAATGTCAGAGTATATTCCTGAACTGGAATAGAGCTTAAATAAATGCCTATGAGTTGGCATGGCAACAGACCAGCCAATAGGAGCTGAATTGGAAAGTGAAACTACAAGTAGCTCTGAGAATTGAAACTGAAACCAGTCTGCCCTGAGCTCTGAAGCTGTAACAAGTCTGCTCTCTCCTTCTGTTTGTGTTTTGCTTGTAACTACTCCACGCTGGAAGAATCTACTATTGGCATTGTAAACTTTACTTCATGTGTTATTATGTATATAAAGAAGTTATTGAATCCTGCTAAAATCAGTCATCTGTGTGTGTTTTCTGGAGCTGAATTTCTACGTTTTAACAAAAACGTTCTGAAATGTTTTCTGATTCCATTTTATGTGCAAAGGGGAACTATTACCATTCTCATAGAAAACATTTAGGGCAATAATTAAATTTCCAATCTAATTGTAGCCATCATTTATAGAAAAATATTTACATACATACATAATTCGATCGGCTATAGTCCAAAATAAACTTGAGTGAGATTGTTTCTTCAGCAGATCTAACAACTCCCAATATTAAATCATTACAGGAAAGAGAAGCTACAAAAGTCACTAAATTGATCATGGATAGAAACAAGCAGTATGTTCTGTCTTACTTGCAGCAGACAGAAATGGCAACACAGTCCAGCAAACATAATTTAAAGGGTGAGGAAATTATGATCCAATTGGTCTAATATTTTAACAGTGTAAATGGTTTATCTGAAATTACATTTTAGCCTATTGGGACATTAGAACCTTTACATATGTACCCTTCCAAAGTTGACACAATGTAAATTTAGTGCCCCTCCTTTATCTACTCCAAAAGACACATCTCCAAATAGGATAATTAACTTTCTGATTCAATAGAATAATTGAATAATCCCTGTTCTAATCTCACCGGAAACAATGGAGTATTCTAATACAATTCATATAAAAAACACCCGATTAGGGTGGACCAGCATACTGCTGCATCATTTTAAATTTCCAATCAAATATCTGTTAAATGCCCTCATCTGTTCCAGGTAACACATGAAGCTTTGGAATGTGCAAATAAAGCACAAAATTGTTTATCATTCTCCAGTCAGACTCAAAGACATGATTTAAGAGACTGAGAGCTACAGGAAGCATGTCACATTTGTCCACTGATGAAGTTTTATATTAGCTGTATATTTGTTATTGTACTTCCAACTCCAATTTCCCTTGGCATGTATGGAAATCATCCTTCCCATTTTCTTTTTCTATCAAAGAGCTTTCTCACTGATAGTCCACTGACAAGAGTTTTCTGTAAAGCTGCAAATTCAGCTCTAGTAATTATTTGAGTGACTTTGTTTCATAGATGATGCATCAATCTAGAAAGGCAATTTTGGGAACTAAAAAAAAAAGCATTCACATATTTCAGCAGATTTTATTCAGTGTTTCGTTTGGAGGAATAAACCAATGAGGAATACCTAGTAATGTTCCGTGATTTCCTTATTTCTTCTATCTCTGGAGGTAAAGGAAGTGGGTATTGCATGTCCTTGTTATATTGGGAGATCTGACCACATAAAATAATGTGGCTATTTGAATTCATCTGTTGGAAACAAAAAAACAGTATTGCAGTTTGTAGAGTATTTTGGATGGGAAAGTTAGTCATTCAGTCTATAACTAACTGAAATGGAATAATATATTTCTTTCATATTTATGATTCTGAAGACCTTATACACAAAAGAACCCAGCTTCTCTGCATGTTGCAGAAGATCCTGGAAAGTGTAACCTGTAGAAAAGTGTAACCTGTAGAAAGTGCAACCTGTAGAAAACAAAGCTGTGAGATTACGTTCTTTTTTGACTTCTTTTAGATAACAATTCAAACTAGCATATTTGCCAACTCAATATTCATTATTGTGTTTTAAAGTTATCTTTTTTAATTGTAAGGATTTAATTCATCTGGACAACTATAAAATATTTTAAAAATATCCAAGCATGGACTTGTCATATCTGTTCTTAAAAAATGTAAATGACCACTAGATAGCAGCAAAGAAACATAAATCTCTTAAGTGTTTGCGCCACCTATCATTCAAATATATATTAGTCCTGTTGATGTATCTCTTTTTTTTTTATAGTAAAAAGTTTTATTGGTCAAAAATATAAGAATACATAGCTTAAAATATGTTGAATTTTCAATTATCAATCAAGATAAAAATAATATCACCAATTTTCTTACACACAGCTAGCCT
>JAOYMU010000001.1:100561585-100578298 GCA_025802295.1 Psammodynastes pulverulentus | reverse complement strand
CAACTCCCAGAATTCCTTAGCCAGCAATGCTGGCTGAGGATTTCTGGGAATTAAAGTCCACAAGTCTTAAAGTTGCCAAGTTTGGAGACCTCTGAGCTAAACTTTCCCAAAAGAGGGGGCAGGCTTTGATTTACACTGGCCTTTCCCTACAGTTCATTTTAGCAAAGTGCTGCTGGCCAGAGCAGGCACCATGGCTCTCTTGGAAGCACAGTCTGAAAACTGTGCAATAGAATTGCAATAGAACATTAAACAGCAATGGATTGACTAAGAGAACTGTTAAAAGAACAGTGTGTTTTTATTACATGTACTGTAACAGAGCAGAAGGACATCCCATTTGTCTGGCCTACATTCTGTTGCAGCAACCAGCAATATGTTTCATTTATTCTTCTACAGGAAAAATAAGAAAAGAAAAAAAGGGTCAAAATGCTATTCATCTCTCTTTTTATATCCTGCACGGGCATTCATGGTATGGGGAAAAGGGATACGTGATGACCCTTACATCATGATGGTTATTCTTGCATTGGATATCATAATGCAAATGTGTAATTGCAGCATCTACACTATGCAATGATATAATCAGATGTGTCACTTTTATATTATCATGGTTTGTAATGGATGAGACTACAGTGAAACCAAAACTACAGTATATGAGCAACAGCATATATACCATGATTAACTTAAATACAGTTTATTAAATGAATCCAATTGTTCTGGTATCACTAGATTGGCTTCATGCTACTCATTAGTCTGTGTGTAACGTGTCATGCAAACATAGTCATGTGAGTCACATTATCACTTTGGCCAGACTTTTAAGCATGCCTCAGATACCAAAGATGATGTGATGAAGATAAGACTACTTGCATAACTTAATTTGGATGAGAATGGAAATAAATTAAATAAAAGAAAGAAAAAAGCAAGCAAGCAAGCAAACAAACAAACAGCCAAACAAAATGCAGAAAAGAAACCTACTGCAATGTGATGAAAAAGATCTTTGCATTCATTGGTTAACACTACATCAGTGGAAATCAGAGCAGGCAAGAACCATAAAATTAAAAATACGTAGGTAATAAGCATTTTGTGTCAAGTTTTTTGTCTAACAGAATAGAAAAGTGATAGAACAATATAAGACGCTGCTCGGTTTTTAGGAAGATATATTCCAACAAATATTAGATCCTGTACTACTTTACAATTTAGAAAAAGAAATGGTGCCATCTCAGATTAGCTGCTCATATTTATCCGCCAAATTTTAGGTAAACAATTATATTAGAAAGTGTTATAAGAGTCCAAAACCATTTCAGCTTTCCTGAATTGAAAATTAATTCTATCTTACGCAAGTGTGATTCAGATAGATTTAGTGAGGAGTTATATCTTGGTGTAGATTTGGTGTTTGATTATCTGAATGCTTTGTCAACCTAATTCTGTATTCTTCAGATTTATGCATCCATGACTTCTCACACCACTGCGTCCCAGACCAGCACAAGGACTCATGGGGAGCTCAAAATGAGGAAAGAAAAGGGTTCTGTTGTATATGTTCCTGCCCTTTCTCCAGTTTCCAGCTATCTGCGTCCCTGCAGTATTTGGGGCCAAGATCCTGTGAAGAGCTAAACTCGCATTAAAGCCAAAATGAGTTTAATATAGGGAGCAGGAGTGGGACTGAATGTGTTATTTTTTTTCTCTGCACCTTGCCCCCTCCCGGCATAAAGTACTCACTTGTCTTACTACTGTATCACTGATGTCTCCACCAACATTGTCAAAGTAGATATCCACTCCATCTGGGCAAAATTTGTGCAGCTGCTGTGCCACATTCTCTTTCTTGTAGTTGATTGCAGCATCAAAACCCATTTCAGAGACCAAAATGTTGCATTTTTCATCTGTGCCACAAATACCGACTACTTTAGAACAGCCCTCCAAGAGACCTATCTTTGAAAGCAGAAAACCATTACAAAAAGTCAGCTTTTTGCAATCACTGGTCTTGCAAAACAAGGATTTTTTAAAAAAAAAGATGAATCTATATTTTCTGTCAGTTATAAAATAATCATTATATGCATCTTTTCTCTGAAGGGGCCAGCAGAGAGAGAGGGAAGACCAAACTGGACAATAGTCATGGAGTGGGTAAAAGCAAGTTTAACTCCATTGCCCTTCTTTGTCGTAGTCTCAAATGAAAGCTGTGATCCTCACATCTATCAGTAAAAAGAAGAGACTACTGACACTAATAGAAGCTATCTTCCTATTCCATATAGCATGTGAGGTGGAAGCAAGACTAAATGGAGGTGAGCAATTTTTAAAATTTGGGGATTAAAGTCAGTACTTTTTAAAAATCTTTAACTTAAAAAAAAGATAAAGGCTCCTAAGGACCACAAGGGGTGTGACTAGTGATGTAATGGTCTTTATAGAAAGATGGAACCAACATCTTTAGACCTTTTTCTTTGGTTTGGAGAGTTTTGAAACGGTGTTTAAGACTTTCATCCATGCTCTCAAATCTTCCCAAAATTGGGAATATTGGCTTGATTGGAGACTGAGATAATTTCAGGATAAAATGGGCACTTTTACCTCTGCAAAGCTTAGGATACCCTTGCATCTTTGAAGTATGTCTCCAGGCTTTCCACCAAATAAGCCAATTCAGGGGCAGGGGTACTAGAGGCTGCATATATATATATCCCATGATAAAATCTTGCCTATTTCTAGAAAAAAGTATAATGACTTCCGTAGGTCCAAATAATACGAATTTTGAGATTCATAGGCAGAACAATCTCATCTCTAACAACAACCCTTAAGACTGAGTTTGTAGCATCTTACCTGCCCAGCCAGAGAGCCACAAGCACCAGCAGCTCCACTGACAACCAGGGTTTGATTTGAGCTTGGAGATACATGTCCTTTCTCTCTGATTCCCAGCAAAGATGTCAGCCCAGTCAAGCCTGCTGCACCCAGGAAATAGGAAAGGTGTCCATCTACAAGATGTGGATCAATCTGAAGAAAAAAGGGGTTTCAAAGATGGAAGTAATTAAGCATTATCATTCTAGTCAAGATGCATTCTGATTTTTGGGCTGGATTCTTTTGGAAAGGTTCAAAGTTGGTTGATATTTTTTGTCTTTTTTTGACGTTTTGGGATCTTAATATAGATAACATAGAATAACAGAGTTGGAAGGGAACTTGGAGGTCATCTAGTCCAACCTCCTGCTCAAGCAGGAGAGACTATTCCAAATATTAGCCTTTATCTAGGATCGAACTCACAGCCTCCTGATATCTGAAGTCAGTTTAGTACAGTGGTTAAAGCATCAGGCTAGAAACTGAGAGACTCTGCGTTCTAACCCTGCCTTAGATATGAAGCTACCTTGATAGTTGGGCCAGTCATTCTCTCTTAGCTCTATGAAGCAGGCAAGGGTTAACCACTTCTGAAAATGTGGAAAGAAAACTGCAGGAATTGTTTAGGCAGTTGCCAGGACTCAAAAAACTGACTCAAAGGCACACGAAGAGTCAACAATTATCTGCATAACAAGTATAACCTTGTTCCTTTGGTACATTGGATGCTGTGCCATAGGCAACTGTGCAAATGATAGAAAATGGCAGGGGTTGTTCTCTGACAGTGGTGTTCTCAACAAACTGCAGTAACATCATCACATAGATGTTGTTATTATATACTTGCTCCTCTGACAGTCATTACATGTCTCCATTCAACTCCCTCCCCATGGATACCCATAGCCTTTAAGGTCAGACATAAAGGTCAGGACACATTTATCTATACTGTTTTTCTCCAAAGGAAATGGAAAGAAGTGACAAAATGTTACCTTGTTCAGTTGCTTTCCATCTAAAATGGCTTTGGTCTGCCAGGGCCAGGTAAAGGACATCACAAAGTCTCCTGGAGCGAAACACACATCTTTGCTTTCTTCCACACAACCAATTCCACCTCCATCAATAACTTCAGACAATTTCCAAGCCTGGATGTAGTCACACCCAGTATCTTCATTCATACGACAACGCTAAAAGACAATTATTTGTAGCAAGAGAATCTTTTAAAGCTCATTTTTCTCTTTGTCAGAAGATACATAGCTGGCCAACACATGAAGCTACAAGGATTTTAATGCTATGGAAAATATGGAAACTGCTAAATAATACAATAAACCCTTTAAAAGCCTAAGAAGGAAGAATAAAGGTTGTATTTTTATTACTGATAGACTAAGAGGTTGGTTAACGCTCCAAAGTATCTTTTTTTCCTTATTCTGTTTATATGATACATCTTAGAAAAAAATCATAATTGAAATTACACAACACAAATTTCTGATGTAATCCTATGGAAAATGAATGTAATTGATGAAGTTATTATACAAAGAGCTCTAAGTTTACTACACAGTAATTGAAGTAAATCCCAATGCTGATTACAATGTAGAACATTTGTACACTTTTTCAGAACAGAATTAATGTATGGCATAAGGTTACATATATTCAGAGATCTTCTTATGATTCTTTCTCCCAGTTACATTGGCTTTAATTGTAGAAGCTGCAAAACTTTCCATATTGAGATTAGCAATCTGTTTAGAAGGAAGAAACCAAAAGCTCAGCTACTTGCCAAATACCTTGCAGTATATGTGTTACATGTGCTATAATTGTGGTCATGGGTAGTTATGCAAAACAAAATATTCCCCTCTACTAAAGTTATAAATAACTATTTACGATGACTCATGACTGGCAGATCACATGAATAATCAATTGGCCAAATATTCTTCAAATATTTGGATATTTTTATTAAACCCACTTACCATGTAGGGATCCACAGACAAATAAAGTGTACGGACTTTAACTTGACCCTCATCTATTTTGTCTGAAAGGGTGGCTTCTTCCATACAGAAGTTTTCTGCAACTGGCACTCCATTGATGCCTAGAATGAGCCAGATCACAGATTTAACTTACTCTCTCCTTCCTCTTGAGATTATGGGAGTTAAATTAGCATTTCTGAACAATCACGTCTGACTTTAGAGGACTCACGCTCCTTACAAAAGTATGTGTTTCTCTATTGAAGCTATATATCTTGGGTCAGCCACCATTCTGATACTTACAAATTCTATTTGTATTTCTCCTCCCTAGCCTTTCTTCATTTTGGCCATGCTGATGTTCAACATGACGTATGCATCCAAAAATTCTCATTCCTAAAGAAGTAGTTTGCGATGCACATCCATTTTAATGTAAAGAAAACTGGAAAGATATACCACCAGTTTTAGTGCGAGAATGGCCAGCTGCTTTATAAATCTCAAGCGAAATATAAATTAACAAGAGACCAGAAGGAAATGCACAAATACAATAATTTTCAAAGTTAAGAATACACTACTCACAGTAAATATTGCTTATAGCTACTGTTAGTAATCACGAATACATAAAACATGCAAAATTGTTTACAGAACTCTCCACATTTCATACTTCAAAAACAGCAGTTATCTTATTTAGGTTATTTTATACATTTTTTTCTCTTACACAACCTGAAGAATTCTCACCAACGCATCTGTAATTAGAAAATGTCTTCTAAGAATGTCTTGTTGAAGGCTTGCATTAAGCTTTGGATGCACACATCAGAAATCGCCCTCTTGGATTTCTTTTCTCTTTCCATTTAAAATGTTCTACAAAGACACAAAACTCAAATATGTTCTCCAACAAGTAGAAACATACCAGGGCGTGAATGCAATACCACTCTTTGAATGATCATCAGCCCTCCAGCAAATATCTGGCACAAATGAAAATCAGATTTCCTGAAAAAAAAAATGGACAATGTTTAACACCATCTAGAGGGACATTGCCAGTAAACAGTTTAAAAATCTAACTAATGATTAAACACAAGGATATGGTTTTGGTGTTACGATAGACCTGTATAACTAAGAGCCCTGTGTATTTTCTGAAGGCTTTGGGTATGGCACCATGGCCACTCCAAAACTGCTCAACCAATTCTATTTTTAACATACAGTACCTGGAAAGGGAAAAAAATAAATTTGGGAATGGAAACAATAATATAAATTTAAATATAAATCAAATACAATGTAAATGTTGCCACATATTGATTCTCCTTGTTCTCCTTGCATTCTATTTTGGGAAGGTCTATTTTCAACAAATGTGTTCCTTGGATTATGAAAAGCTTATGTACCTAGGGTAATAATGATGTGAAATTAGAGGAATGGGTGTATGAGGAGGGCAGATTGAGTTATTAGTTTTGCACCACCCATCCATAAAAATACAAACAGTAAAACATGGTTTGGAGCATTTGTCAGGAAATAGTGCAGAAGAGTCTGTTTCTTCACAGTCTTTAGAACGTGCTTTGATGAAAGGAAACAAGTTCACAGATACAGAAGGTAGAGAACAGATTGGCAAAGCACAGAATGGGGAAGGGAGAAATAGCTAGAAGTGCTAAACTGCCTCACTAAGAACTAGACAAGCAAAGATTCATGCTAAAAACACAGTCTATATTAGCTTTTTGCCAAATTGTCCTGCAGATTAGGAAGCCCATCCTAAACCGTTTCAGTTTTTGAAAGCATTTTAATCTGGATAACTCCGTATGGAAATAAATTTAGCTGACATTGTCAAAGTTGCATATCAGATTTCCATAAGTTGATCCTTCCAGATGTGTTGGAACAATAGGCAAAATGTGATAACATGAATTTCAGCAAGCAGAAATGAAAAGTTCTACATATAGATAGGAAAAATCAAAGGTACATGATGTGGGGAACATTTTGGGTAACCGCATGCATGGAATTTCTAATGGTGTTTTCTTTTTAATAAATAAGACAGTCAAATATGCAATAAGTTCTATCATATTGAGAACTTCATGACCATACTGAATAACAATCTTTGACAGGGAGCAAGCAGCTTCAGAAAATAACTTATACATCATTTACCATACATCATTTTTAAGAACTGAACTTCAGTTTTCAATTCAGATAGATCAATCACTTTCAGAGGGTATTTGAATTCCTATAATGCATGGTGGGTTTTCTCATGGCTTACCAAATGAGATGAACAAGATAAATTTTGCTGATTTTTTTTTCTCTGCAGCCCCTGACCTGATCTGGTCTATCTTTAAAACTGCGATATCTTCCACTAGCTTATACCAAATATTGTCTCATTCTGTTCAATTTTCTATCCTGCTAATCAACAACAGAGATCTGAATCCCTTTGCACATTTTCAACATTCCTTTGTTGATCAAGAAAAGGTTTTAATAACATTTGTATCACTCAACATAAACCTAAAATCTGATGCATTTTATACTGAAAGCCAATGGTGGATACTATCATAAGCATGCATATGATTGCAATTTGTAGAGGTCAGGTAAAAGGCTGATTAGTGTCTTTAGAAAACACGGAACACAATATCAAACTCACAAAATCATCCATACTTTTTTTTTTATTTGAATGGAATACATTCCCATTTGGAGCAGTTATTTATAGAATGGTTGGTATTTGGAATGGACTGTGTACCTTTTTTTTAAAGGAGAAAAGGATATCAAAATGTTAAATCTGCTTTGGTTTGTTTATAGCAGAAGATTGGGACCTTTTTATGCCTTTTAATTGGTTTATTGCTATAGGCTAAAAATTGAGATGCAGAAAGTCTAGTTTTTATATTTAATGTTAGTATTTTAGAGCTCTGTTTTGACTTTTTGCTGACAATTGGATAAAGAGAATATGTTACTTATTTGATTTGTTTATTACTAAGAGATGGGTTGTCGGATGAAAAGTTTTATATTTGTTAACTAAGAGGCATGAAGAGACTATGAAATTGTCCCAAAGGTGCTTTTTTTCAACTAGACTTTTTTGTTTTTCTTTGTCCATCTATGTCAAAATTGAACAGCCCACTCTCAACAGAGGGGGAGAGATAAATATCATCTATCTCCAGTCTACAACAAGTCCCTTCAGTAGTTCCAAGAAGGCTCCACACCCATTTGCACTACTCAGGTGACCCTGAGGACACATATAAACCTCCAGGTCGCTTCAATGACTCTCTAAAATAGTGCAAATGACCAGCTGTCTGCAACGAATATAAATCCTTCCATTCCCCACCATCCAGTCAGAGTTGAAGAAGTTTCTAAGATGAAAAGGGAAATGTCTTCAAAGAAAAACAAGAAAGTCCAGTTACCTGTTGAAAAAAGAACCTTTGGGATAACCATGACCTGGATGACTGAGAATTTCCATAGACAGATTATGAAATGGTTGCTACTTGTGTTGAGGGTGGGAAGTTACTTTATTTGCTTTTTTTTTTTCATTTTTTCATTTTTCTATCTTGTACTATCTTTTATTATTGTTTTTAAAAATCTTGATTAAAAAGAAAAACATCCGTGTTTACGGATGTGATTGTTTTTATATTCTGAATCAACATGAAAAACTACATCATCAAACATTATTCTGTACAGATTTAAGATAACACAGTTACATATATTTTACAGTTCACAACTCTTTAATGCTGAAAGCAAGCAAGCAAGCAAGTAAAAAAAAAAAAGGCCCTCAAGTTTAGAAAATTCCAGAAAACAAATGATCTTTATTTTCTGGTTAAAACTTTCCACTTAATGCTATTCAGAAACTTTATGCATAGTTTGGGCATATAATTCCTATACACAGTCTTCTGAATGTAGCATTTCAATAGACAAGACACATCCCATCTCAACCATTACAAAGTTTTCTCTCTTTAAAAAAGTACAATAGGTAACTCCCTACACATTCCTTCAAATGTTAGTTTTATACAGGTTTTCTTCTTCTTGCTGGGCTGCAAGTTCCTGAAAGATGGATACTTTAAGTAGTCTCCACAAGAAAAGTTCTTTGCCTCATTTCACTTTAAGTCTGCTAGTTTCTCTTCTTTTGAGAACTTCATGATAGGAGAAAACATGGACATTTTTCTCATCATTAAACAGTCTTTTGGGTACAGTGGGCAATGTAAATCATACGCTTCACATCTATTAGACAGTTATGGGATTTGGGGGTGAATGGGGAGTGTTATTATCCAGTACACATTATAGCCAAGTAAATTTTATATACGTGCATAATCCATTAGCAATCAATGCACTGTGAAATATAAACGAACACTGAACTATTAAGAAGTCTGTGCTCTGAAGCAGATTCAAAGGCCTTTTCTCCTTATCTAACTTTTTCATCTGGACAAAACCCAGATTTACTCACCCAAGATCTGAGTCTCCAACCACATATGATTTTGGATCAGAGAAAAAGTCACAAGAGCAACCAAAAAAAAAAAAAAAAGTTCAAAGGGCTTGTTTTTGGGCCAGCCTCCTCTTAAAAGGGCAATGAAAGACTACTCAAAGCCACTTAAAAGGGCAATGAAAAAAAAGCATTTTAGCTTAGTTTTACAGTTAGTAGTTCCTTTAGTGTCCGTTTGAAGTTACAATGGCATTGGAAAAAGTGAGTTATGGCTGTTTTTCACATCTTGGCAACTGACTCATATTTATGACGGTTGCAATGTCCCAGGGTCATATGATCACTTTTTGCAATCTTCTGACAGACAAGGTCAATAGGGAATCCAAATTCACAAATAGTTGTAACAAATTGTGTTACTAACCTGACTGCAGTGATTCACTTAATAACTGTGGGAAGAAAGGTTGTAAAATGAGGCAAAATTTATTTAACATCTGTCTTGCTTAGCAACAGAAATTTTGGGTTCCATTGTGGTTGTAAATCAAGGACCACCTGTATACATATTTATTGGAAAGAAAAGGTCCTGGATATGTAGGTCCAGGACTGCAGTCTTCTGCTATAGTTCAGGGTTACTTTTTTATTGAAGCTTTTTTAAGGAAATCTTATCACATGAGATTAAGCCCCATTAAATTACTGGTAGATCAGATCTAGAGTTCCCTGATGGCTGGGAAATTCTGAAAGCTGAAATCCATGCATCTTTTAAGTTGCCAAGGATGAAAAAATTGACTTGTTGGGATTCAGCATCCAATATACTGTACTTTTCAGAGTATAAGATGCACTTTTTCTACGCCCAAAAGTGGGTGAAAATTTAGGTGCGTCTTATACATCGAATGTTGCAGAAGCCCTGCCCACCAGTAATTTACTTCTTTGCAGCAAGCAGCAAAAAGCCTGTTGCAGCTTCAGCACAGCCCAATTAGCATAAGCAGCTGATGGTCCTTTGGATCAGGCTCCGACCATCAGCTGTTTCAGACTGCAGTCTGAAGCAGCCCAGCCAGGTGCTAATTAGCCTGTGCTGGGAAAGTGAAACTGAAATTATCTTGCTGCATGGAGGCAAATTGCTGGGAGGCAGAAGCTGAGGTAAGATTTTTTTTCTTGTTTTCCTGCCCTAAAAGTTAGGTGCGTCTTATACTCCGGTGAGTCTTAGTCAGAAAAATACGGTAAGTAGAGTGGTTTCGGATTGCAACCTGGGGTACCTCCCTGAACTTGCTGAGGATTTGGTCAAGCTTTTGTGTATTAAATTCCAGAAATCCAGAAAGGGTGAAGCACCGGGCAATGGAGCACGAAAATGAAAATCCAAGGAACTAAAGAGCATCCAACCCTGATGCCTGGGAAGATTATAAAACAGACCACAAAGAGTGCTTTAAAAAACAATGTAACAATTACCAGAAATCAACATGGGCTTGTTAACAACAACAACAACCAATCTTACTTTTACCAGACTGCTGCAGACAAATCTTAATTTCAGCTAAGCACTTAATAAAGTGTCTCATGATATACTGACTGGCAGACTAGTTAAAGGCACACGAAACAAAACCGATCACTTAGGTAGGTTTGAAAATCATACTTAAAGAACAGTTCTTCTGCATCAAATGAGCAGATTGTTAGATTCAATCATGGGCCCTGAATTCTTGAACATGGTTTTATTAAGGAATTGGATGAAGTAAAACAAATACTTATCCCATTTGCAAATGGCACAAAAGTGGAAGGGATGCCTAACACCCTAAGAAGGCAAAAATACAATTTAGAAATGAACTTGATAAGCTAGGGAAAAGGCTTAAAAGTTGAAATTTTTAAAAGACAAATCTACAAGTAATGCATTTAGAAGCCTGAAATAGTTTGAACAGGATAGAGTACCAAGTTAAGCAATATTAGGTGTGAAGGCGTTTTCTGAGTAGCAGATGGCTGAAAAATCAGTATGGGTCAGCAACGTGAGATGCTGCAGAAAGAAAGAAAGAAAGAAAGAAAGAAAGAAAGAAAGAAGGAAGGAAGGAAGGAAGGAAGGAAGGAAGGACGGAAGGAAGGAAGGAAGGAAGATGTAGAAAATATTCTGGGAAGGAAGGAGATGAGATGAAAGAAAGAAAGAAAGAAAGAAAGAAAGAAAGAAAGAAAGAAAGAAAGAAAGAAAGAAAAGAAAAAAAGAAAGGCAACTGCAATTTTAAATTACATCAATTGATGTGTGATTTCCAAACCACAGGACAAAATACTTCTAAAATTAGTCAGATCTCACTTCCAGTTTCCAGATCCTGGCACTGCATTTAAGGAGCATTCAATGAAATTGAAATAGATTCAGAGAAAGCAACAAGGATGAACAGGAAACAAGAATGTGGTATCCCAAAAACCGATCTTGTTCTATGCAACATCCTTTTAGGTAAAAGTGAGTTCAAGTTTCACCTTAGCCATGAAAGCCAGCTCTCTCTCTCTCTCTCTCTCTCTCTCTCTCTCTCTCTCTCTCTCTCTCTCTCACACACTCAAGAATTTAGAAGTCTACCTAAAAGGATGTCACACAGAAGAAAATCAATGCTTAATCTCCATTGCTGAAAAAAATAGACAATACGGAATAATGGATTTAAATTGAAGGGAAATTCCAACTGAATGTTAGAAAAAAACTTATCACCAAATGAAGTTTAACCATGGAACAAATTACCAGAAAAGTGATAAGTTCCTCTTTGCTGGATATGCTAAAACACTTACACAGAATAGTGGCTTTAATCTTGATTCTATGATTCAAGATTCTCATTCATCAAAAATGAATTCATCGTTCACTTTATGAGTAATTTAGTTTTGCTACTGCTGAAGCTGTTGAATGCTGAGGGGAAGTAACATTTATAGCTTCAGTAGGAAAACCAAACCAGGCATGGGGCAGTTTCAGAGGAGAAAAAAAAAATCAACATGTGAAAGACTGCTTGTTTTTCCCTATTGGCCATGTGGCATTTCCCAGTTTGGCTAATTATATCATCGCTCCTATATAAATGCACCGAAATAGCTGGAGCCCTGCTGGCTGGCCTGACTGAAGAGAAAACTAGAGTCTTAACTAATCCTAGCAGGAGGGAAGCCAGGATGAAAAGGGCAGTGTTGTGCCCACCTCCTAGTGGTGATGATGATGGTCCCTAGAAGACATCAATCAGAGATGCCCCTGAACCTAACTAGCCAGTGTGGCTAGCTTCAGGTTGATTGAATAGGACAAGAGTCTAGACCTGAAGAGTAAATTCTAGGGAAAGCATCTCATTTGCAGCCCATTGTCAGTGCAACAAAGGACCCTATTATTTTGCATACAGACACACACATAGCACTCATGAAGAGGGCTGCCCTTAGCTGTAATTATCAAAAATGCATAATTTAAAGGTGTCACATCATCAAAAGAGAAGTCTCTCACCCAATCAATGCATGTGTTTTGAGATTTACATTTGCATTCAAAAGACAGTGGGGTATTGCTCACTCAGCCAAGTATCAGACTGATCAACCCCTTCCTATTCACTTGCTAATTTGACAGTAGCAGAATGGGTTTGAATCCACCTGGTCACTTACAGCCTCTCTTTGCACAGTTTGAAAGGCAAGACTAGCAGCCATTCCTCAGGCATTATTGATTTGCACAATAATCCCCGTGTGCACTTGAAACCCAAGGACTTAATTCTGCCAAAAATATTTTGGGAGGCTTCATACAATGATGCAACTAAAAATAAATTGCTACATACTTGCTATCCCTGCAACCTTAGATTTAATATGCCAATACTGCTGATCTATTTCATTTCATTAACTTTATCAAAAGAGCTTAAAGTAATTCGTTTTCAGGACATATGTATCAGCATACATATATCAGCAAGCATTTTGCTCTGGGGAGCAAGTTACGTTAGGCACACCGACGGACTAATTAAACTATATGGCACTTTCAAATGTGAGATTTAATTTTGTTGTTGTGGTTAAAAACCAACTTAAGAACAAAAAGAAACCCTAGGAAGTGGAAACTTAGAAGAATTATATAATGCTACAAGCAATCAACAGAACACAATTACCAGGTTCACATAACAGCTTGGGCACAAACTGCTAAATCATAACGTGTGACAAGTTGGTTCATATGGCCTGCTAAAAAAACAGCCAAGTTCCTACAACATCTTCAAATGGCCCAACCTCATTTTTAGCACGATCTACTATGTGATGGGAACTCAGTCTCTGAATGCCACAAAGAGACTTATTGAGAGACACATCTTAGACCTGTCTCTCAATTACTGATTGATACTCTATGCTAGATTAATTCCCAGCCTTGCACCACACTATAATTTAAGTGCATCATGTAGATTAGAGAATAGAAATGAGAACAGATTAGTACATTCTCGGAAGACCTGCTTGCACAAAGATCACACCATCCAAACCACTGTCTCCCAAACTTGGCAACTGTAAGATGTATGGACTTCCAGAATTCCCCAAGGCCAAAATTTTGCCTCCTAAGATGTATTTTATTTTGTCAGGAAGATAATAAAAGTAATGGTAACAGCGAAGAGGTCTCATAATAATGCTAAAAAATGCCCGCAGACTTCATTTCTTTAGAAAAAGGTCCCTTTAGAGTTCAAATGTGACTCAAATTTGCTGCACGTGACATCAACATAAAATGTGTTTCACAAACTATCTCACGACACTCTTCTTACCTCAATGAGGTATCTGGATGTACTTCCATGTGGGTTTCCAGCCCATACTTGCAAGAGAATTCTTTGAAACAGACTGGACATCGATACATTTCATCAGCCCTTTTTTCAGTTTCACCATTTTGTGGTTCCTCCACAACCTGTTCATGGTAAAAAAAAGAAAAAAAGAAGGAATTGGCAAACCTAGGCTGCAATTCAAGTAACAGTTTCTGAAAGCAATACATTTCAGCTGGTAAATGATTCACTGCTTTATCCCTTGGCTAAATGTTACAAAAAGGGACTTACTCTATATGGCTCAATAAGGATAAAGCCAAAATTTAACCAGGAATTTCTTTTTATATTTGGAGATACATTCTTAAAAAAAAAAAAAGTCCTCAACATTAAGGAATGAGAATATTTCCTTACAAAGCAATTTAGTTTAACTAGCTCTGTTGATCTGTTTGGCTATTTCACTCATTCTACTCCCTTTATCCCTTTAAGAGGTACTCCACATCACACAGAATATGAACATATGGAGGAAATTAATCCATTTCTCAAAGTTATCAGGCAAAACAATTTGATCACAATCAATCGTCACCCACTCAAAACAAATCCAGTGTAGGAATGTAATTATTCCAAATAATAATAATAACTACAAAGAATCAAAATGCAGAACTGAAAACATTGTTTGAAGTTGCCATGTTGACAGAGAAGGTTTTCACTAATATTTTATCATGAATCTTTGGAGATAATCCAAAGTTACACTATTTTATACACTATCATTTATTTAACACCAGTCCTTTAGGTAAATAATGGAGATCAGCATAGATAAATAGACATCTTCACAACATCTTCTGTTGGCTGGGAACTACAGGAGCTGAAGAAAAACCCACACAACGTTTTTATTTCTTGTCTTGACTAGTTACTTTGTTAAGTATATAGCTTTATCCAAAACACTGCATAATACTTTCATAAGAAGCATACACAACTTCCAAAGCATGCTGTGTGTCTAAAATTACAAACTGGCAATCATGCATCTATTATACGTTGCCTCCTTTCCCTTTTTAAGGGATTTAACTGAATTCATAATTTCTCATTTTAAGCAACCAGCAGGATTTTTTTTTTTTGCTAGAGGACCTTCTTTGCTGGACTCTGTTCTTCCTTATCAGCCTCGGCCTCATGACTGAATTTTCGTTTGGTGGACAAGCGCCTGCGTTTCAGTGGAGAGGCAGGGGTTGTACTTGTGGCGCCCGTTGCATCCTTCTCGTGGATTTTCATATGTCTAAAGTCAGGTGGGAAAAGAGTGAGAAGGCAAAAGAAAAAAGAAAAAAAGAAGAAGACGTTGATTACTGGTTCTGAACTGGAAAGTTCTAATCAAGGTTATACTTGCAAAGAAGCCAATTTCTTGTTTAAGGAATCTCAATCATAAGAGTTGGCTCTTTTTTTTTTTTAATATGCTAGCTAGTAAGCTTTTCAACATCAATTTAATATCAGAAGTATACAAAAGAGCACGTTATCTGACAAGCCCAAGACAACAAAAGTACTTTGGGGCTAGAGAAAGGCCACATTTTCCAACTACCACTCCTAAGACAGCCACCAGTATCTTTAATCCTTCATGATCTGAAAGAGTTTAATTATGAGCCCTCATTTCAGAACACAGGATGTAGTCAGTGCAAAACCCACAGCTGTTAACTGACTCACTAAAGCATCTTTTCCCTGTTTTAACTTCCCCATTTTTTAACGATGTGTCAAGTCATTTGTCCCAGAAACTGAGGTGCAAGAGAAGAGGAGAGACATTTGGTCGGGGTGCTTGTTTGTATGTTGTCTCATACAGTCCGAGTTGATGAAAGCTTATTCCACTATGGCTCCGTGGGATGTCCAAAAATACTCTAGAATGCTAAAATGCTGGGTCTCCACTGAGGCAAATGGAAATATTCATGCTAACAAGGGAGCACCCAAAAAAACCCCTCCAGGCTGCATTTGGTAAAGTGCAATCAGCTCAGCAATAATGACTTTAAGCAAATCCAGATGCATGCAAGCAATACAGTGAGCTGCTTAATTTTCATGAAGGCCATTCTGTACAGCCATGGGCTGGTCCTCCTGGGACATACTGGTATTGATTTAATAAATAGATAAATAACCAGTGCAACTGATAAAGTAAGCTCAGAATTCATAGGCAGTCTTAAACCGAAAAATACTTGGGTATACAGACTTATAAGTATTAGGGACATACATTTCAAGTTGAAGATAAATAAACCATGAGGGAGAAACCATCCATTTCAAAATGATATCAGCAGAATTATCGATTTGTCATTTTTAAAAACTTATGTGTAATAAATAAGGGAAACTCCTAATTCCAAATGTGTAGCTCCAGTTTCCCAGAACTGAAGGAGATTGAAGGGATTTAACAGAACCGACTAAGGAAGTGGAAGTACTATAGGGAAAAAAAAAAAGGGGGGGGGACTTGGAAGAGGGTAATTGAGGGTAGGGATATAATTGAACTTTCCACTTGGACCCAAACCTGATTATATGGGATAAAAAAAAAATAGGCAGAAGGAACATTCAACCAAACTCATATCAAAAGAGAACTAATCATCTCTGCAGCACTGAGATTTTCTAATGGAGAGTTTCACCTAGTTAACTAGCACAGGTTCCAACAATTAACTAAATAATAGTAAAGAGAAAAATTCAGATGATAAAGATACCGTATTTTTCGGACCATAAGACGTACTTTTTCGTCACCAAAAAGTGGGAGGAAAAGTGCCTGCGTCTTATGGAGCGAATAGAGACAGAAGTCAACCCACAATGCTGCGGGGGCGCGGCCGGCAGAGTGAAACTGGTGACTGGCAGCAGGCGGTGATTGAACATGACTATGCTGGGGGGGAACGTGGGCTCCATCGCCGTCCTCTTGGAAGAACCGCCGCCG
>JAOYMU010000001.1:100420840-100435619 GCA_025802295.1 Psammodynastes pulverulentus | reverse complement strand
AAGCTCCAGCCTGAAGATGACGAGTGAGACCTCGTCGAAACATCGCCAAGACACCCTCAAGTTTACACGGGACAAGATCCGAATAGGCCGAACTTTTGGGGATTCTACATTTATTGTCATTTTTCTTGTTAGGTAATTCTGCAGACAGCTGGGCAGCAGCTCAAGCTCTGGCACTGGAAGGAGTTGCCAGTTACCAGGTAGTGAAAAGGATCCTGTCTCAGATTTTTGATCAAAACGATGATACCTCAGAAGAACAGGCGTGTCTTTTGTTAGCTCGGCTCAGCAAACACACAGTAAGTATCAACGCTTAGGAAGAAGAATATGGTGGAAGCACAGGATTGGTATGGCCGCTGAGGATTTCTGAATCAATTTGCCCATCATTATTGGATTCACACATTGTGCACTAGTGTGCCAGGAGGGGCAGCCCCTCATCTTTCTTGTTGAGCTCACAAGCAAAATAGAATTGGCTTGGGTGGAAGGCCACCAATGAGTATCAGGCTTCAAGGAGATTTTACCAACGTTTAAGCTTTTGGCACTTGCATGCTGCAGAAAAGACCACAAGGGTCAATTTCTTCAAAAGGTTAAAAAAAAAGGTTGCCATCTAAAAAGCATGCTTTTGGGACCTCACCAATGAGGTAGCCCCAAGAAGTTGTGGGATGTCATCATATTCTTGTTGTATTATGTTTTCTTTTTATGATATGGACACTGGAATGATCATTGTCAAAACATCACTCTTTGCTTCCATTTTGAGCCAGGCTACAGTAATATTGCAGTTCCTATTTTCATTTATCAGTGTGTCTAATGTGCCTTCCTTTTTTCTTCTTCCTCTTCTTTGCTTTCACATTATTTTGGGGAGAGGGAAGAGACACAGCAAACCTAGTATAGTAAGAAAGATATTTTGCTTTAAGCCAGTGGAATAAATTTTAACTGCAGTGTATCAGCCTAGAATTCAAAAGTGTTGCCTTTTAATTTCTATTAAGTCACCTTAGGAAATGATCAGATATGAACATGTAACATCCACTTTTCTTAATTTCTTTCCTCTTTCTTTTTATATCTGTACATTTGTGTGTGTGTGTGTATGCATATAATGGATTGGCAAAATTACAAATTCTTTCTTTTGGTTTTTCATTTATGACTCTTTAATGGTAATCATTTTCACATGCATTAAATATGAGTTTAAAAATAACTGCAAAGCTCCTTTCAAATTCTTATCAAATAACAGATTGCAATAAAAACTTTATTATTTTACAATAAACCTGTTGTTTGGGGAAACCATAAATTTTCCTTATGTATAAGAAAAAAAAGTAGTTTTTGTGTTTACATATAAATGCACACACACACACACACACAATGCTTTGCTAGCTTTATTTTCCTTTTTTCATTGCTCAACTAATGTGAAGTCAGCAAAAATAACTGGTATTAATGCACATTATTAGCAAGTTAAATCTCCAACAGCAAAACTTAATTTGCACACTAAATGTACATAAATGTAATAAATATACAGTTTGATACCAATACTATAAAAATCATGAAAGTCATTTAAAAAAAAGATATTTTAATGAAAAGAAATTTAAAAATACCCTTTTGAGCCATGAGTTATAAATCCCACTTTCTTCCTGTCTATGTATAGAATGTCATATGAACACATTATAGAGTATTTTTAGGTTCCTTGTTAATTTAATGCTTTCAGGGTTTGGTTCATTGTTTACTGGCATCAGAATTGAACAGCTCTCAATGGATACATCGGGCTTTGGCATGTAAAACATTGTCTCGTATTCCAGGGAACGTCACCCAGGTATGTTTCATTTCATGAACTGGAAATACAAAAAATATTAGTGATGCTTTTTTTCTGATAGCTTAATGGAGATTCCATTTTACCTGAACAAAAGGAAAATACCTCTTGTGTAAATTAAAAATATTAACTTAAACAAGGCTTTAAATTTGAATTATTATTGTTGGTAGATATTGGCAAGAGGTTTATCAAAAACATGCCCTTCTCTTATGCAAAGAAAGCGCAGTCTCTTTGGATTTTCTTACATTTTTTGTTTGAGGGAAGCACTCAGCCTTTCTATATGGTTATCTCTGAAAGTGTTTCCCACAGAGCTACTAAAATCAGAAACAACACTTTCTAAAAAAAAGGTGGGCTTATTTTATGGGTGTTATATAAAGTCACTTTATGATTTATATAAAGTCTTCTAAATAGGACCTCAAGAACAAAATTGTCCAACTAATGTGGACAGATTGGAAAATTGAGGTACGCCAGGCAGCTGCCAAGGTTTTGGGACATTTGAAACTTGGAAAAGAAGTCCATGATCAGTTGAGGTGAGCATCAAACATCACCTGTGGTATCTATACTTTTACCTAGCAAAATAGATGTGACATGGTATCTCCATTGGATACAAACCGCCTCCATATTATGGAGCCCATAATATCCTAACACGAGAAATGACATCTCATGTTGATACCGTATATTTATATGCAAACTACCATCAATATTGTGATACAGTCTGTTCTTTGATAAAAAGAGAAAGATATTCATGTTTTGTATAAAGGTTTTTCATGCACAAAGGCCTGAATTTGTTACTTGCAAGGAAAGATAGCTTTATTGCATTCCTGTAGCCTTGTACGTCATGAAAGGGTTTTCCTAAAATTGGGAAACATACTAGAAGAGAATAATAGATGGCAGAAAGGAAATGTGACAACAAAAAATAATTGTCATATATGTCAGATGTGGAAGGTCCCTTACCCCTTGGCTTGCACAGATGTCTTCCAATGTTCTTTAAAAGGATTCCTAAAACATTTTAGGATCCCTAAAATTTGATTGATGTATTTATGCTAAATATAGCAACTAATAGCATGAGGATAAATATGTCTGATTAAACTTGCATGGAAGCTGTTGTGTATTATTACTATATTTTCTTTTATTTTGCCCTGGATGCGTAAATCAAGTGCGCTTATCATTCACTAATAGCGCCTTTATCCTCTCAGAGAGAATCTAAAAAGGGGAGACTGCCGGAAGAAAGTGGAAGCTCTTTCGCTGATTGGCTGGCTGAAATTCATGACAGCCAGGCTGCTCCCTGGCTTTCTTCAATGTTTCTCAGATGACTTTGTAGCTGTCCGAAAAGAAGCTTGCTGGGCAGCCGGAGCACTTCAGATTAAAGAAGAGACAGTGAGTGTTCATTAAAATGATTGATAAAGGATTTGAATGCAAAGGTATAAATACATTCCATTCTTGAATGCAAAATTCTCAGAGTTACATTACTCTGGTATAAAAATAGAACAATCAAACTTGCTTGTGAATGAAGAAATATCCAAGTTTAGTAAAGAAAATCTGTGAGCGAAACCAGCCTTCTGCATATATAACTGGTTGGGTTCAGTGGTGGGATTCAAATTTTTTTACTACCGGTTCTGTGGGCATGGCGTGGCTTGGTGGGCATGGCAGGGGAGGTTACTGCAAAATCTCCATTCCCTCCCCACCCCACTAACCTGCTTTACAGATCTATTCTCCTATGCAGGGCAACAAAAGAAGACTCAGTAGATCAGCTGGGATTCGGGAGGCAGAGAATAGATGGGAGTGGGGCCAGTCAGAGGTGGGATTTGCCGGTTCTCCCAACTCCTCAAAATTTCTGCTACCGGCTCTCCAGAACTGGTCAGAACCTGCTGAATACCAACTCTGGTTGGGTTATACAACAAGATATGCAATTCTATATCTACACTGGATGTTTATTTAGAATGAATGTTCCTTTTGATGTATCGCTATCTAGTCAGCACAAATTATATACATTATGCTCTGGGTTTGTGCCAAAATCTGAATAAAGTTGGCCTCATCTAGTAGATGGGGCTTTCTTTATATATCCGAGAAGGAGCAAATTGCTAAATGGGGGCACCTTATCTTTTAAACCATATCATTTATTTGCTTATTTGCTGCATTAAGTCCTCAACCTATGACCGTAATTGATCCTGGAATTACAATCATAAGTCATGCCAGTCATTGAGCAGGTGATCATGTGACTGCACCCAATCTGATTATCTTTTTTGCAGCAGTCATTAAATGGATGTCATGGGCATTAAGTGAATCCATTATCTGCAATAATCATTTCTGCCAGTAGCCAGAAGTAAAGGCCAGTTTCCATTAACAAAACATTGTAAATTGTGGTGCTAGGCCGAGACATTGTAAGCCGTTGTAAATATCAGCTTACAAGTGCCAAGTGCCTAAAATGCAATCATGTAACCACTGAGGACGGCACCGTCAGAACTTAGAACATGGTCATAAGTATTGTTGTTGGGTTCTGCATTAACTTCAGTCACTAAATGACACTAAATCGAGGATTACCTACCGGTATATCTTAGCACCTTTTGTCTGTGATAAAGAAAAATCATGGCTCCAATCAAATTAGAGTTACGGTGAGGAATCTGCAATCTGCCAGATGCTCCTAAAGTCCCAACTTCTCTCAACAATGGCTTTGCTGTTTTGAGTCTATAGGGAGTTTTGTAGTTCAGCAATGCCTGGATGCCATAAATTGCTCACTCCAGTTAGGTGCAATGCCTGGATAAATGGTTATTTCATATTATTCCCAAGTATCTTATTATGCTCATAAAAGTGTCAAAAAATAGAAGGCAGGAAGGGAAGAGCAGAGAAAGAAAGATGGGTCTTGAAAAATCTTCTTGAGACAAACTGATAATTATTTCTTCCATTTGAAAATACAAATGACAAAATAGCAAGCAAACTTGTCACTAAAGGCTTCATCCCACAGACCCATCAATAGGAAGAAAATGGTACCGCCAAAAGGATGACGTGGTTTGAGAATTGAATCTGGTTTGTGGTCTGCCAATTACCTACAGTATTCCTTAAAGCCCATTCCTTGTATAAAAGCAAGAAGGATGAGTCAGGAATTTATTAGTATCTCTTCTAGCAAGTCACAATACATAATTATTTATGTTTACTCTCATAAGCTTTTATTATATATGTCTGTAATTGCATAGTATGGCCTTGGTTCTCTAGTTCCTGCTTTTAATTTGGGATAAATTATGTATGTTATTTAATATAAATAACCCTATTTTAAAAAAGATCTATGAATAAGGCTCTGTATCAGTCAACAGATTTTGTTGTTGTTATTGAACAGGTACTAAAATGCCTTTTTAAGATCATGCAGACTGATCCTTTATGGAAAATCAAAGCTCTTGCCATCAGAGGTATTGTATTATTAAACTGTTGAGAATTCTTATTACGGTTTGAACTATATCTATGCATAGTTTTTGTAACTGTAATTTTGGATGTTCTCTTATTTTTGAAGATTTTATCTAGTCAGTCACTAAAAGAATAGGAAGCTAATATTGTTACGCCCCGAATAAAGCTTTTAGGAAGTATGTATGGTATTGCATCCATGATTTGTGTGTGTGTGTATGCGCATGCAAGCAACATGAACCTATGCTTGACCTATGCCCACCAGGAATAGGCTAATGTGGATTTAAATGTTTTGTGATTATCAAGTGGAATACAATTGTATTTCAATGACTCCCAACTTGAGACACAGAAAGTGATCGGTACCGGGCAGTAAATTTAATTCTCATGAGGTAATTAAAACGGACCACCTGCATGTAGATACAAACTATATCATGTACAGTTTATTTGGAATGGCTGAGGTTAGAAGGTAATTTACAAAACTTTTGATATCAGTGGAATAGTACATAAAGAAGAAAAAGTCTATACTAACTATAATCAAATTTGGATCCAAACCCTCTTTCAATAATCCTCTCAAATGCTGGAGTTGGAGGGAAGAAGATTTACTTATTTATTTACTAAACCAATGTTTCCCAATCTTGGCAATTTTAAGATGTTTCTTCAAATTTCACCTACCAGAATTCTCCAGCAGGCTTACTTGCTTAGAATGTTTGCATTATATTCTGCCCATCTTCAGAAACTATGAGTGGATACAATAAAAATCAATAATAATTTAAATGAGATATACAGGGCAAAAATAACACTTTAAAATTATAGAAATTGATAGGGTTGATATTAAATCTAATGTGGCCATCAGTTGTTCCTTCACTGTTTTGTTAATACCACAGTTACCGCTTTTAAATGCTTTACCTGTTAACTCTTTTCTGTGAAATACCATATGAAATTTGTGATTTTGGATTCTGGCATTCTGTTAAACTAACACTATTTTTAATGCATGAATGGTTCAGTTAGGAGTGTGACATGAACCCATAGCTGCATAAAGAAATCAATTATGACTTATTGGCAAAAAAGATCAATACCATTAATATGATCAACAATACAATATAGCACCACTTCTTTATTTCAAAAGGGAAGGGTTTCCCTCATTAAGATTCTTTGGCTTCTGTTAAGAGTAGTATTTCATTTCAGAATACAGGTAGTCCTCGACTTACAACAGTTCATTTAGTGACCATTTGAAGTTACAATGGCACTGAAAAAAGTAACTTATGACCATTTTTCACAACCGTTGCAGCATCCTCATAATCATGTGATTTACATTCGGATGCTTGAAAAATGGTTCATATTTATCATGGTTGCAGTGTCCTGGGGTCATGTGATCCCGCTTTTCCAACTTTCTGACGAGCAAAATCAATGGGAAAGCTAGGTTCACTTAACAACTATGTTACTAACTTAACAACCACAGTGGTTCACTTAACAACTGTGGCAAGAAAAGTCACTTAACAAATTTCTCACTTAGCAACATAAATTTTGGGCTCCATTGTGGTTGCAAATTGAGGACTACCTGTATATAGATCTACTCAGATAACTGCCAAATACTGGATCACAAAGACCAAAAGCTCACCTTCTTGACATAAAAAGTCAAAGCAACTATCATTTTCTTTTCGACAGCTTTGGGTCAGATAGGTGAGGCAAGTCCCTACCTAAAAGACCTTCTTCTCTGGGCCCTTCATTATGAGGAAGATCCTGGAGTACGGAGGGAAGCCTGCCGGAGTATCATCATTCTCAAGATGCAGGATGAAACTGTTCGGGGTTCTTTACTCATGAGAATGATACTGGAACCAAATGAGAAAGTAAAAGAGTAAGTTGCTGTTTTCATAAAAGACCACTCCTGTGTTTAGAAAGTTCCTTCTCCAAGGCCTCCTATAGGGCAGTTTCTCAACCTTGGCAACTTCAAGATACATGGAATTTTCAACTTCTAGGATTCCTCAGCCAGCATGTTTTATTACAACTTTGAAAAAAAAATACCCTTATTCTTCAAACATACACTACACTGATTTATTCCTATAGTAATAGGATGTGGGGATGGGACAATAATGGCCTGTATTGCCCATTGTGATTTTTAAACCATGGTTTGTGACTCATGAATCCTACCAGTTTATAAAGCAAGACAAGATTTTGTGCAATCTTTTAATCCTGTTCATAACATTTGATTAATGATTTGAGAGTAGTCTAGTCAATTATAGTTAATCTTCTATTTATGACCAGTTACTTAGTGATTATTTGAAATTATGATGGATGTCCCTGAAGCTACTTATAAATTAGTTTCAAAGTTTCCACAGTTGCTCACCCAAAGTTGCTAAGTTGAGGACTATCATATAGGCTCCTTTTCAACAGTAATAGATCTTCAGTAAATACCATTCATACACTTTAGTCAAATCATGATAGGCATTATTGAAATACTTCAAATTTATGCACTGTGCAGTTCTGTCACTAAAAGTCTACTCCTTATTGAAGTCAATGAAATGTATTGTCAAACAACATGTGCACAAGCTTGTGGCACTAAGTGAGCCGTGGTGGCACAGTGGTTAGAATGTAGTATTGCAGGCTACTTATGCTGACTGCTGGCTGCCAGCAGTTCAATTCTCACTGACTAAAGGGTTATTCAGTGTTCCATCCTTCCAAGATTGGTAAAATGAGGACCCAGATCGTTGGGGACAAGATGCTGATTCTGTAAACCTCTTAGGGAGGGTCTGTAAAGCACCGTGAAGTCATATATATATCTAAAATAAATGCTATTGCTATGTGGATATTCAGAAAAGGATCTACCTTAGTGAGTAGCAAGATAATTTCATCTAGGTTTACATAGATATCTAAAGAAAATAATTGGAATTTTTCTAATGTTCGAGGGTTTTAGTGGCAACAAGCTCTATTAACTTGAAAGGATGGAAACTAATCATGGAATAGTTTTCTCTGGGATTAGCCTTTTTCTAAATTTGGGGAAAGATTGGGCATTTAAGTACAAATAGAGCAAGACATTTCTGTAGTATTGCACTAGCCTCAGATTTACAGAAAAAGTATATCAGATACTAGGTGTTCAGCAAAGATAAAAATAAATGCTCCTAAGGGAGGAGGGATGATATACAAAAAATTCTAAATAAATAAAATGAAAATGTAGACTTGACTTTCGAGATTTCCGAAAAGGCCCATTTCTTTGAACAGAGAAGTGAGTCGTGCTGTGACAAATTTCAATTTTGAACAAGAGGAAGAGCAAGAAATGATCCAAAAAATCAAGAATGAGGTAAAAAAATCCAATCTAAAATGTTCTAGTGCTTTCTTTTTTATAGAAGCCAAGATTACATAGCTCTTTCTACACTTCAAGAAACTTCTGCTTTCCCTATGCACATTTCTAAAGACTGGTAAACTTCTGAAAGTTTGAAGCAATATGAAATTGTAATGTGTGTGTCAATTGCTATATAGTGGGGATCATATAGGAGCAATTAGATAGTCAGCATGAATTTCACACGGCTATATTCCAAAATTCTGAAGCAACTGTTGGCTTTTATGCAGAGATAAGACTGTAGGAGACCATAAGGTAATGATAAGCAAGAGACTTCTGCATATCTTAATTGCATTCATATAGAAATTCAAGCATGTATTCAGATTCCCAAAAGATACTATACCACAATGAGGAAAATCCCTGTTGCATGCATCACCTCATCAATACCCTTCCGGATGTACCGTAAGAAGCGAATACATCAGAAATTGACTATCATTTCAAACAAGATGTATTTTATGTTCGTAAAGGTTTACTAAGAAAAGATATACGTGCATTCTGAAAGTGACAACATAGGTCACAAGGTATGAGTTATAGACTGCAGAGCTCGCAACAATGTTATTTGTAGCTAGAGAAATAAGACCTACTAGTTGCCAATATCCTTTATGTCACACTGCACCTGGAGAATTAAAGAAAACAGGAATCTTAGTGAAAAATTAACATTTGCTGTGTGCAAAGCTCTGCAGTGATTAAAAAACATAACGAGTTGTCCATGCTATTTCAATTCAAGAGTTCCTGATTTTTCACTTAATTGCCTTAACAACTGGCAAACTGGCAAAGCTTCAAATAGTTTAATAAGTATCTAAAAAAAGTTAGAAGTACAAACTTTACACTTACTTTCTCATATAAATTAAAAGCTATTAACTTTTTAGCTTAGCAGTTCACTCTTTAACCATATTTCCTCTACTGTACTTCCATATTCTAAGAAAGAGTAAAACTTTTCTATATGATGATGCAAGAATTGTGAATGGGATAAAATTATATTGGTAAATGGTGCAAAATGTACAATTTGTGTTGCAGATTTCCAGATTAAGCAAAATACCCCTAGTAATAAAGAAAGTACTAAAACTTCAAGAAGTAATAGAGAAGATGTGGCATGAAGCCCACTGCATTTATCGGGAAAAGGGAGACATCTTTGCATATAGCGACATTCGTGACATCTTCCTTAATGTTGTTAAAACTGCTTTCACTGGTAATGTAGAATGGAACGAAAAAGAGTTTGATGGAACACTAGTTGAAAAAGTTTTAAGTCTACCATTTATGTTTATTGCAATCTTCTACTGGAATAATTTTTTTCACTATTTTAATCCAGCTCACAATTTAAAAAACAAAAATTGATCTTTTATTAAGAATAAGAATATAGTTAAGAATAAACACTATGTTAAAAACATTTTAAAATGTAGATCAAATTACACCCTTTATCTTTCTATAGTTTATCTAATATATACATATAAATGTATATGTGTATGTATGTATATATGTATTTCTTTATCTCTGCAGATCAAACACAAACTCCAAGCAGGCAGTTTTCAGACCTTTGGATTGCTACCTTAAATGTATTAGTAAGTAGAAGAAAAATAATTTCTTACAATCCATTTATTTTTATGTTACCAGATAAAAGAGGTTTTTTACTAATCACCAACCCCTTCTCGAATAAAAAAGTTGCCAAGGCAATCTTATCATTCAAAGAACCACAAGGAAGGGCATCCACACAGATATAATTTGGGTAAGAGGAGAGCAAAAATTCAATTCCATCTATGTATTCAGACTCTATTTCACAATACTTAGGCTCCTCCTTGTGGTACACTCTTGAGTTTTCTGTGGTATAATACAGCAACGTAGCATCTCCTTCGTTGCACAACCTGACAATGCCATATCGAAGTAGACGTATTTGTGTAGTTTTCTCAAGCTGGACATCAACATTTTGCACATTTCCATTCTCCCACCGTGCTGGATGCCTGAAAACACTCAATGCTTTTTCAGTCTCAGTGAGCACTGGAGGAAGACAGTCATGAAGAAAAGACTTGGCTTTTTGATCCACTGCAGCATCAACTGGTGCATAATCCATTAGTTTTGTGACTAAAGTCCTGATCTTCTGCAAAAAGACAGTTCGGCGTGGATCATCAGCATCAGTGTTTATGACACCCATGTATTCCAGATAGTCCGCAGGGAGACCTTGGCGATATTCAATGTCCTCTTCAATAGCCATCTGCAATGCTGCAGGGAGAAGTTTTTCCAACAAGTCTCCCCAGGAGTTTCGCTGATAGGAAGAAACTGTAACGTGGAGTGAATGAGCCTCTGGGAGGCAATCTCCTTGATGTATAAACCCACGGGGGAAGTATAGCAGGTCTCCAGGTTCTAAGACAATCTCCAGAATCGGTTCACCAATCTCCATCTGGCTAAAATTGCTACTTGAAAAGCGAGGCAACATCTCAGCCTGCTGTCTCGGGGCGTAGACCCGCCAATGCTTTTTTCCTTCCAGCTGGATCACAAACGCTTCAATATCATCATAATGTGGGGCAAAGCCCTGAGTTCCAGCAGGAGTCAGGTAAGTGTTGGCACCAACCATACTGCTGAACTGTTCCTGTAGGGTAGACAGGACATGCCAGACAGTAACCGAAAAGGCCTGAGGGTTCAGCATCCTGAGAGAACAGCCATTCCTGTAGAAATCCCAGACCACAGCTGGCACTGCCCTGCCCACAGGGTTATGGGTCTCCCTCTTCCCATCCTCATAACTGGTGACATCCAAGTTGACACCAAACTGGACATTGTGGTTGCGTAGGATGTTATCAAACTCAGCAGTGGAGAAGAGGTCCTGATAATAACTTGGGTTGTGCCTGTGGATCAGAAGCGGTGCCTTCTCCCAGTACTGATCAAAGAATTCCTGCGAGGAAACGGGAGCTATGAGCCACTGGAAGAGTTTGGCAGCTCGCTCCCGGCTATCCTGGACCTTTTCCAGGTCTCGGAGGAGGGGCAGGAGAGAGCAGCTCGAAGAGAATTCCTGGGAGTTGAAGGGCTCCCCTACTCCATGGGGCGGCGCAGCAGCTGCTGGTGGTTCTGGAGCTTTTTGGTCTGCCCGTTTGCGCTCCGCCTTCCTCCGCAACGCTTTTTGCCGGTTCTGCAAGGGATCCAAATATTTGCAAGAGGAGATATTGTTCCCTTTCGGTTTTCGCTTCTCCTTGGTACCCGAAAGCGGGAAGGCATCTCTAGGCTGCTTCCCGTCGCCCGCTTCGGAGCAATTCCTGGCTGCCGAGCCCTTGAGCTGCCGCTTCTTGCCTCTTCGGCGCTTCAGGGAGAGCGAAAGGCCACGCGGTGGGCCGAGGGGTCGTTTCGGCTGGTCTCGCTCGCCGAGCGGTAAGGAAGAAAGATAGGCGGCCCGGGCAGATACACGTGGGCTCAGCAGCGCCATGCAGGATAAGGACGGGCAGCCTCGGGGAATAAAGCAGCGAAGGGTTTCCGGGCAAGGCGGGCTTTTTCCCTTCTGCTCTTCCTGTTCATGCCTTAGCTCCGCCCTTCCATCCTGACGTCAGAGAAGAATGGAGCGGGTGTCGAGCGTGGAATGCCGCCAATGCGATCTGCCTTCGTTATGCCTGGAGTCGCTAGTATAATATAAAATTCCGTCCCTGCCGTTCCCGCCTAACTGTAGGATAGAAATCTGCCGCGGTGCTCAGTCTGCAATCTTACGAGATTAAAAGATTGGACAATCATTTGTCCGGAATGGTACAGGTAGTCTTCGACTTACAACAGTTCCTTTGGGGACCGTCCACAGTTACAAGGACATTGAAAAAAGTGACTTCGGACTGTTTTTCGCACTTACGACCGTTGCAGCATCCCCACGGTCACATGATCAAAATTAAGATGGTTGGCAACATACTCATTTAGGAGGGGTGCAGTGTCCAGGGATCATGCAAACACCATTTGTGACCTTCTGACAAGAAAAGTCAATGGGGAAGCAAGATTCATTTAACAACGATGATATTAAGTTAACAGCTGCAGTGATTCACTTAACTGAGGCAAGAAAAGTTGTAAATTTCTCACTTAGGAACAGAAATTTTGTGCTCAATTGTGGTGGTAAGTTGAGAACTATTGTATAAAGACTTTTGTCTTGGACAGAAGGTTCGACTAGAAGACCTCCATGTTCCTTCCAACCCCATGATTCTATTATTCTTGTGGCTCTCTTGTAGCCTACATAATTTAATAGAGTAGAATGGCTCCTGTATTCACTGAGGTTTACTTCTAACAAAATGAGCAAAACATTGCTTTCTGTACATCGAACTCTAGGTATTTATGGAGTCTCTGATTCTGTCCACAGGACACTGTCAATTATAGATTATTGGAGGGGGATATGGGGAAGTAAGACAAATAATATCCTAAAACATTAAATTGGAAAGTGTGCATGCCGTCTTTTCAACTTAATATTTAATAATGCATGCCAATTCCATTTAATACAAAACTCCTAACTAAAGGATCACCTACAGATGACCAACATTTACTTGAAATCATGGGTGAAAGTGAAACCACATCACTAAATAACCCTCACTGCTGTCAACTATTCTTGTAGTTAACAAGTTTTCATAGTAATCAGAAATTTCCTGATAATCAGAATATAGACTATAACCTGTGGGACGCCTCTTTTTCAAAAGTAATTTTCATTAAAATATTTTGCATATATAACAAGAAATACAAAGAAAAAATATAGTAAATGTGAAAAAGGAAAAAGGAAAAGAAGAACCAAAGGAAAAAGGAGATAAAAAAAAGACAATGACAGAACAGATGAAAATATGTATATAAATAATGAACACATGGTCCTAACCCCAGGACTTTCTGTACTCAGTGAGCACCACATAATAATACTGCTCCACAAACTGCTATTTCTGTTAGTCTGTTATTTTTTTAATGTTCCAGTATTGCACCAATCATATGTTTAATTATTTGTTTTTCATGTTTCATCAAATTGCAAGTGTGTACATATATGTACATATATATGTGTGTGTATCTCTATATATGTATATGTTCCCTCAGAAAAGACCATAATTTTATGCTATTTTATTTCATGTAATTAATAACCAAATAATTGTTCATACAAAAGGAGACAGCTTATCTTAATGTTTTTGTCATTAAGGTTGAAACTGAAATAATAGCTTTATCATCTGCATTTAAAAGTTATGCAGTAGGCTTATCAGTCATTTGACAAATGATGTTCTGGTTTTATGAGGTTTTTTTTACCTTTCCCATTGATACAAAAATTAAAAGCAAAGGGGTGGGTAATCAAATGCTTTCTTCTTTCCTCCCATCCCAAAGTATTAAAGCTAATATCTCACGTAGTTAATTCTGAGAGTTTTCAGGCTGGTGAAAAGTACTTTTTATATGATTTTCCCAATCGGTCAATTGAACTCAAGGATGTGCAAATAGAGGAAATCTGTGCCAAAAATGTGCAAATAGAGCAAATCCGAACTCATTTTCACACAACATAGCCCTCACATTCCTAGCTTATAACAAAGACAGTTAGCTTCATGCTTTTCTGATCTGATGCGGAAGTAACATTTTCAATCTTTTCCTGGTACAAGTCTTCCCATATGTGTATTTTGTGTTTCTTTAGTGGCAACCACAATCTTGGCTATAATCTGTTCTCTTCAGTCATTGGCAACTTCCCTCCAAGGTCATTTGCCTTATGCAATTGGCCTGATGTAACTTCAACACTGGAGCAGCAGCAACAAAATTGCCACAGAGAAAGCAGTAGACTCGTACTTTTATTCTAAAAGGACCTGGAAGTCAAGGCATTTGTTTTTCCATAAAGGCATATCAGACAGGTTGCAGCAAGAGCACTACAGGTGCTACAGATCTTTGTTCAGCGATTGTTCAAAGTCACAATAGTGCTTAACAAGGAGACTTATGACTATTCTTCATACTTGCAACCATTTCATGTCACGATTCTGGCACTTGGCAGCCATCTTGCAATTACGATGGCCCACCGTCCTGTGATCCCCATTTGTGATCTGACTATAATACCTAGCTATTAGCCAGCTAACATGCCTTTTGAAACTGATGGCCATTGTAGTGCAATTCACCTGAAAGTCTCCATGCAGAAAAATTTACTTTAGGCAAGGCTTTCCATATGATTTCAGTTGAAGAATCTGGATGATCCTTTTGAAGTAATATGCAGTTTGATTATAATAATTAGATAGCAGTTACCGTATTTATTCGAGTATAACGTGCACACGTGTATAACGCGCACCCCTAATTTTCGATTAAAAATCGGTATA
>JAOYMU010000001.1:100386510-100399646 GCA_025802295.1 Psammodynastes pulverulentus | reverse complement strand
GCTTGAAAAAACTAACATTTCGCTAAATTGCTGGTACATTTATCAATCTGTCAAAAGTGTTGTGTCTAAAGTTTTTACATGGAATTGCTCAACTTTGTACTTAGGAGCTCTAAGATTGGAAGTACTGAAAATATTTTAATTAAATCCAGAGTCACTTGGAAATTTTTTTGGCTCTAGATTAGTTTAGAATAGGCAATTGCCAATTCCGGACTAGTAAAAAGTATTTCTGAGCAATCCAATGTTTATTCATAAAAATAATATTGGATTTAGATAAGAAATAAAAAGTGGGTATTGCATCCTGTGTAGAGGGCTGTGTTTGCCTCATTGCTATCTTTGCTTGCCTCTGCTTCAAAATCTTTTTCTTGCATGGTATAAAGGAAAACACTGGATAAGGGACTATAATGAACACTTACTTTTCATCCTCAGTACCTCTGAATGCAATCCCCAGTGTGTACGTTAGAAATGAAGGGTCAAAAGTACTGGAAATAAGGAAAAGGATGGTGGCAAGAAGAGCTATACATTCCTCACTCAGCTTTCTTTCCCTTTAAATTCTTTTCTTAATTGCTTGGTATTGTAAAAGTGTAGTATAAAAAGCCACATTGCTAACATCTTTTTTTGTCACTTTCAATGATTTGGGCTGGTATGGCCAAGGAAAATGTCATCTGAAATGCAGATGACAGCAAGAGCAGGTCGTTTATCACCTCTGTCATGATGAGAAAAGATTTTTGTTATCTTATTTTGGCTGAGAGAAATAGTGTAAAGAGCACTTGGGAGAATGGGTACGTTTTTAACCTTGCATGGCACATGCAGTGGTAGGCAGGTAGATAGATTTTGTGCCATCAAGTAGACTCTTAAAGATCACTTAGATTTTGTCCATGTTGATCTGTCCCTAACCTTGGTCCTTGAAGTCTTCCATCTATGCATCCATTGCCACTGAAACCGAGTCCATCACCTTGTTGGTTCTCTTCCCTCCCACTTCTGTCAACATTATGCATTTCTCAGGAGAGTATCATTGCTTGCACTATTCTGAACTTTGTACGGATACTTCACAGCCTCTGAATGTGTATTCCAATACCTTCATGTCTGCTCTACTAACTGCTAGTCTGTAGTGTATTTCTTGTATAGTTGTTTCTTTACTGTTAATGGCTAATCCTAAAAGAGAGAAGCTATCACCACAGCATCTTCAGTGTTAAGTGGCCAGCAGATTTAAAGTAATATAGAACATCTTCCTGGGTCCTTTTAGAAAGACTCCTAGAGATGTCCAGTAAATCCTTTCCTTTAGCACTCTTTATTGAAGAGCTTTCCACATTGTCTATGGACACAGAACAGTAGTCTTCATGCAGCAAAGAAGCAGTAAACCATAAAGGCTAGAATGAGAGAGATTTAAAGCAAACTGATGGACAAGTAGGATAAAGGTAAAAGAAAAGGGTGCAGTAAGCGACTCAATGAGCAGAGTAGATACAGTTGTCTTATGCAAGCTATAAATATTTGTTAAATCTTGGATCTGGTCTGTTTGAAAAGTGTGAAAGCACAAGAACATGGATCTGAGGGAATGACTTTAAATCCCCATCACTATCAAATTGTATTTGTATTTCTATTTCTATAGACTAAGCTAAAAGATCTAGTTCTTTTCAGTTCTGTTGTGGTGCAGAAATATGGATCTGAGGCATAAATCTTTATGGACCCTGTTATGATTTGATGCTTGTTCTAATGATATTCCATCTTTAATGTAGGACATTTCAACAGTGTAAGGAAAAAAACCCGTATCCCCCAAAACAGTAAACAGAATACAACAGAGGAGAAATGGTACAGTGGGTTGATATGTTACACAGGAATTAAAATAGCTCAGTTTGAATCTCCATTTCACCATGGTTTGAATTGATGACTTAGACAAGTTGTTCTCACAACTTATTTTAGAGAGAGATTATGGAATAAAGGGAGGCTATGTCAGCTGTCTTGAGGCAATAGGAAAAGGTAAGATATAAATGTAGTTATAATGCAATATGATATAACCTCAAACTCTAACATACTTTGTTAAATAAGAATCTGAATGCAGAAATAGTGGTACGTGTATTGATATCAAGACACCATTAGAGAGAGAGAGAGAGAGAGAGAGAGAGAGAGACTGTTGCCTTTGTTGACACTAATATGTTGAAACATTTTCAGTGCTGACTATTCCACCTTGTTTCATTTCCCCCAACTGAGAAAAGATGACATAAAGCATGAGAGAGGCCAAAGTATTGCAAGATGAGTAAGTGTCAGAGATGATTGTAATGTTGATGTAATTGTGGAATCAGGTGGCTACAATAGCTCAATAACAGTTTATACCAGTGCCTCCTAAACCTGGGTAAATTACCCCAAATTGGTAGAAGTGGTTTTTCTCTGAGCCTGACAGTTGAACCCATTACTCAATCACAATAGGGACATCTAAATTGACTTAAGCTGTTTTACCTACATTGGGTAAAATTAGGAAACTCTGGTTTATAGTATTGGATTAAGTGTGTGGTGTGGCTACTTAAATAACATATCAATAGTATTAAATCGGAAAAAGTTTTAGTGATAATTAATCTTTGGCCTGTAAGCTTCCTTTTTAAGGAGTCAATTTAGCATTTATGAAACTCACTGAAATAATATTACTTTGTGGGCTTTTGTCAAAAAGCAAGGAAGAAATCAGGACTATCCAACCTTAGTAATTTTGAGAATTCCCAGAATTTCCCAGCCCTGCCATGGGGAATTCTGGGAGTTGAAATCCATGGTTAAAGTTAAAGCTGCCAAGGTTGGACACCCCTGGTATAAATCGTGTGAATAATAGTCTCAGAGATACGGCACTAATATCCAGGCATGTGTCAACGTGTAGCTATAATACAAGGAAGACAAAATGGTGTGGAAAGCTGGGTTTTCCCAGATATCATTCTATTCCGATTCCTGTTGACTTCATTCATCATTCGCAGTAGTCCAACAAAACCTGAAGAATTCAGATTTTGCTTTAAGTAGTATAGTTGGCCTATGGATAGATCTTACTATATATTATGCAGACATTGATCTTGTGATTCATTTCTTGTGGAGGGTAAAAAAGAAAGGCATGTTAGTGGTCAGTGGTCACGCACCTTAAAAATAGAAAGAAACCCCATGTATAATTGTTGTCAAAAAGATTGGAAACTACTTCTTCATAATTGTATTTCTTTCTTTTCTATTTCTATGAAACAAAGTATTTATAATATTCTTATTTATGAATCTGTAATTTCTTTATTTTCTCCTGTTAAAGTTATTTAGTAAAATATTTAAAACTCGTTTAAGAATAAAGATTCTCTGTAAAAATGCTGGCATACATACTAGCACTTTTGAGCATCAGTGCACTCATGAGGCAACATTAGATCATTTACACAAATGCTACTGCTTTTTTGTTTGCTTTAAAAATAAGTAGAGCAGGGTTTCATTTGGCTGCTATGGAAGAGCTCACCATTTTAAGGAAATTGTTCCTTGGATTTGGACTTTCCCTAATCATTTTTTGGGAGGACAGCTTTTTTGACTCCTATATGCAAATCAATGGAGACTTTATTTGCATACATGTCCTGCTGGCTAAACGCACAAAAGATATTTCTTGGAATGGGAACAGAAGACACTTCACTTCAAAAAAATTGTGCAAACCACTAAACATTAACAATCATTTTATGGTCACGCCCATGAGCCTTTAAAGGTTGAGGATCCACAAAGTCCTTGCTGAATCTAGACTGAATAACAAAGCCAGAAAATATGCCTAAAATAGGAAAAGTTGCTGCTATTCTAAGAACATAAATCCTATTTCACTTCAAGGACTGAATTGACTCTAAGCAAATACATAATTCAGATGGGATGGGAAATACCATATAGTGAGCATAGCCAGATCCTACACTCAACAGACACACGATAGTGAACATGCATCTCAAAAATAATTTTTCATATATGTGCACATATTTCCCATTTGGTGTCACCCCACACATAAGCATACATGTTTCTGCTGATAGTTTTTTTCCTGTTCTGTAATGCCCTTTTTCCCTTCTCAGTGAAAAAGTGGTACCATACACAGTATGTTTCTAAAACAATTGGTGGAAGTACTTTTAAATGCTTGAATATGAGGGAAGATCTTACTTTTCATTAGCTGCTGACTGGAGAGAAGCGGTTCTCACTTTCTTTAGGAATTATGGTGAGTCTGCAGGGACTCAGTCAAAGCTAGGAACAGGTGTAGGTAACTGGACAGTCTTTTGCTAACTGGATGAGGAATCTCTGTGAGTCCTATTCAGCAAGAAGTGATCTAAAATTTTAGTAATATGCTTTTAATTCCCATTTAGTTAAGACTACACATGAATGAAATTCGTACTTTATGGCAAAAAGAAGTCTTAGACGGGATCTCTGCTTTCCCTTTGGGACATCATTTTTATTGTTTGGGTGGATCGAACTTTTTCTGTGCATATTTGTGGATGAATAAATAATTCTTTCTACTTCTAAAGAAATGATTCTTATGACTTTAGCAAATATATTTAAATGTTGATCCTAAACTTTGCCAGCCAAGAACTTTGAGCTATCCCTGGGTTCTTGTTGTATGTGTTTTCCTGGAAAGAGTTAAAAGTTCTGTGAAAAATCATTTGGTCATTTTCTTTCTGCAAATATGTTTGGTATGCTTCGGACTAGTACTGTCTTTCTGGTAATTCTGTCTTTGCAGACTGCCACATGCCCAGAAACAATTAGTTCTGTCCTTTATCTTCAAATATTTTAGCCTTAATTTGTTGCTCTGAGCCTTTAGCTCTGTAAAGTTCTGTGTGGAAAGCTTTTCCTGATGGAACAATTGTATGTTTACTGTTTTGTATTTTTGACAGGACTTTTGCCTGGCAGTATGTTACTACATGCTTCATAGTGACAATTGATATATACGCCTTTTGAAGAACAGATAGGCTTATAAAATGATCCTGGGCATATTTGTTCAGATGTAAATTCCACTGAGTTTAATAAGGCTTAACTACCAAAAATGCATGTGTAGGAATACCATCTTAATTCATGTAGCATCAAGGAGTTGCTTAATGAAAGACAAAATAATTTCCCATGTGTATAAGAACTTTGATTTTTAATCTGTCTAGCAATTCTTTTGTTTCGTCTCTGAAATAATAAAATGCTTGATGGAATAGGAAGGGGCAATAATATTTTTTTCTGACTTGCTTTTTGATATGTAATGCAGTAATGTATAGTTCATGTTTTATTTAGTTTTGTGTATTGTATAAATATTCAAAAATTTCTGGGAACCAAAAATAGCTGAATTGAAATATTTATGAGGAATCCGTTATATTGAATTAATGTATTGTATTTATTACATTTATTGAAATCTCTACTTGGAAATTATTGTAAAACCTGGCAACTCGATAGCATGCACTTCCAATGCATTGTTAAAATTTTAGGAAAAATATTGGCACTGAAAATTTTAGTATTTTAATAAATTCTGTTGTGTCTTAAGAAGTAACATATACATAAACACTTGTGCATGCTTCATACTTACCATGCTATTCCTTTCAGGGTAAAAGGCATTATCTGAAGTACAGAAAAGGAGTAAGAAACAGTAAGCCGAAGAATTTAAGATATAAAATAAAAGGAAATACTGCTGAATCTAATTTATAGCAACACCCCTGTATGAAAAATGTCATATCCTCCATATCTATATTTCACTTCATGTGTTGCCTGTCTGGTTTTTAGGGTTTCATTGACTTCATCCAATCAAAAGTTTATCTGTCTTTCTCTTCCTTTTGACCTAATGACTCTTCCTTCATATATTTCTTGTGAGATCCAGCTCTTATTCCTTCTGTGACAAACTGCATCAGTATTCTTTTGTACTGCACATACACTTTTTTATTCAATCCATATTCATTCATTACCCATTCATTTTTTAACCTACATGTTCATGCCTTGCTGCACATTTCTTAAATATCCCATTCCTAGTTCATCCAACTTTTATGTTTTCCCTTATGTATACATTTCACAATTCCATATTGGAAAGTGGCAAAATCTTACTGTCATTTGCAAGACTGCCCCATATTGCATATTACAGCTATAGCTTTGGGACTTCAAATCAGTCTTGACTCCTGGAGACTGCCAGGACAAGTCTCTGCAGTTTTCTTGGCAAATTTTTGGTAATAGTTTACCATTACCACCTTCCTAGGGCTGAGAGAAAATGATGGCCAAAAGCCACCCAGCTGGCTTGATGCCTAAAATGGGACTAAGACTCATAGTCTCCTGGTTTCTGTACTGGTGCCTTAACCACTATACCCAACTTCACACCTATAGTACATACTACCTTTCTATCGGCATTATTACAGTAGTACCAGTACTTCTTGTTTAACCTTTTCACCCATTTCCACACCAGCTTTTATTCTATCGAATTGGATTTTCTGTGCCAGTATTGATGCTCCATGGCCTGACAATTAGGGGTTGTCATCATGTGGGACCCATGAAAAAAATGTACCTTTTCCATAACTCTGAAATACCATAACTCTTAAGGGTAGATTGGCCTAAGCTTTGCTTATCATTTTGAAAGCCTTGAAAACTTGGTGGCTTACCTGGATATAGAATTGGGAGAATAGTTGAGCCCATATTGAATGAAAATATATATAATTTATATTTTGAACTTTTGTTAGCCAACTACAATCTCATTAGTGATGTGAATAGCTATATAAATCATAAATAAATTCCTAGTAGTGTTAACCCCCACACATTTCTATGGCTCACTCTGTGAAAAAGTGTGTGTGTGTGTGTGTGTGTGTGTGTGTGTTGTTGTTGTTGTTGTTGTTCTTGTTTATGTTATTTAGCAGATTAATTTCTCCAGGTCGCAATCATTCAGAATGTGGACCATATCTGGTTCATTCATTTACCATTTACTGTAGCATATAACATTTAACTATTACCAACCAATGGATTCCTGCTCTTACACCGTGTATGCTCACAACAATCTAAATCAGAGGTCTCAGGGATCCATGAGAAAATTTTGGTGGTCCGCAGCATACCCAGGTAGAGGAGCTGCTCCAGGATGACCAATGGGACAGTCCTGTGACTAGAGCTGAGAGATGAAAGAGACAGACAGAGAGAGGGGGGGAGAGAGAGATGAGAGAGAAAAAGACAGATGAGAGAGAGATACACAAAGAGAGAGAGAGAGAGAGAGATACAGAGAGAGATGAGAGGGGACAGATTCCAGATGTTTTGTTTTCTGTGGGAAACAGGTCCAAATGGCTCTTTGAGTGTTTAAGGTTGCAGATATAGGCGGCCAAGCTAAGTGCCTGAAGGACCTCATCCTGTCACTGCGAGTCCAGGAGCTTCAGCGAGAGGCACGCTAGATTCCTATTAGTGGTCCGCTGGATTTAAGAGTATGAATTTGGTGGTCCCTGAGGTCTGAAAGGTTGGAGACCCCTGCAGTAGACTGTATTAAATGATATAATTTTTGGGGTGTTATATCACAAATGGACCCTACAGTTTATAGTTGCGAAGTTTTGAAGTAAAGCGTCACTGTTATGGGAACAGGAACATCCTTTTCCCTTTCAAACTTGAATGTCAGAATGCAGCAGTTGTGACCGATGAAAACCGCTGCCTTGACGAGTGTCGATGCTTTCCTGCAAAACCACTCACAAACAGGCGCCATCAGCTCACAAAATACAGGTAGTCCTCGACTTATGGCCGCAACTGAGCCCTAAATTTCTGTTGTTAAGCAAGACGCTTGTTGAGTTTTGCCCCATTTTACGACCTTTCTTGCCTCGGTTGTTAAAACGAATCACTGCGGTTAATAAGCTAGTAACCCGGTTGTTATGTGAATCTGGCTTCCCCATTGACTTTGCCTGTCAGAAGTTGGCAAAAGGGGATGGCATGACCTTAGGATACAGCAACGGTCGGAAGTATGAACCAGCTGCCAAGCATCTGAATTCTAGTCACATGATCATGGGGATGCTGCAAAAGTCGTAACTGTGAAAAACGGGTCATAAGTCACATTTTTCAGTGCCGTTGTAACTTTGAACGGTCACTAAATGAACTGTTGTAAGTCAAGGACTACCTGTACCAGTTTCTCTTCACAGTTGCACTGCGAGTTGATTCTTCTGGGGGGAGGGGGAGAGACATTTGATATGCTAATGAAGTTATACCTGTAGAATATGATCTGTGACGGCTCTTTCCCGCTTTCAAGTCATCCCGTGAGAACTGGGCAATTACTTAAGTGACAAATCACTAATATGTGTGAAATAGTCACAACCTCACAAGGGAAGACGTCAGGTCCACCCCAGATGAAATACAGACGAGTCATTATTTTCAATTTTACTCCCCCCCCCCAAAAAAAAATGATTGTGTACAAATAACAATAAATAATGAATGAAATAAAATTTTAAAATGTCTGATTAAAAAGAAGATGTACCGTAACTCCAGAATCATCATTCTGTTTTCAGGGACACACCTAAGTTAAAATTCCTACTTAGGCAAGAAAATTATGAATCGCATTGATAAACATAAAATTATGCGTATGTTTAATTGTTTTGAAGAAAATTACAATATATACCTATTGTGATATTACACCTCCATAATAATTGTAATAAATAACGGTAAATCTTTTCCGTGTATGACTATATGGGAAAATGTATAGTAATATATTTAATAAATAAGTCAATGAGTTATTTTTCTCATATGTTCACACATGGTATTAATTTGCAAATAAGCATTCGTTCCTTTAAACAGATGTAAGACAGATATAAAAAGTGCTCCCAGACTACTTGATTCTCTAGACATTAGAAAAAGGTTGACACTGTTTCATTAAAATACATTTATCTTAATATTCAGGAAATTTATGGTTATGTTATACGTTTGGGATCCCATTCCTGGAATTCAAGGATTTGGGGTACCGTAAATCCTTAGCCGGCACAAAAGAACGCTGCACAACACCACTGTAGTTTAAAGATATTGAGAAATGTGAGATGTATGAACTTGACTTTCATTTCATACATTATTTCATACATTACTTTCAGAAAGAGATTAGATGTTCACAGGACTCACATGCGCACACACCCAAATAACAGGGCCGCAGTAAAATGTTTGGGTTATCCAGCTTAAGCTGGTTACTATCTCGCATTGTAAGACTGCCTCGCATGACTGTGTCAGGATAAATGAGTGGAACAGGGATTAGATATATGATGCTAAACAACTAAGAGGAAGAACAAATTAAATAAATGAACAGGGTTAATAACAAAAGAAATGATGGCAACAGCTGCTCTTTTGAGTTATTCTAGGATATCCACACACACACCCAACACACACACACACACACTGTTGTGGCACCTCAAAGATTTTGTGGAATAAGCTTTATAGAGATTATTTCATCTAATGCAAGTCTATTTCACTTCATTTCAAACTTCTTTAAAAGGTTCTGATCTATAACAAGAACATGCATAAAATACTTGTTGGCCAAGCACTACCAACTAGGGCTAGCCAGTGGTGGGATTCAAAAATGTTTACTACCGGTTCTGTGGGCATGGCTTGGTGGGCGTGGTGTGGCTTGGTGGGCATGGCAGGGGAAGGATACTGTAAAATCTCCATTCCCACCTCACTCCAGGGAAAGGATGCTACAAAATCTCCATTCCCTCCCCACTCCTGGGGGAAGGTTACCACCGGTTCTCCAAACTACTCAAAATTTCTGCTACCGGTTCTCCAGAACTGGCCAGAACCTGCTGAACACCACCTCTGGGGCTAGCCACAAAGCCTTTTACCTCTCTGGGTGCTTTTGCGATGAAATACTATCTTTGACCCTTGTTAATATAATTTGACTGGGATCCAGATGAAAATACAGTGAAAACACTTTACATTGTTTTGCAGCAAGTCGAGTTCAGCAAATATTAAGTTGCAACGGAATATATTTTAAAAGGGTTTCTATTCCGTGGCAGCACCACTGCACTTGGAACTGGTGCACTATTGTGTCACGGGCTATGGAGCAATCTTCTCTGGGAACTTTGCTGAGACTCTTTCCTTATCAGTGTTAAAAATCAAGCAGAGAGGTTTTTGGCAGACAGAGTTCAGGCACAGGAAATCCCTTCTCAGTACAGTGGGCTGAGCAAGATTATCTTTTTTAATGGACTGTCCAATTTTGCGACTACTTTAACTTATTCAGGGTTTAAAATAAACAGCCACAGGGATGAGTCTGGAGATAGGAAGTCCAAATTCAAAGTTCCTTTGAGCCAGTAAGCATATGGGATGGTCTTTGGCAAGGATACATTTCAAGAGAGGGTGTTGTTCTCGTTTGAAAGAGAAGAAAACAAAGGGAAGAGGGGTAATGATATCCCCCTTGCTGCTATCCCTGACCAAAAGTAGACCTTTCACTGCACAACCTAACCTTGCAGAGTAAGGCCCTTCCTTAATAGTAGCTTCTCGCTTTTTCTTCTCACCATTTCCAAGAAATAGCACTGACAAAATAAAATAAGGTTATATAGTTGCCATAAAGAAAGAAAGGTACCCAATCCCCCTCCCCATATTCTTATATACCAGATATCTTAGCACAGGGGTCTCCAAACTTCACAACTGTAAAACTTGTGAGCGTCAACTTTTGGGGGAGTTGAAGTCCACAAGTCTTAAAGTTGCCAAGTTTGGAAACCCCCCTGCCTTAGAATAACAATTATCTGTCTTTACCAGCAGAGATAAGGGGATGGTAGTTGAGACCAGCAGAAGAGAGGTGAAGGTAAGAATGTCAGAGGGAGGGGGAGAGGGAGAGGGAGGAAGAGGGGGAGAGAGACAGAGAGACACACACAAGGAGATAGTTGCATACATACTTTAAATTGTTGCTTCAACCCTACAACAACATATACTGTTGGGAAACTGTGGTTCTTGTTTAAAAAAAAGGATGCTAAATCATATACAATCTTCCACATCGGGGATTATCTTCTAAGTAATCAGGTTGAACCTTGCCTAGCAACTTGATTCACAAGTAATGACTGCAAGTAAGATGCCAAGTGCTCGTTCGTAAAACATAAAACCCCACCCAGATACACAGACATAGCAGCAACCACTACATAGGATTTCACTCTGGCTCCTACGGAGGAGGCCTGCCGTTTCCATGACTTTCTTTCCAAACCAAAAGAGAGTTAGTAATAATAGCTGTGATGCGATGTCTCAAGTCTTGACTGAATCATCCCACAGCAGATCAGAAAGGGAGGAGAACATACAGAGACTTCCATGGGCACAGGGCCTGGCTGCAGAATGAACATACAGATTTCAGAAAGCAGAAGGTACATCAGCTCACAGCCTCATTAGTTTGCACTCCATGATGAAAGGCACCGCCTGGTATGACTCTTCTTTTGCAGCTTCAGGGCATTCCTGGAATGGCACTTCAACGTTATCAATGATTAGTCAGCAAGGGAGTAGTCAACCAGTCTGGCCCATAAGTATCAAAAACACACCACTAGAGAAAGCTTGAGTGATCTCAAGTATTCTTACAACACACGTTTGTTTCCCTATTTCAAGGTCCTAAATGCAAATTAGTAGAGGTTGTTCTACTTTACTTTTCAAAAGAGGGCACCAAGAGATCCTTGACTTAACCACCATTCGTTTAGCAACTGGTTGAAGTTCGAAGAGTGCTGAAAAGTGACTTATGGTCGTTTTTCACACTTACGACCATTGCAGCATCCCCATAGTCAGGTGATCAAAATTTGAACGCTTCACAACTGACATGTATTAATCATGACTGCAGTGTCCCGGGATCATGTGATCCCCTTTTGTGACCTTCTGACAAGCAAATTCAATGGGTTAGCCAGATTCACTTGACGCGTTACTAAACTTAACAACTGCAATACTTCACTTAACAAATGTCACAAGAAAGGTCATAAAATGGGGCAAAATTCACTTAATAACAGTCTCGCTTAGCAATGGAAATTTTGGAGTCAATTGTGGTTGTAAATTGAGGACAACCTGTATATTATACATTTCCTACGTGGCCCAGGACAATTCCTCTCCACTCAACGTGGTCCAGGCAAGCCAATAGATTGGATGGCCACAATATAAATCTTACTTTAAAAATGACAAATATGTAGCATTTACATAAGAAAACTCTGAATTTATGTCTGCTAAATTACACACAGTTAACAATTAAATAAATTCTATTCTCAATTTCTTATCACAATAGTCCACTCCAGGCTCGTCTACTGGAGCCCATGCTATATCCTACCAATCAGAACTAAGTCCTAACATCCATTCCAGTTCCCAGTTTTGTGTCTAATTAAATATGTGCAGGTCCTATTCTGATTACAGCCACACTAAATCTAAATCGCTTTGGATAAATCTATACTTCTATACTCTTCCATTCATCCAATGGTTATTAACCTAAGCAACATGTAGATTCAGTACAGCATATAATATGGAAGTTGAAGGTTCAGATGCTGGAACTGGAAATACAGAATGTCATTCTGATTACATCATTTCCACCCCTTAAACAACCCCCCCCCAATGAATCAAGCAAAACCAGAGAAATCGTGCAAATATAAAGTAGAAAACAAAAGCATGCAGAAGCTTATGAACATTAGTCAATAGTCCCATGATCATTGCCTGGCATGGTTTATTATACTTATAGGAGCAACTTCTCTGTATCTGGTAAATTGCATTTTCTAGGATTTTCTAATCTACCATTAGCACTTTCCAGACAAAGCAATAATTAATAACCTCTGAGTGAAGAAAACAGCTATGCCTCCTAAAATAAACTTCGATTGATGTTACTCGCTGGGCACTTTTAGTTCGGAAGCTCCAAGGCCATCTGACCTTGCATATAAAATCTGGGAGGTGAATGTGACCTCCAAGGAGAAAATTGAACCTTTGCAGAAGGAACTTTTAATTATTATTTTATAGCCCTCGTTTCTCATTAGCTTTCCATTCTGTCAAAATGAGGTCGTTTTATTGTTTGGATCTTCAATAAATACTAATGAAAATTGTGAGATGCCTGCTTTTAAAATGGAGCAAAAATAGAATATTTTAGTACCAGTGGGAACTCTTCCATTTTGCTAATTTCCCTCTGCAGGGGTGCATTGAAAAGCTAGCCATAAAATGCCTGTCTTTACAATCTGTCAAGAAGAAGAAGAAGGAGAAGGAGGAGGAGGAGGAGGAGGAGGAGGAGG
>JAOYMU010000001.1:100304952-100323024 GCA_025802295.1 Psammodynastes pulverulentus | reverse complement strand
GAGGGAGGGGTGAAAACTTGTTTGAAAATTGTACTATAAAACTTTTTCAATAAAAAAAATAATAATAATTTAACCGATTTCATATAGATAACCACAGGAAAGAGGACCAAACCCTGCAATTTGGAGTAATTGCAGGTTCAACTGCTTTCCCCTAACAATTACTAGCTAGTACTAATGGCTCAAGTGGAAATGGGGCCACTGCACAACTGCACCCCCAACTATTGCAGAGAATCCATAAAGATGCCATGATTTATGGTATTGAAGCCCATCATCGAATTAATAGCATCTGGAAGCATCCAAGACACCCATCACAGCTTTTTTCCCTTTTCATGACCAGGCATGGATAGTGATTGAAAGATACCTAGAAAATCTGCTGCTTTGGCTCTGTAGCTGAACCCTCATCACCTTCTCAAGCATACCCCCTAAAAAGGGAAGGTTGGGGACAGGACAGAAGTTGTCCAATATGGATATATTGAAATATGACCTCTTCAGGAGAGCATGCACTACTACTTCTTTGAAGGCAGGTGCCATCTTGCCTACACAAAGAGACTTTAACCACTTCCAGATGCGAATACTTCTCTTTCAACTCTACCTTCCATACACATATGCTTCCATTAAAGAGTATCGTATATGAGGTTCTAAATTTAAAAGGAAGCTCAGAAGTATGCTTCATGTACAGGATCAACCAGGTGTGTTTCTACAGAGGGTCTACAACAGAAGACATTTCCAGTCGTGGGAGGAAAAGTACATGCCCCACATTTAAGGTTGCAGCTGTAGTAAAATCCAATATTGTCAATTAGAAGAAAATTTAAAAAGAACAACTCTGCACACTCACCTTCTGGCTGCCTTTTGTTGACTTTCACCTCTGTACTGGCACTGACGGAATGATTGCCACTGTAGGCATTGCAGGTATAGGAGCCCTCATCACCAAGCTGAACGTTGTAAAGAAACAAGCTTCCGTCTTCAGACACACGGATACGATGACCGTCTGATCTTACTGGAACCCCATTTCTATGCAGAAGTAAATAATTAGTGGTCTTGCAGTTGCTGTACACTGTCCCCAACTCCCAATTACAAGGAAATAAAGGGAGAGTTAGTATACAGAGAGTCTTCCAAGGAACACATGAACAGGGTTATTTCAAATTGAGTTTGAAAAACTGAATCTGGATCCATCTTCCAAGTAGCTGGTTCTTGCTTGATACTTCCTTGCATGTTTCAGTAGTACTAAAGAGATAAGTAGATACAGCTGATTTTTTTTCTTACCTTGACCATCTTATGTTTACATTGTTGCCTGTCACAACACAATGAAGATGAGCATTCTCCCCTTCAGACACAGAAAGTCTGGGCAGCAGGTCAATAATTCTCAAGCCTCCTAAGCAGGAAAAGAGTGTCCCAAAGTCATCAAATTATATTCTGAAAATGCAGCTCTGATTGAACAGCCCTGCTGATCATGTGAATTTGGTCTTTCTAGGTGAAAGACCATCTACTTGGGAGAAAAATCTCAACATGATATTCACAATAGAATTCAACCCAGAGAAACACTGGGTAACCAATCAGCTACACTTAAGTACTTCTCTATGGCTGTCCTATACTGATAAAAGTAGGAACTGTTCTCATAGCAGTAACTATACCTCCCTCTTATGTTTATTCTCTCATGCACACAAATCAGTCACTGCAGCAGCAATTTCCAGAGGTCCACTTTCTTGTTTCTAGAGAAATATTTCCACTAGGATCCTAAACCAATTTGAATTATCTTAACCATAGCCACCAAACTTTTTTTAAAAAATGTATTGAATAATTTTCTATACCTATTGAACCTGGCACAATTTATGGGAAATCCTAAATATCTCACTCAGATTATTTGATGGCACCATTGATGAAACTAAACTGATCTCATACCTAAAGGGAGTTGTGAAGCCATTGTGTAGAGATAGCTCTGTAATCTTAAGCACAACATTCAACTTTTACGAATTTTCTTCTGGCCACCAGGTTTCAATTAATCTAATAACAGTAGCAAAAAAAGCATTTTTCTCTCCAGCAGCAAATTCATTACTTATATTTGGGTAGCATTGAAGTAAAACTCACTCCCCCCCACCTCTAGGTCTAATTTGAACTTTTTTCTGATCTTGGTCCCGGCCATTAGAAGCAGTGCAGGTAAAGAAGCCAGCATCTTCAGCTGTCAGATGACTGATTAGCAGGGCACCATCAGGTTGCTGCCTATGCCTGGAAATTAAAATTGCATGAATTTTAGAAGAAGAGGAAATACATTTATTCAGAGTACAGACTACTTTTTGTGAGAAACTAATGGTTAAAAATGTACAGTATTCTGAATATAAGTTATGAGCTCCTAAGGTTCAAATAATAATCGCTCTGGGATCAGGTGTTATCAGTCCTGCTTAATTGCCACAAGCTAATTAGAAGTAGCTGGGTTATATTGCACTAAGCCATGGTTTGCTGAGTAAACCACAGTTGGCTGGGTTCTTAAGGAAATACAAGCTGTAAAGGTATTTGGTTTTAATTTTGGATCCTGTGTAAATCAGTCCACTCTTAAAATTAATTTTTTTGAGCAGCTGGTAGTAAGTTGGCTGTTTCACTTAAAATATTCAAGAGTCAAAAATTCAAAAAGCATTGAGCTGAGTATAATTACAATGCAAGGTACCCATCCAGGCTGTAAGCAGTTTAAGAACAACCAATATTCAGGTTGTCAAATGACAGTCTTTGCCAGATCACTTCAGGCCACAAATATTGAATCATTAAAATGAATGAGTTGCGACGTGGATGGATGAAGCAGGAATGTATTAATAGAGAGATGGCCGCTGGGAGAACTAGGGCATCCCTTTGATAGCCTGTCTTCTGGTTCTTCTAACTGGTGTACATGGGAGGGGGGGGTGTCTCCCTATTTTATCCGCACAGTAAGAACTTAATGAGAGAGGATGAACTAAGGATTAGTGACTGGCCCAAAGTCAATTCAGAATGCTATGATTGAGAGAAGATTTGAAACTGCCTAGTCCTAGATACTGATCATCACATTATGCTGTGTTCCATCCACCCTAATCATGTTTAGGAAAGCTCATTGAAGATAAAGAAGGGGAAAGCTGCCTGTTCGGGTTTTCCCAGATTTATTTTGTCAACATGGTGCATTTCAGGCCATCTTACTCAGACTTCTTTAGCTGGAGCTATTTCATCCGTGCGATACGTTCTACTAAACCTAGGGCAGTACAAGGGGAAATAAAACGATATGAAAAAGGGGTGGTTGATTGGGTTCTAACGGTTTGTTTGGCGATCGTTCAAAGATACTGTATGGTAATGCTGAACAAGAGAGAGTTTTGACTGTCACATGGTCATGTGGTCATATTGGAGCTCGGTGCTCAATTTGCAATTACACTGTCACAGTGACCTGCGGTCACAATTTCCAACATTCTCCTCCCGCTTTCCACAAGTAAAGCAATGGGTAAGCTGGCAGGAAGTTGGAACTTATTTTTGCTGCTTTTTTACCTGCCTGTGATGCTTAGCACCTGCCTGTGGCATTCTGCTGTGGCACCCGCACATCTACCTATGCTTGGTAGAATTTGTCCGTGGCATACCCACCTCCCATGGCTTCGGCCCACAGCACCCATCCTGACCCTCCTATGACACCTATGCTCTGCATGCATCAGGCATTTCCCCCCAACTGGTGGCAGAAACCACTAGCTTCATTGTGTAGGACTTCTCACTTCCCACTTAATGACCCCTATGGTCCTAGGGTTACGATAGACACTGGGACTACTGAGATTGCTGTCGCTAAGCAATGTGCTCACATGACATGGCACTTTATGTCCACATTACTTAGCTATAGAAATTCTGATCCCAAATGCTGTTGTAACCCAAGGGCTACCTGTAAAATGGGGTCATTTTACTCAACTCCTTCAGTAACACAAAACCAAGGTTAAGGGTAGCTAAGTGTTATGTGAATACAATCCGATTGATTTTGTTAAGCACTTTAAATGAACTTAGCTGCTGTGCATTAAATAGTTACAGAGACTTCTACCTAAAATATAAAATAATATAGCAGGTTGCCACAAAAGGTTGTACAGAAATGTATGTGGAAATGTTGACCAGAAAAATGTAAGGAAGTAGGAGAAAGAAATGCAGGAAAATGTGAATAGGAAATGTTAAAAAAGCTCCTACTGAAATATGAAAGTATAGCTGTAGAATAATACAGAGAAGAAAGTGTCTTAAAGGGAAATTTACAGACACTTATCCGAAAGGTGCTTTTTCAGGAGGCAACTGGACTTTCTTATTTTTTCTTTGAAGACATTTCGCTTGTCATCCAAGAAGCTTCTTCAGCTCTGATAGGATAGTAGTCTTCAAAGAAAAAACAAAGTCCAGTTGCCTCCTGAAAAAGCACCTTTGGGACAACCATAACCTGGATGACTGGGAATCTCTACAGACTTACAGACACTTTTACATTTACCTATTTCATTGGAGTCATTGGACTTTTGCACACTTAGTACAAAGACAACAAAATGAGAGAGTAATATTGTCAAAAGAGACAACTTACCTGGCAGATGAAATCGGATGGCCATCTTTCTGCCATTCAATGGTTAAAGAGGGGGAAGCCTCTACACGACAAGGCAGTCTGACTTGTTCACCAATGCTAGCATCAACGACCGAAGGCTCATTCTTATACATTTTTAACCTGCAAAGTAGATGCATTAAATGTTTTTTTTTAAAGGATCAGAATTCCTTCTTTGATTTTAATCACTCTTTTCAGCAAGTGCTGAAAAGTTCCTTGTCAATGGCAAGGTTTGCCATTGGCAAAAGATGATATCTCAGGCCCAAGGAGCAAAATCATTCCAGAGCAGTTTCTGTCTGTCTCTGGGTGGCTTCCTGGTTTTTGAGAAAATAGCTGGGGGATAAAGTGGTAGAAGTGAGGCCTGGATTCATAAAGAGTGAATCCAAGGCTTTGTGATTCCTACTGGCTCAGCAGTTGGCAACCTTGGCTAGATAAGCCTTTGCCCATCTTGGACTGTTGCACTAGTTACAACCTTATCTGAGCCATGAGGACTTTAAGATAAGAAAATCTTTATTGTCCTCTTTACTGTGAGTACACTGCCACACAATAAAAATGAAATTCTGTTGCCTGCTCTCTATAAAGAAAGTATATCTCTATACACATACATCTGCAGATGCTAGTCAAGCATCGCTTACATGCTGTGTCCTGGAAAGAAGGAAGTGAACTGCCAATAATCTTTTCTGCCATCCTCACCACTCTCTGCACCGCCTTCCTGTCTGAAGTGGTAATGCTTCCAAACCAGACTGTAATGCCACGTGGCAGGACGCTCTTGATCGTCCCTCTATAGAAAGTAGTAAGGACAGGGGGAAGAAGATGTACTTTTCTCATGCGATGCAGAAAATGCAGACACTGCTGTGCCCACCTTGTCATCATACATCTAGAGTACTGTCTCAGGCTCTATATGGGAATTTAGAAGCTATCCAGAATTTTCAATTGCGTAAAATGCAGCAGCCAGAATGCTCATCAGCCGTGGTAGATGGGAATATATTACATCTTAATCCTGGCTGTACATTGGTTCCACATTTAGCTTTAACTGCAATTTGAAGTACTGATTTTAACCTAGAGAATCATTTATGATTTGGCTCCAAGTTACTTGTAGATCTGCATTCTCCACTGGAGTCGCCCAGGCCAATTCAATTATGAGGAGAAGGAACTGGTGGTTTCCCATTTTCAGGAAGCTTGGGGGAAGGAGGGCAAAACTGGAAACGTTGCTTTTCCTTCCATTGGACGTTAGATTAACCCCGACATTATCTCCTTTCAGAAAATGGTGTATAAATTCGATAAATTAAATGCATCTGTATTACATAATTGAACTTTAGCCCTTCTCTCCTTTCATGATTTGAACATAAATGGACCATTACAGAGATTCTTCTTCAACAAGTGTGCGACTCTCTCTTAACACTTTACAAAATGTAGGTTTGTATAAATACATCCCTTTTAACTGTTCCCTTGGCTACGTGCCCAGATAATGCTGCTAGCCATGAGAATCCCATGTAACAGAATGTTCTCCTTATAATTTATCTGGCTGCGTGTGATGCTTTCAGCAACAACTTCAACAAAATCATGCAGTTGTCTGGGGACCTACGCCAGGCTCTAAATCCAGATACAGTAAGTTAGGAGGTTTACTCCTATGCTTAAACAAGAATAAAGTAACCGATGACACATGATTGTAAAACAAATGACTCCCACTCCCTTTGATAATGTTCTATGCATGCGCTCTAGTTTTTGCCAGGAGGATTATTCCCAATTATTGAAGCTAGTAGCAATGGCTACAGATGGATGCCTCAGAGATCAATGAGTAAAACTGGGAATGGCAGATTACTTATTCCACGTTTACATTTTCTTTTGGACAGATTTCTTTGCAGAAGGTGGCGTGATAGTTACCCTTGTCACTGAAGTGACGTACTCTGCCATTCTGAGCCTTTAAAAAAAAAGACGAGTTGCGAAAGATAAAACTCTTATATTTTGTCATCTCAGTTCAGCATTTCTTTATCCTTTTTAGTGTAGCGACATTCTAGAATGTGACTGTCCGTTCTTAATGAGAGGACACCCACCTACACAAAAGAAGCAATTTTGAACTGATGATGCTTGTGAACCTGGACTGCAAGCAGGCCACTGAGTTGTATTACAAAATTGCCCAGTGACCAGTGAAAATAAGCTATTTAAATAATTGCTTGTCTGTATACGAAGCCTTGTTTTGCTAGAATTTGTTTCCTGCAGATATAGTTTTATTTCTACCATGAATATTTATTAAAGACAATAATTAATTTCTTAATGATTGTTTCCTTCTAACAGTAGGATCCTTCAGGAGCCAAGCAAAATACAGAAAACTGCCTAAGGCATAAAATGATTTCATTAAAACACTTTGATATCAACGGTTGCTTAAATTAAACCCCTTAGGTTTTTTTCAGTCGCCTGATCATCAAGTCCAACCAGTAGGAAAGAAAGCAAAAGAAAAAACCTTCTAAGAAAAACTAGGTTAGAGTTGCTCCAGATTCTGTGTTGTAGCTCTAAAGAAAATGCAGAGCTGATTTCTAAGCATTAAGATTAGGTACAATAACAGTATGATTAAATAGCCTGCTCTTGTTTGATCAGCTTCCAAATGCATCTCTAAAGAGCACACAGGACAATATATGTGGAACATGAGCTGCTTTGGGAAGTTGAAAGATATACCTGTATGTTATTTGAGGATGCAGAGAAGAGCCATGTGACCACCTGTCATTAGTTCTTGTGCCAAAGTCTCTGGGCTGGTGATTCTGATCATGAGTAAGTTGATGCCTTCTTCCCTGGGTGAGGGTAGATTGAGGGATTTCTATACAAAGAAGTAGAACAAAGAAACCATCAAGATTTGACTTTCAGAAATCTTTGGGGGCCGGCAAAGGGATGGTTCTTTCCAGGGTTTGTTTGGCTAGGATATTTTTCTTGCACTAAGTTTCCCATAAGATGGAGGAGAGCTTTCCAAGCACCGGAACCACAGAGCAAGGAAGTGGTTCCCTGGATAAAGATAGCATGGTTGTTGTACTCTGATGCAATTTGGAAAAGGTATCGTTTTCCATTGATCTGCTAGCTACACCAGGACAAGCGGTTTCTTGCTTTGTGGCTGTTTTGAGTAACAAAGAATAAAATAACCTTTGACCAGCAACTCGATCTGTCTGCGTTCCACCCTCCCATTTGAAATTATGCACATGTAGATGCCAGCATCCTCGGTCCTGAGATGGCTAACCACCAGGGAGTTGTCAGACTGGTAGGTATGCCTACAGGGGAAGAAGATTAAAGGATTGTCAAAGGTGGTAGACTGGAAATCGCACCAACTCAGTGACAGTCACTGACAGAATCAGTTGACATAGAATGACATATTCAGTTGACGGTGTCAAATGCATATTAATAGTAATTACTCAGGTTGGTTATGGGAATAAGAGCAAATGCGTGATGCTAAAGATGAATTGCTGGCAGGTTTCTTGCTAGTTATGTGAAGACAGTGAAGTAGAGTTAGTCCTCAACTTAGGACCACATTTAAGCCAGGGGTGGGATCTAGCTGGGTCTTGCCAGATCATGCGAGGAACAGGAAGCTAAAACTAGGGCTGGGCCCTCCCAGCCACCCTGATTCTTACTTGTCTTTTATCACCTGATGTTGTTGCTTACAGCAAGCCCCAGCAGGGGGCTGGGAAGCGGCATGCATGCATTTTTCGAGTGCACACATGCGCTCCTGAACCGATTATGCCGGTTACATCCCATTGCTGATTTAAGCCCAAAATTTCTGCTGCTATGCAAGACTTTTTTTTATTGAACCCCCCCCCCCCCATTTTATGACTTTTCTTGTCACTGTTCTTAAGTGAATCACTGCACTTGTTAAGTTAGTGACACAATTGTAAATGAATCTGGCTTCCCCATTGACTTTGCTTGTCAGAAAGTCTCAAAAGGGGATCACATGACCCTGGGACACTGCAACCATCGTAAATACAGCCAGTTGCTAAGCGTCTGAATTTTGTGATCATGGAGATGCTATAATGGCCGTAAGTGTAAAAAATGGTCATAAGCAGAGGTGGGCTGATGACAGTTCGCACCAGTTCAGGCGAACTGGTAGTTCAGATTCTGCACAGTTTGGCAAACCGGCAAATCCCACCACTGGTTGGCCGTGCCCCCACTCATTTTTCGGCCTGTTTTTGGGGATTGTTTGGGGGCATTTTCAAGTCAAAAATGCTCCCCAAATGGCCTAAAAACGGCCAAAAAAATGCCCAAAAAACAGGCTGAAAAATAGGTGGGGGCAGAGCCAGCCAGTGGAGGGATTAGCCCCAGCCGGCTGAATCCTACCTCTGCCTTTGAGGTGAGTGGCCAGGAAGTGAGGCTGGGTGTGATGAGTGATGTCACCCCATCACATGACCAACCAGCCATGCCTACCCAGCCAGAGAACTGGTTGTTAAGTTATTCCAATCTCACCATTGATCCTAAGTCACCTTTTTCAGTGCTATTGTAACTTCAAAGGGTTACTTAACGAACTTGTAAGTTAAGGACTACCTGCAATGCAGCAATGGAAACATCAAATGTGAAACCTATGACCTCAAAGTTCCATTCATAGGATATATGGAGGTGGATCCAGGGGTCAGACATACCTATCGGATGAGATCGGCTTTCCGTCTTTTTGCCATTCAACTCTAGAGAAGTGGGAATTGTCTGTCTTACAGAGAAGACGAATGCTTTGTCCTAGGCCTGCCTCCACTGCAGAAGATTCTGATCCATCCAAGTAGATCCTGAAAGATATGCAGCAGTTTCCCCCAAAATGGATATGCATAGAGGATTAGATAGGAACTTGTATGAAGCATGTTTCTAAAAAATTAGCAAGACATTTTCAACATTTCTGTGGGAAATCATGCTAATGCAAATACGTACCTGTTCAGAGAATATGGAAAAGTAGAATCTGGTGGGGTTTGATACCCAAATCTTCTCCATGTTAATCCATCTGCTCCAGATTCCCTCCTCCACTCTTCATGCTCATGTTGAGTGGTCTGGCCATTCACAGTCAGCTGCTTCTCTGAGTGTCTGGAAATCACAGTCTCACCCAAACCGTGCAAATGATCTACTGTGTCCCTTTTTATTTCCTCAAGTGTTCTTGAGTGATGAGAACTTTCTGGCTGGCTTTCCAGCAAGCTAGTTCTTTGCTCAGATTCAGGTAAGGCATCTTGATTGGAGGAAGTCCTATCACTATGACCCTCATTTCCTGTTCTATGAGTTATAGTTCTTCCAAATTGTTGTGGCTTTACCTCTGTGTTCCCTTCTTGCAGTCGGGAACTAGAGTGGATGTTAGGACTTGCAACATGAGGGTGAAGACTTTCATAGCTGCTTCCCATTGATCCATGGCAGGTTTTCATGCATTCTTCTTCAGTAGCAAAGTTGTTCCTATTCCCATGGCAACTTCCATACCAAAAGCGATTACATTTTCCAACTTCACTAACAAAATACCAACGTATTGTCCAATCTGTGCAGGAACCATGGGCACTGGGTAACAGACACTGGACAGGATAAGCTAGCAGCAAAAGCCAGAAGAGAAATGATATTTGTATATTTTTTATTTATCATGCTTTCAATTTCTTTGGTTCCTATATTGTTGTTTTTTCCCCATGCCTGCATGAATCTGCTTTCCCTAAAGCAGTAATTCCTAACTTGGCAATCCCCAGATGTGTGGACTTCAAATCCCAGAATTCCACAGCCAGCATCACCATTGACAGGAATTCCAGGAATTGAAGTTCTCACACTGGGAAGTTGCCAAGAAACACTACCTGAAAGGGAATTGTGTGATATGTATGCATGCAAATGATTTCATCAGGTAGCCTGAACGAGTTTTACTTCAAAAGAGAAATGTATTGGTGAATCTTTCATATGAACAACATAGAATTCTGTAAAACCTTACTACAAAAGGACAACATATTTTTTTATGCAAGAAATATAAACAGCAGAATTCAGATATAAAGACATTTATGTATTTCAGATCAAATTCTGACAGGTCTTTTTAAATCAGATTTTTGATTATATAGCACATAAGTAGTCCACTTCCAGTGACCACTTATTCAGCAAACAATTCAAAGTTAGGATGGCTCTGAATGAGGGGACTTACAACTGTTCCTCATAGTTGTGGCTGTTGCAGTACTTATGTGATCGACATTTGTGACATTCTCTGCCACCTTCTGGCAAGCAAATTCAATTGGGGAAATTAGAGAAGGTTGTAAATTGTGATCACATGACTAGAGAATGCTGTGGCCACACAAGATTCATCCAACAATGGCAACTGGAACTGCTGCAATTGCCATCACAAGTCAACACAGTCATGTGCTGTTGTGCTTTACGACTGTGTTGTTTAATGACAGAATTGGAGGCGACAATTACCATCATTAAGTAAGACTACTTGTACATATAAATACCACCAAAATGATTCCATTGATTGCTGCCATTTTGCTAGAAAGTACTAAATGTGAAGCTACATTTCAAAAACCAAATGTCACTTACATTGGCTGACTCTTGTGGGACATCCTTCCCCCTGAGGCCCTAAAGCAGAGGCAATGTTGTCATAGCAACAACCATACATAGAACCTCGGCATTCATCTGTTGGCTCCTGCTGGGCAAGAACTTGGCTTGTCTTAGAGAAAAACCAGATGTTACTCAGATTATACCATTCAACAATGTTTATGAAGTAGCACATTCAACTGAATCAATCCCAGAAACAATTCGTAATTCAGTTACATTTTTCTTACAGAATAAAATCTTTAGAAACTGCACTGCTAACTTTAATGTGATGAGTGGAAATAGCCCATTGTACCCTGTGAAAGACAGCAAAACACTTTATATTATTTTGCTCTATCTTAGAGAGAACTTGGGAGGAATTGTCTATAGGAATAGAAAAATCATAGAATTGTGGAGATGGAAGGAACCTTCTCTAGCTTTTCATCTGGAGTGGCAGAAGAGCCGATGAACTTTTGAACCTAATTCAATTTGCAGAAGTCTATGGAAGCATCAGATTTATCAAGAGGACACAGGGAAAAAGCCCTGGCTTGACTAAATGCAGACGTTGTATATGGGATAGCTAAGAGGAAATAACTATATTCCAACATATCTTCTAGAACGTGTAGAAGTTTGCCTCACTTACTGTTGGAGTGGGAGTGACAGGATTTCTGCTTATGTAAACATCACTGTAGTATTGTGTGCACCCTTCTTGGTTAGGTCCCTGGGAACGTGATATTCCATCGGGGCAGCACCCATATCTGGGGGAAAAACCCAGTAATATGTTGAAAGCAACCCAATATATCAGCTTTACCTGCAAATTGCTCATTCAGTGAGCTAGTCCTACCTGCTCAGATGGCAAGAGTCAAGTAGGCAACCTTGGCCAAAAGGACCTGCTGCAGCGGTGCGACCATCTGAACAACAGCCATGAGGAGTATGGTTGCAGTCCTGAACATTACCACCACCATTTGGATAAGAATGGGACCGACGGGACACAGAAGAGTCTGAGTAAGAATCCCATCCAAGGGGTAAGAAATTGGAGCGAGGATTCTCATTTAGTTGGGCCTGTCGATGAGTAGAGCCAGTTTGGATTATTCTTTCATGTCTAGAAACTGAAAAATATAGGAGATAAAGTCCTTTGTACCTTTTAAGGAAGACATAATATAATGTTATATAGCTTGTAATCATATTTCATTGGGGCAAACTTTTACTAGAGGTGTTGTGTAGTGGTGAGATCTACACAAAGGTTTCTCTATTACTCCAATATCCCTGCACCTTCCCTCAACCCATCACATTCTTGTTACCTGACATAGATCACCTGTACTTAACAAGGCTTATCACTTCGTGTAGCACTCAATCATAATGCAGAAAGTCTGTAAATAAGTAATCTACTACAATACATTCCCAAATTAGAGTAATTACCTCTAATATCAATTGTTAGAAATGAGGATTCTGATAGCACTTTATTAGGCTAACAAACGTTATTAAAAGACATACAGTTTGGTGCCCACTTCATGCCTCTAATAAAGTGAGTTAGTCTTTTTCAGTTTGTTAGTCTGATAAAGTACTCCCAAAGACCAACATGACTCTCCTACAATATCAGTTGCAAAACTGAGTCTATCAATTTGACAACAAAATGAAACTACCCTACTTAAAAGAGTGACTTTTGTTTGTTTACAATGTCATTAGGATCATAGCTGAGGCTCCTTAATTGTACATGCATGTAACCTGAAAAAACCTCAGTGAAATAGAAATGGTCCAAAGTTAGCTAGCACCTACCAAGGCAAGATGATTAATATTGAGCAAACTCCTTGCTTCATTCACAGAACTTAGGGAGAGGACAAAAGACAATACCTTCCAGTGGTAACCTCTTATGTTTTCTCATGATTTTTCCCTTTCACACAGATCAAATCTTTAGGGAGCCAAAATGGCAACCAGCACTGAAAAGTGTTTGATGGATGGACCGGTTGCCCGGAAGCAGGTAGTTTCTCTAGGGTTACTTTCTAGGAGCCCAGGAAGATTACTTTGCAGCTGTAGCTATAGTTATCAGACAGAGGAGTAATAATAGCAAAGGGGGAGCAGGAGGAATCAGGATCTTGATGGAAAGATTAGGATCAAGAGAATAAATAAGTGTGCTATTAATTTTTTTATACTTACATACTTTCCTGCCCATAATATGGATGTAAAACTTAACAGGCATGGGAAAATGAAAGAGAGGTTTAGTTCCACTTTACTGCATAGTAAAGTCTGGCATATAGATTTGAAACCGGAACACATTAGGGAATATTGGGAGGAGAAAGAAAAGTTTTCTTCTTTTTTTTTCCCACCTGAAACTTATCCTTCTTTTTCCATAAATCAGAGTCCAGCTGACTGGACTCTCAACAAAGCCATTTATATTGGAATGGGACAACACACCACAGCCAATTTGCCACAGCCAACTTACTGCAGGACAACTCACCATGGCCAATTCACCATAGGACAAGTTGCTGCGGGACAATTCAACAATTCAGTTTGATTATTTAAAATAGTTAAAAAATTATTTTAATTGTTGTCATTCATATTTCACTTTGCCCCTCCTTTGGCATCCTTTTTTTTAATGATTCTATTTTACTATTTCTTTGATAATATTGTAACTCTTGTCCCGCAGCGAGTTGCCATGTGGCGAATTGTCCCATGGCAAATTGGCCATGGCGTGTTGGCTGTGACAAGTTGGCTGTGGTGAGTTGTTGTAGACCCCATTTATACTGGGCCCAAATGGCATACAACAACATATTGTGGACAGTCTTCATTTGAATGCAGTATGCACAGGATATAGAATGAATACCTTTTTAAAAAATTTTATAATCATTCAAGACTCAAGAAGACTGAGCACAATCAGATTACAGAATTTTGTATTCCCTTTGCCTCTTATTTATATTTTCTTATTGAATATCACTATGAGGAAACATGAAGCATGGAACTGAAGCAAAAAGTGTACGTTTGGGTGAAAGTCAAGGGAAAAGGGCCTTGGTCATCTTGGCTGATCCCTCTCCCCTCAAAGCTAAACAGGGATTGCACTTAGTTAATATAGACAACCACCAAGAAATTCAGAAGTCTAGTCTAGCCCAAGAAATGTGAATACTATCCCAGAAGAAGACAATGGCAATTCACTTATAAGAAAGTCATGCAGTCAAGAATCCGTAATGTCTACTGCCCTAGGAGTCAAGGCTAGCTCAATATAAACTTCAAGTAAAATTGACACATTCCGTCAAAGGACAACATGATTTCCTACTTTTCAGGAAACTTGTAAAGTACCAGAAGACACATGTTTTAAGTACTAACTACAGGTAGGGAGGAATTGCCTGAGAAAATTCTGGTATCTTTAAGTTAGAAATTGGAAATACTGACAGGCAAGGCTTGCCCTATGCCTTCTGCAAAACCATAAATGATTCTTAGGATCTACTCTGGAAACACTAGTTGTGACATACAGTTAACAAAGCCTTTTAAATTCATCATTCAAGTTCATTGAAGACTTGAGGCAAGTCGTAAGGTGGAGCTCCAGTGAGGTATTAGAACTGGGACTACCAGTGTGTTATCCATAAGCAGCAATCTCTCCCAGTGTGTGATTGGCAGATCATCATGACTACTATTCTGTGTATAGGGAGCTCCTTTCTCTCTCACAGCTCAAATGAGCACACTGGTTCCCACTACATTAATGACCAGGGATGGAAGCAGATATCAATTTATCTCCCCATCTTTATAGTCATGTCACCTTTGCTTTCTGTTACTGTCACTGATGAGAAAAGCAGGAAAATGAAGGCAGGGCTAGTGGGTCCAAAGCTTTTTCCTTACAAAACTATAGCCTGTAAGACTTTCATTTCCTTAAAAATGGGAAAGGGGAAAACATCAAAAAGGTACTCAAAGAAAACCAAAATAACACTAGATGAAGGAAGGCCAACTTGGCATTTCCAAACCTTCAGTGCCTTGGTCAGGATGGTAGCGGGTCAGTAATGTCCGATGACTGATATTGAACCCTGTCATGTCTTGCATACTGGGAACCTCTGCAGGAATACGAATAAACATACTGTATTATTCTTTGAAAAAAAACCCTCTACTCCCACATTCATCAATTAAAGGGAGCTTACACAATACTTTGTTGTGTAGTGTTAAAATGGCACTTCAAAATAGATGGAAATAAAATGCCATTAGAAAACACAAGTGAAAACATTCTACAGACTTTAATACCCAGAGTATACAGTGGAAAATATTAATATTCCTTAAGAAAGAGGCAAAATTTCAAGAAAAGGAGAGTAAGTTAAAATGTAATACAAAAGTGCAAGGAATTTCCATTTGGCTCTCCAGTACCCTAATAATACCCCCTCCAAAACCATCAAAGTGTGCGAAGCTAAAAAATTGGGGTCCTTTGTTTTCCCTGGTTTTTTTATAGTTTGGGGAAAATTTTAAAGGATTAAATGAGATCCTTAATTTTTGTAGACTTTCCTGGTCTTACGGTACTTGATTTCAATGGCTTTTGATACTATTGATTGTGATATCTTTGGGGAACATTTCCAAGGGTTGGGAGTAGGAGGCAGTAGTACTAGGCAGTAATACTTTTCCTTCCCCTTGAGTAGACACCAGATAGTGGGGTGGGGTGGAGAATTCAGCCTAAGATTGTTGACAAGGAATACTGGCAAAACAAGATCCTTGCTTTGCATAGTTCCCCAGGATTTGAACTTTGTGCTCTTCTTTAGTATCTACATGAAGTAGCTGGGTGAGGTAATCCAATGGCATGGAGCCAGATATCATCAATATGTAGATGTTACCCCGTTGAGTATCTCTACTCTGGCCAATCAAGTGATATTGCTGAGATTCTTCTCTGGTTATTAGGATCTGGATGGGGAAGTTCAAGCTTAAGCTCAATTTTAGAAAGATTCTGTAGCTATGGATTCAAGGACCCTATGTGTTCAGGGATTTTCCACTTCTAATTCTTGATGAGAGAATTACTTAATTTGTTGTAGTGGCCTGGACACCCAGCTATAAACTGGGAGACCATGAGTGCTAATTCTATCTTAGGCAAAGCCAGCTTGATGATCTTGAGCCAGTCCCTCTTTCTCAGCCCTAGGAAGACGACAATGGCCTGTGACCTCTGTTTTCCAGTTTGATTGATTTTTTTTAATTTGTAGCAATAGTGAGCATTTGCACTGATACTATTATTACTTATTTTTCTTTTTCTATTCTTGTTTTTCAAGGTATTCTACTCGAGCTGACAGTAATTATAGGGATTTATAAATCAAATACATATACATTGAAGTAGACAGCCATAACATCTTCCAAACTGGTCTGGTTTTTATTTTTGAGAGTGGTTTTAAAGCATCAAATGGGTGCCTTAAACTTTAGTAAGCCTCCAAGAATTTCTTTTGCCCTTAAAATTTTCCCAAACTGAAGGGAAAAAAAACTGAGTAGAGAAACTTAGCCCCCCCTAATTCCAATAATAGCACAGGGTCATGTTGCTTGGTCATGTCAAGGCCCTTTCAGCTCCTACCCAACCTGGGCTCCAACAGAAAGAATGGATCACAGGACAGAGTAAGTTGTCAGATGCTCCTTTATAAATTAGCAGCACTGACTTTAAGAAAAAATATTGATTTTAATTGGCTTCAAATTGGTAGCAAGTAACTAACTCAATCTGATACTAATTTCTGTGGAATAATAATAATATTGGGATGTTTCAATGAGAAGACAACAAACTTTTTTTTTTACTCCAAACCACCTTTAACAGTAACATAACAACAAACCAATCGTTTTTCCCGTGATTTCTAGATTTTCTAGAAATCACAGGTTTCTGTTGTGACCCAAGAAAACCATACTTCAGTACTAGAGAACGTATTTTTCAATATTTAAAAAGTCTAAGGTTTAAGCTTAGCATTTTTATTTGGAAGGACAAAATATAAATCATGTCACGTGTGATCTGATTGAACCTCTTGTGTTTAATCCCCACAAAACACAAATCATAAAAATATTTTTCCTCTTGCTGCACTCCTGAAATTAATTTACTGACTTCAGTATTTGACTTGTAAAGTCCAATCTACTAAAGTAGAAGTTCACTTGTTGTTGTTTTTTTGCTAACCTCATTTATTCCAACATGCATCTCAGCATCCCATTTTTTAAAATAAATCAATAATCAAACATTGGACATGAAGAATATTGAGTCATCAACTCAACATTTCTGTAAAGGATATTTCATAAGAGGTATAATTTAACATGTATAAAATGGAAAGGCCTACCAGTTAAACTATATGACGGGGGCATTCCTATCTATTCTAACAGCCCAGATGTCTTGGAAGTAGATGCTGAGACACCTTTGCACTTACGCTGAGGCAGGTGACAAAGTTGTGTATTGCAGCTCCCAGACGTGATTGGTATCTGTGGCTGTATCTCCTGGCAAATCTCAAGGCTGTAGAATTTGGAATCCCCATCAGCACAGATGACTTGGCGGGTTCGGATACCAGAACCACAGCTTTTTGAGCACTTGATCAAGAAACAGTAAGGATTAAAACAATGGACAATCAAGACAAAGAGCAAAGAATCACCAAGGAGCTAGAGGCCTTGTGGGCGAAGTGTCAAGGAACAAATCTGCAAATAGTACTTGGAGGTTTTCCAATCTGGGAGCCTCCAATCTTCCTGCAGCCGTTCTAACTTGGAATTCTGAAAATCGCTATCCCAAAACATCAGGATTGTGGCACACCAGGGAAAGAAATTGGTAAAGAAGAAAGACCTGGTAGGAATAGTTATTTCCAGGTCAGTTAGTAGTACTAAAATAAGGCCCAGGAAGAGCCCAAAGGTTCTGCAGGCAATTGTTCTTACAGGCAGTAACAACTAAGACATTTTATAGTTTCATTTCCAGAAGATAAGATCATGTGAGTATCACCAACCTGCCCCAGAAAACTATTGATTAAAATATCTATGCTGTGACCATGCCTTAACTTTGTCCTATGTCAGGGATGTCCAAACTTGTCCACTTTAAGACTTGTGGACTTCAACTCCCAGAAATC
>JAOYMU010000001.1:100181939-100194088 GCA_025802295.1 Psammodynastes pulverulentus | reverse complement strand
ATGGCTGGCTGGGGAATTCTGGGAGTTGAAGTCCACAAGTCTTAAAGTTGCCAAGTTTGGACATCCCTGGTGTAGAGAGTGCAACATGAGGTTACAGGGTGATATGGATGAATCTGGGCCCCCAGCCTCCCTCTTTTCATTCAAATGGTTTAGCCAAGGTCAAAGGGCAGAGTGCTTGAGATGTTTTAGCAAGAAGATTGAGATGTTGAGGTTCTAGATAGAGTGCAGAAAAGAGGTTTATGGGATTGGAGGCTAAAACATATGAAGAACAATATTGGGAATTGGCCATTGCTAATCTAGTGAAGAGAAGGACCAGAGGTGACATGAGAGCAGTCTTCCAATATTTTGGGGGCTGCCACAAAGAAGAGAGGGTCAAACTATTCTCCAAAGCACCTGAAGGCAAGACAAGAAGCAACAGATGGAAACTAATCAAGGAGAGAAGCAACCTAGAACTAAGAAGGAATTTCCTGACAGTGAAAACAATTAACCAGTGAAACAATTTGCCGACAGAAGTTGTGGGTGCTCCAACACGGGAGGTTTTAGAGAAGAGATTGGACAGTCATTTGTCTGGAATGATATAGGGTTTCCTGCTTGAGCAAGGGGTTGGACTAGAAGACCTCCAAGGTCCCTTCCAACTCTGTTTTTCCTGTTAAAACCATGAATGCATGATCTACGTCCTCAAGGTCATGATGTGTTCTACCCCAGTTTGGAGTAGATTCTCGCTTGGGCCTAGTAAATCATTCCTTATGCGCTGATTTATTGTGTGAACTCAACGTGTTGCAATTTATTCAATGAGCATTGGTTAAATAACTATTGTTAGGCAATAGTTTAGCTCAGTGCATGGAGACATGCACTGATAAATCCAGAGATAATTGGCAACAACTTGAATCTGATGTTCTTACTCCAATTATTTTACACAGCATCTCCCGTGGCTTCAGGGAGAAAGATTTAGGGGGGAAAAAAGCTTGTTTGATGTATGGGAAGAAAAGGATTGAAATGTATCTTAGTTTTAGGCCTATTATTAAAAACCCGTCTCTCATTGCAGAAGGGCCTTTAACAGTGAATTTATTTTTTCCTACCGAGATTTTGCACCATTTTTCATTTCTACCTCGAGGGATTTTTTTTCTCCTTCTCCTGGACTCAAATATTCTTGGAATATCAAGTAGATTAAACAATGTGGAGGCACATTTGCCTGCTGGGAATATTTTGTAAAAGATGTTTGTAGCTCAGGGTTGAACTCTAGTGTTCTCTGAGCTGGGTGGTTTTCTTGCAGACGTTTCATTACCCTACCAGGTAATATCATCAGTGACCCAAGGGAGTGGGGATTTACTCTTACGTTTTTTAAGGAAAATAAAATAATGGTTGTAAAATCAGAGCAGACTCCATTCCTCTTTTAGTACTGATGATAGCCTCTAGTTTGGTAATGAAAGGTCTGCATGAAAACCATCCAGAAAGCACCAAGGAGCTCACATTTCGTAAAGAAGAAAGCAGACATTTGTAAAGTTTAGCTGGATTGCCTCTAAGAAGGACTTCACATATGCAGACAATACCCCTACTAAATAAGTAAAACTGTTTCAGCTTTTGGCTTGTGATTCATACCTGAAATCATACCACCCATTAATATTCAATTTCCAAAGCTTTCTCTATTTGATCTTTTAAGCTCATTAGTCCTTTTGGCCCCTTTCAAGTTTCCTACAAAGCATTAAAAACAGAAAATAGACGCTCTTGGGTACAGAAATGAATAAACCTTAACTCCATGGATGTAATTAAATACCATTGGGGGGGGAAGAAAACCCAGAAAGAGTTGTGAAAATGGGGGTTTGTTATATACAATTCCCCGTTTTATAAAATGAAAAGATTTCAGGGGACTTTAGAAGGACAGATCGCGATGGGGGGAAAAAAATCTATCATCGCTAGGAGTCGAAAACGACTTGATGGTTCATAATCAATCTAGAGGAATTGATCTACGTCGCTTCAGGTAGAGCTGTAAGAACTCCGTTTCAATTATTTGGGGGAGTTTTTAAGGGCTGCACTAACCTCTGGATAACATCTTTGTGCTAGCTTTGCCAAAGTAACTGTTATTAATAAACAGGAGTAGATTTACATCTTACTCGGGACAATAGCAGTAGGAGTAGGACATCTGTGAAAAGCCTGTGAAGATTGTTGAGATCATCTTGTTCGATGCTTGGCGCAGGTTAATTGAGATTAACCTGCACTTAGAAGCATTAATTTCTGGAAATGGTTAGATTAATGAGAAAGATTGTGTTCCAAACTAGATAACTGTAGCCTATTCTTAGAAGCGTGCAGAATGGGACAGAGGACAATGGACTACATGCCACTTCTGAGAAGTGACTCAAGAGAGATACGAAGGAATTACTTCTAATTTCAAGGAATGCTGATTACTGCTTAGGCTCCTGTAGAATGAGATACTTAAGTGTGCTATTTCAAATGGCTGTTTTCATGTTTGCTATTTAGCCCAGAGCTAATCCTTTATTTCTGGATCAATTGTGTTTTCCCTTCTCCTTCGTCTCAGGATATTATCGGAGGATTCCATTAATGCATGTAAACAAACTGCGGTTTTATTATTTTCGTGATTTATCAGATTAAAACAAGGAATGTTTTCAAGTTGAGCAAGCCGGTGGGAATTGATGGAAGGGAGCGTCAACTTTCTGAGTCTTTTCATTTGTCTAGAGCAGGGGTCAGCAACTCGTGGCTCTAGAGCCGCATGTGGCTCTTTCATCCCTCTGCTGCGGCTCCCTGCGACTCAAAATATGTGTCACAATTGCCAATTTGTGACACCCGCCGGCACACAATGCATTGAGCTTTTCAACCCCCAGTAGGTGTTGTGGCTTCTGGTGTTTTCTTTTCTGTTGAAAATGGACCCAAATGGCTCTTTGAGTGTTTAAGGTTGCTGACCCCTGGTCTAGATATTTCTTCGAGTACTGTAGCTTTTTCTTCCAAGATCTGCAATCTCTCAGAAAAGATGGAGCAGGAAAAATCTTCACGCAACGGTGATGTGTGACCTTGTCTTAACAAACCAGACCTCCTGTGACCCAACCAGCTACCTATGGTTTCCTACAAAATGTTGTGAGTTGTCAAGGGATCAAAGATGGCCTCAGGCTCCTTTTCATCCATCCAAGGAACAAGAAGATGAAGAAGTATTGTAACTCACAATTATGTAGGCTTTCTTGGCCCTTCTGCTCAAGACAAGCTACCTATTAAGATACAATCAGTTTAGCTTCCTAAATTCCAAGGGATGTGTCTCCTTTATTCCAGAACATTGTATTATTTATTTGTATTCTATTTGTACCCCAAATTTATAAACTGATTGCTTCTACTAGTGGTTTATAACAATTAAAGCTACAAAGTCTAGTCTAGATAAGCTAGTTGTGTGTCCTTGAACAGTCCAACATTTTTCTTCTCCTTCTCCTTCTCCTTCTCCTTCTCCTTCTCCTTCTCCTTCTCCTTCTCCTTCTCCTTCTCCTTCTTCTTCTTCTTCTTCTTCTTCTTTTCTTCTCCTGAATGAACGGCGTCTCACCAGTTCTAAATTCCTTCGTGATTTTTGCCTCTTCTCGCTCTGTCTCGAAATCGCACCGATGAGGGAGGCCAAGCTGGTGACACTGCAGTTTGAGGGAAGAAGTCTTGAAACTGAAAATAGTCTACAATTTTCTTGCTGATTTGATAGATCAGCCCATTCACTTCGGCGCTTACTCTTCTGTCAACCAACAATTCTGTAATAGCTGCGTGTGTGTGTGTGTGTGTGTGTGTGTGTGTGTGTGTGTGTGTAGACATGGACAAAATAGCATCCTTTCTGGCTGGTAATCTATGAAAGTAAAAAAAAAAATACAGGAACCACAGCATCAAACCTTTTCAAGGAAAAAAACAATCCTTTTCGGTTTTCTAATTTTATCTCTGCCTGATGTCTCTCCTTGACCAATTCTCCTCCTTGTCCAAAAGACATGATGGCACTTTGGGGAGTTGGCTTTGGACCATTCCTTAGCTTTGAAAAATTCTTGGCAGGTTGAGCTGAAAAGACAAGATTAAAAAAAAAATACTTCTCGTTCCAGCTTCTGAAAATCTGTCTTTGAACCAATTTCCGAGATCTAATAAGAGGGGAGATTACATGGCTGGTGAAAGCACTACTTCATAGAAATCATCTCCAACATAATTGACAAATCAATTGAAGGATGGTATCTCAATGGCTTTTGATCCCAATCGCTAAAAGTTGGCAGGTAGCTTCTCCATGATGAACTAAATCTGTAGTCAACTTCCTGGTAATAATTCCTGATTTGATCCCATGACAAAATGCTGGGAAAAATGATTTCTTAGTTCTTGCTTACTGTCACCTTCCCATTTGTGGGGGAAAATTGATTTCCAGGTACGGAGACCAAGCTATAAATCCATGTTCCTCTTCTTCATTCTCTTTTTGAACTTCTTGATCATGTCCATTTGAAGGCAACTAAATCATCGGAATCTAACATATGGGGCTTGTATGCACGGGAGCTACAGTATGATTCATATTTTGATAAAGGAAAGAGTTTTATTTATTATTAAATTTATATGCCACCCATCCTGCTATCCAAGGTGACTCTGAGTGACTTACAATGCCATAAATATAAGTAAATATAAGTTAGCAAAAGGCCAAGTACCTTTTCTTAAACACATAGGATCATCTCTTGCAGAGAACGTCATACCCAAGTTTCAAACAATTGCACGAAGGTCTATTTCTACTTAAATATGGACTTTCTTGGTTAGTCTCATGATCTGGAGTTGCTTATCCTCCACAGCTAAGCCTAATCCAAATTTTAAAGTCAATGCACTTTGTTGGGTGTCAGCAAATCCCCGTTAATTAGTTGCATGTTCTTTGAAGGACCACTTTGGTCTATTCTGAAAACCCTGCCCATCAATAGGATCGGACAGCTTGTGACTTAATTCATCATAATTACCACAATGATTTTTAGTAGCCTCTTCAACTTTTCCATTCAGCTTTTCTATAAATATAACCAAAGCAGAAATCAAAGGGAAAAGATGCAGAGGAAAAAAAACAGAGAAACCTTTCTTTTCCCTTCTGAAATCCTTCCAGATCCTCTCTGTAGGTTGTCTTCTCTTCTTCCAGAATAGATAATGTAATAAAACCAATATTTAATCAATTGCAGCATTTCAAATGCAATATGCCCATATTCGTTCAGGTTTTGGCTGCCCAAACCCCAGACTTTTTGACAAGATATATGCATTGCGCTAACCCATGCTTGGCTTAATTGCAGTTTACTGAATACATCAGTTTGCTGGGAGAACCTAACCCATTAAGCCATCAATCAAGCTTTAGAAATCACAGGGATGGATTGTCACAGCATGTGGAGCCGAACCCAAATCATGCCTATTTTAATTATTTGATGTACTGAGCATATCATATGAACCTAGTCTTTGAGGATCCATGTGTGGTGGGGAAATATTCATTCTTGGTGGTGAAACATGATGCTGAAAACTCTTCTGGAAAATACAAGTTCTCCTTTATTGATTTGCTGCACGCCACCCCTTCCCCAAAGATTCAACTCCCCCTCTCTGATGTTTGCACTTTACTACCAGCCTACATTAAAGTTATTGGCTTAAATGTTGATTCCCTGAGTGCTCCTCAAGTCAATGGGGCTGAGACCAATTATTCCGCTGAAAGAATTTCCTGTTGGCAAGGTCTTCCCTTGATACTTGTAACCAAACTGTGGCTGATCCATGCACTGAAAAGGGACAGAAGCCAGCAGAGCCCACCCCAAACTTCTAGAAATTCTCCTGACTTTTATGTAGATTTTCCATACTTAATATATACAAGTCTTGGTGTATTCAGATCTTTTCCCATGTAGGATTGAAAATATCTTGGCGACGTTTCGATGAGGTCCCACTCGTCATCTTCAGGCTGGTGTTTGCGGCTTCGTGCCTGTGCAAGCAAACCACAATTGGAGCTGCCGTCTCTCTATAAATACTGGCGGGAAGGTAATGGTCTGTGTGGTAACATCCTGAGCTGCAGTACTGTGGCTTCCTGAGTGCTCGTTAGTCTTTTGTGTGCTAATGACCTGGGTAATGGGCTGTGTGGCAACACCCTGTGCTCTAGTACCGCCACACAGCCCATTATATGTATGTATGTATGTATGTATGTATGTATGTATGTATGTATATTTATTTAACAGAATGGAAGATCTATATGTGGCTTTGTTTCTTTGAAATCCAAATGGTCACATATTTTTAAAAAATGATACAAAACTTTGAATCATAAACATTTGTTATTGTTAAATGTAATCCCTATATGTAAACTTAATATAGTAGCTAGGATTTAAGGATACTTAATATTCAAAAAACTGAACCTGTTTCCCCCCATTTTGAGAAATCTAAATAGCAAAATGTTTCTATACTTACCCTAAGTAAATAAATGAGAAAAAGAAAAGCAAAAAGAGAGAAGAAACAATGAGCCAACCATGGATCACCTAAAACAGAAACAAAAGATGGTTTTAATGTTCAGACTTGATGTTAGATTGACCCTTTCAAAAATGGTTATTATTTGAAACTTTAGAGCATCTTCATATAGTATTTTCTTATGAAATCCTTGTGAGGGTTGAATGCAGAGCCCCACCTAAATACCAAGGATTTCTGACAATCTCTTTCTCTGCCCTAAGCCCCTTTTTAAAGTCCTTTAAAACCTTAAAGCCCTTTTAAAGGATTATGAGATGAAATTATATTCAGGTACTCCTCGACTTACCACAATTGAGCCCAAATTTTCTGCTGCTAAGCGAGACATTTGTTAAATGAGTTTTGCCCTATTTTAAATGACCTTTCTTGCCACATTTGTTAAGTGAATCACTGAAGTTAAATTATTAACATGGTTGTTAAGTGAATCTGATTTCCTCATTGAAGGTCACAAGCACCTGGGACCCTGTATATATTATAAATATGAGTCAGTTGCCAAGCGTCTGAATTTTGACTGCATGGTCGTGGAGATGCCGCAACGGTCATAAGTGTGAAAATGGTCATAAGTCACAATTTCAGTAATGTTGTAACTTTGAGTGGTCTCTAAAGAACTGTTGTAAGTCGAGGACTACCTGCAGTATACCTCTGGAATGGGTACATAATGCTCTCTAATCATCTATTGTGTAGGAAAATCTAAGATACTGGACACTACTGCTTGCTGTTTAATTTCACTTTCATGCTGAGAATTAAAGATGCACCTGATCTGAAAAGAATGTGCAATCCAGAACCTGCAGTTTTCTTTGGAATGCACAATATGGTGTTTTAACCAGTGCTGCTATCAGGATACTGACATTTAATCAATATGCAAATGAAGATAATTATGGCTATAATTTCAGAGCAGAAATATTCACAGATAATTCTGATAATTTAAACGTGTTACTATATTGCACCATCTATAAATTAAATTGTTCTATAACACAACCAACCTATACATATTTCTAAATTAAGTTTAGAAAAAGTATCGTTTAATAGTACGTAAAGGCAGGACTTCAGAATTTGATTTGCCATGCTTCATTGGAAAATTTTGTCCATGTTAAGTAATGGGTTGCACTGGATTCCAGACACCACTAAAATCTAATTTAAAAACTTTCTGAATTTATATTGCAGAATGTTTTACTTTTATCTGTAAAATCTGAATTGCTTACATTAATCTGTGGATCACGTAACAGAATAAAGATTTTTTCTTTTGAACAAAACAAATAGGAACTAATTTCTGGTGAAATTAAAGGAATCATCCAACATAGGCCAATATTTGGTTATTTGAATACATTTTAATATCAGGTTAATAGTCATTTTATTTCCAAATCATTTGGAAATGATTCCTTTTCCAAACCATTTTAAAATAAGATTTAAAATATCTAACTGCCAATTTCTGATGGTCATTATTACAAATTTCTTTTGCAAAGTACAAAAGTATGTTTTGGACCCATTCTGCTGTTTCATAGTTAATCTTCAGATGAAGCATAGTTTTAACAATTGTTTTGGCCCTTTACAAACTGGAATAAAGTAAGTTCTAGAAGAGCATTATAAATAAATGGAAATGGGAATTTAAATGAAAATATTATAAATAATTTTTGAGCTCACCTTATAGCACCTATATTTATAAAGCACAACCAGGAGTACAGTCATGACAACAATGACACTAATCATGATGGCAGCATTGAGAACAGAATTCAGAGCTCTTTGACCAACTGTTTCTGTATCTTCTGTAAATGGAGTATAGATCCTACAATGCAATGCAGAGCAAAATAAAATTAGTCACTTGCTTTTAAGTCAGGATACATTTTCTGGTTAAATTCATCTGAGGGAATATGGAACACTTTATAAAGTTTCTTGCATGCACCATCTAGTGGCTATGAAATGAGTTACAAGCACACCACTACTTCATTTTAAGCGGCCAACAAAGTCAAAACACAACAGCAGAATATGAATCGGCTGAACATGTATGACACTTTAATTCTTAAAGGAGAAAGACGTAAATAGGCTTTGCATGAAAATATAACAGGTGGAATCAAAGAAATGTACTTCCATTGATAGGAGGCTTCTGTCAGAAAAATGGGGAAAGGGGGCATTAACAAAACCCTATCTGTCAGGGAGTCCTCTGGAATAGATATGAAAAGTACAAGAGAAAGATGACCCCTATTTCTATTGATGTAAGTTTCCCGCCGGTAGAGGAAGTTTAGAAGAATCCACCCAATATTCTATCTATGAGGGAAAATATCCAATGCTATTCCATAATTACATGTATCAACATTGACTCAGCCTTTCATCCTTCCGAGGTGGGTAAAATGAGGATCCAAATTGTGGGGGCAATATGCTGATTCTGTAAGCCGCTTAGAGAGGGCTGTAAAAAGCACTATAAAGCGGTATATAAATCTAAGTGCTATTGCTATACCACATAAAGATCTTAAATTGTATTTTAACTTCACAGACAAAAATGAAAACTATCCACTTAAATGTTTGTTAATAAAAGATCCCTATTCTTATTTCATTGGCATCCAGCCTGATTTTTTTGGAGAATTATTTTCATAGTATATCACCATTTGCTTTGCCATCACTTGCACTCCAAATTAATTTTTCTTTGGTTTACTTTGATCAGTAGTATTTTGGTGACGTTGAAGCATTGTTCTAGTTGTAAGAGCTTTGAAAAATATAAGAAAAGATAAATGTTTGAAAGACAAAATTATAGTTGTGGATACTTTGTATTGTGATTTTTTAATTAGCACTAGCACTTTAGCACTTTAGATTTATATACCGCTTATCAGTGCTTTTTACAGCCCTCTCTAAGTTGTTGCTTCTTCTTGGAATATCTTAAGCACTGATGTTTATTGTGGTCTAGAAGAAGCATGTTTAAAATGATTTAATATGGTCTTGGAAAGTGAACATTTTCATGATCTATATGAATTTTTAAGAATGATTAAGGACAAATATACTCATAACGTCAGTTTCATTGCCTCACTTAATAGCTATCTTTTGTGTTCTTTTGTCAGATCACCAATTTCTCATGTTTTCACAATGAGACAGGCCTGGGGTCATTTCTTCCCTATACCTTGTAGTTGATAGTTTTAGATGTCGAGACAATGCTGGCGTAGATATGGCAGATAGCGTCAAGATCTTCCTTAATGATCTCATCAGGGTAAGTACTTCCTTTTATTGTTGTTATACAGACAGTGCATTTAAGATAAGATTGGATTTCAAAATGTTTCAGCCACTAACATTTGTGTTAACTCTCATAAATCTGTCTTTGGCTATATGAAGAAGGGAAGTTTTAGGAACCTGCCCAACTTTATTCACAAACTGTGTATAATTATCAAGTAAAACCCATCTCAGCACCAATTCTAACTGCGGTAGTTTCTCCACGTTTGGGTTAAGCTCAATTGTAATATCCTTGTGTCTAACTCTGTGATTCTTAGTAAATGGAGAGTTTCTGAACTGTGTTGCCATTATATTAGTGATCAGATAATGAATAACAGAATAACAGAACAGAATAACAGAGTTGAAAGGGGTCTTGTAGGTCTTATTTATTAGTCAAATTTATATACCGCCCTATCTCCGAGGACTCGGGGCGGTTCTTCTAGTCCAACCCCTTGCTCAAGCAGGACACCCTATCCCAGAGGTCTCCAACCAGTGATCCGGGGACCACTGGTGATCCATGAGAAAATTTTGGTGGTCCGGAGAGCACCGGGGTGGAGGAGCTGCTCTGGGATGACCAATGGGACAGTCCTATGACTAGAGCTCTGGGAAGAGAGATGAGAGAGAGAGAGAGAGAGAGAGAGAGAGAGAGACGAGAGTGAAAGAGGGAGATGAGAGAGAGAGCAAGAAAGAGAGAGATACAGAGAGAGATGAGAGATCCCAGAGTTTTGTTTTCTGTGGGAAACAGGTCCAAATAGCTCTTTGAGTGTTTAAGGTTGCAGAAACAGGCAGCTAGGTGCCTGAAGGATCCCATCCTGACACTGGGAGACCAGGCACTTCAGCGAGCAGCGCACTGGATTCCTATTAATGGTCCGCAGGATTTGAAATTATGAATTTGGTGGTCCCTGAGATCCAAAAGATTGGAGACCCCTGGTTTAGGATGAGCTCTGATTCTCTTTGAGAACCTCTGCGTGTAGCTTTTTAGCTTAATGCATAAGGCAGCTTCCCAAAGCAGGAGTAAATATGCAGTATTTCCATTGGTTTTACACAGTGGGGGTTTACAGTTTTTGCCATTTTCTCTAATCAACTCCTTTCCTAATTTTCTTACCAGGATTCCCATGCTTGAGGCAGGCTTGCCTTTTCTATTTATTTAGAAAATATATATAGTTGCCCACCTTAACCAAACAACTCTGGCCAAGCAACTAACAATATAACACAAAAATACACTTAAAAATAAATATAGAAAATAGAAAAGCTGAGGCACCCTCATATATCATTCTCAGTCCCCAGACCTGCCTATATCGGGCTCCACTAACAATGTGGCCTTAATACTTGAAGGGAAAAAAGCTAGACTGGAAAATGTTTTGAGCAATCAGAAGTTGGGAGTCGGCCTAAATGATTCCCTCTTACGCCATGGCATTTTAAGTCCTTTTTCTACGTTTCTTCAAGCAGCCTTTTCCACAACTCTTTATCTTTCATGCTTCTAAATTTCCCAGGGACCCATTAGCTTTGAAAACAGCTCCAGTCCCTGTACACCAGATACAGAATTCTAGAAACGTGTCTGAAAACTTGCAATTACAAGCTTATTTGTCTGTGTTTGCTTTTATCCTGTGGTTAATATTTCTGCAGAACATCCAGAGGTTTCAACTTTGGGGCTTGAGCTACCTCTTTATGCAGTCCAGTCATGACGTTGAAGACAAACAACCAATTTGATATGTTTTACATGAGTCAAGCTAAGAAACCTACTGTTTTCTTCCACAGGATGCAATATATATATATTCAACATGATTTATGCAATATCAGGGGGTTTTCAATTTAATGTATAGAATGTGAAGGATGTGTGTTTGTTTTTGTATTTTATTTTATAGTCATAATGTACACTGAAGAAGCTATTTAATTTTGTTGTACGAGGTACAGTGACAATAAAGTGAACTAGCTAACGATATTTGGTACAGAAAATGAAGGCAGACATTAAAAAGGGACTGTATTGTGTGTATTAGCATCATCTCACATAAATTTGAACATCATCTCAAAAGTAAACTGTTTTTAGAGAAAAAGGTGCTTCAGTGGCTCTCAGAATCCATGAAAAAAACCCACACCCTATAACCCAAAACACTTATTGACATAAAACATTTGGACCAGATATTTTTAAGGGCAAGGAAATTCTAAGAAAGAGCATAAATATTTCAAGTTGCTTTTCTCATGTTTGCTTTTAGGTAATAGCTAAAAGGAAAGAGGACTCTGGAAAAGTTAAGTTGCTACTTCACTGGACTCCAGAAGATATGTAAGTATTTATACTCAGTAGTACATAATTTGGGCACCTGCAAAAATTAGGGTATTTCCTATAATTTTACACAAGCATACACAGAATTTACAACACACTGAACAGAAGAGTTTCGTGTGACTTAGGTTTATAGCATTGTTCTAAAGCTCTGATGGAGAATTTAAAATGACCAAGTTAATCCATGCATTTGAGTCTACATTAAGAAAAAGTAATATTCATT
>JAOYMU010000001.1:100155713-100166303 GCA_025802295.1 Psammodynastes pulverulentus | reverse complement strand
TATTCTCGGCCTCCGGAGTCCCAGCTGATTGGCTGGGTCTTCTTTTGTGGCCCTGCACAGGAGAACGGAGCTGGAAAGCAGGTTAGGGGGGTGGGGAGGGAATGGGATTCTGCAGTAACCTTCCCCCATGAGTGGGGAGGCAATGGAGATTTTGCAGTATCCTTCCCCTGCCACGCCCATCAAGCCACGCCCACAGAACTGGTAGTAAAAATTTTTGAATCCCATCACTGTTTGACACCCCCTGCTCTATTTAATCAAATATTATTGTGTTCAAGAAAATTCTCAGTCCCCTAACAAATTAAAATAATACGTAGACATCAAAATGATTTCAGCCAGTGCAACCAGCTACTGATTTTAAAATATAATGGTGCCAAGAAATTGCACCAAACTATATATAAAATGGCATTTGAGCAAAAAACTATATGTCCCAAAACACATATTTATATTTCATCATTTTACTTTTGGGAAATTTGTGACTAGCTATACTCAGAATTGAAAGTTTTATGATAAAGTGCAGGATATATTTCTTCAATTCCAAATGCGTGCTTTGCATTTAAAAGATTGGTAGATTAAACAGAATAATACATTAATTAAATGTACTAAAATGTTCTATTTTTTACTCTTTCAAAAAATCACTTTCAACAAAATGTTTTAGTACGTCCATATAAATATTTTCACTTAACACTATGCTTAAAATCATTACTCCTCTGAATTATCCATTTCATTTTTCTTTCTCTTTTTTCTTTTTTTGGTCATTCACCAATTTCTTCTTCTATCTTTTTCTTCCCAATGTTCTCAGATATCATACCAGGCTCATCACCAAATCCGTTTTCCAAATACTCAACCAATGGCATCTGCAGTGATGGTTGTTGGCTCCAAAATGACAGGCAATATTTTTTACATGCATGTAATACATGTGATGCACATTTAAAAGCTTTCATTACACCTTCCTTTTTGAAGCCAGTAACAATCAATGTGATTTCCTCTGTACTTTATCACCTTCAGACATTTTCAGACACAATATAGCCAAATTAGAATGTTTAATGCAAACAAGAATGATGGTGTAATACAACTGTCAGCTGTAGAGCAAATAATTCAAAGCTTTTATATAGATATGTCTGTAATTTAAAATTTTCTCCCTAAGTTTTCAAAATTAACAGATTTTTGGGGTTCACTTAATGGCTTTGGCATATGATATCATATTCCTCTGCAGTTTAAAAAAAACCCTCACTGGTTCCTACCTTGGATTTTCAGCTATTACATATTCAGCACTTCATACTACAGGTCTGACTCAACTTGTATCAGGCTCCATTTGCAGTTTAATTATTATTTTACTTCAAAATAATATATGCAGAAAACAGCAGGTACTCCAGGATGACCAATTTTTTTTTCCACCAAGACACCCCTAATACAAATCCCACACAATTTGCTATTTTTACCTAATTGTTGCTACAGGCTAGCATGTCAGATTGTTACATATTGTTTGCTACAAAAAAAGACTTATCAAATTTTAACTCTGTGAAAACAACTCTTCTTTCCCCACCCCTCCTCCTCTTCCATCATCATCATCATCATCATCATCATCATCATCATCATCATCATCATCATCATCATCATCATCATCATCATCATGCTATTTCCATTGACATTTCTCAAGATTGATCGATTGCTTCATGCTTTTATTGAGGTTCAAGCTATTTTAAGATGGCTTAGTTGAAGAAGCGGTAGCCACCAAGAGTGCCATCAATTGAGAATGAGTACTCTTCAGGTTTGGACTACAGAATCCATCCTGTTCAGTTGTAGGGCAAGCTTCTGAGACTATCAGGTAAATTACACTCGGTGTCAACTTAAGGTCTACTTAAGTTGAGAGGTGGGTTTAGATCTGAATCTTCATTTGCTGGTTTGTGTGGTTGTTTTAATATATGGTGTGATACAAAATCATGCAGTGGATTCAGACTGTAGTAACAGCAGCTCCTCCCTCTCAAGAATTACACTTTTGTGGCTGTTACCATAATCCAGATTTTGTTTTTTGGGGGAATATACTCAGTTCCGAAACCATGATATCTCAGACAAGTTTTGTTATAGTTAAAACATTACACTGATATTTTCATTTCAAGGAAATAGGAACTAATCTCTTAAATCTAATTTAGGACATTACTTTGCCAAGCTATCAGTGGCTGGGTTTTCATGTTGCCCTAACCTAATTAAACAGTAATAGTTTGGTTTAAATCATAAAGGCCAGATTCTTACTCAGCCTGTAATTGCTATTTATACACCAGAATGGTCATTTTTACATATTGCATTAAATCAAAAACAAGCATGCCACAAATAAATCTCTATTTACAAAATCCCATGATAACCAGTAGTTTGATGCATAATTCACCCCGAGTGTTGCAGTTTTAGTCATCCCAAAAACACTTCAGATACCAGTTTTGAATATAATATTGTATAATGGCACCATAATTGTCCAGGAATATGGTTTTAATCTTCAATAGGCTCAAAACTACAGCTTTAATTGTATTCCCTGTGCAGCAGCATTTGTGCAGCCCTTTTTGACATTAACCAAAAAAGCTAATACAATCCTTGGTTGTATAAACTGAGGCATAGAATCAAAATCAGGTTAAGTATTAGTTGTTTCTGTTTGTTGTTGTTGTTGTTAGTTGCGAAGTCATGTCCAACCCATCAAAACCCCATGGACAATGTTCCTCCAGGTCTTCTCCTCCATCTTCTGGAGTCCATTTAAGTTCACACCGACTGCTTCAGTGACTCCATCCAGCCACCTCATTCTCTGTCTTCCCATTCTTCTATTGCCCTCAATCTTTCCCAGCATTAGGCTCTTCTCCAGTGAGTCCTTCCTTCTTTCTCATTAGGTGGCCAGAGTATTTGAGTTTCATCTTCAGGATCTGGCCTGAAGTATTAGTACCTCTTTATAACGCTTTAATAAGGCCACACCTGGAATACTGTATCCAGTTTTGGTCACTACATTACAAAAAAGTTGTTGAGACTTTGGAAAATGTGCAAAGAAGAGCACCTAAGATGATTAAAGGCCTAGAGACTAAAACATATGAAGAACGGTTGCAAGATTTGAGTTTGGCTAATTTAGAAAAAGCAGTATTCCAGAAAGGCTGCCACAAAGAGGAGATTTATTTTCCAATGCACCAGAAGCAACCTAGAATTAAGAAGAAACTTCCTAACAGTGAAGACAATTAACCAGTGGAACAGCTTGCCTTCAGAAGTTGTGGGTGGGTACTTCATCGCTAGAGGTTTTTAAGAGACTGGACAGTCACTTGTCTGAAATGGTCTCCTGCTTGAGCAGCAGGCTGGACTCAAAAACCTCCAAGGTCCCTTCCAGCTCTATTCTGATTGATTGCTGTTAATCTGTACTCCCAACATTTTGTCTAGATTTGTCATCTCCCAAATAGCAATTGTCATGGGTTAGTTACCATCCCTGTAATTTTTTGAGCCTAGAAAGATAGTTTGTTACTACTTCAGCCTCTCCATCTATTTTCATTGGCAAGCAGGCACCGGTATTGTCCAGTAACGTTAGCTTTTTAAATAAATATACCTTTATGTATATTTGGGGTGAAGGGCGGGGAAGAGAAAAGCATGAGCTTATTTCCCAATTTATACCGATGGGGTCATGAAGTTAGACACAATTTTATGAACAAAAAAAAAATCAATGGTTTTGGGGGGAGAAAGGGGGGACGACTGCCATTCTTTGTGACCCTAGTCAGATTTTAGGTTTCATTAATCAATGCAAATATCAGTTATGACTAATAATAATCAACCACTATAAACAAATGCCTCCTCAGAAGTTTGTCTATATGCAATATACTTAATTTCAATCATAAGAGTCTTATCAGAAGGAGCAATGTTGATGAACCATTTAGAATCAACTACCTGTAGAATTATAACTTGCAATGTCTGAGCTTCATTTTTATGTTATTATTAAAAGTGTATTGTGTCTTTATTGAAATAGTGAGTCAACATTCAGTCCTTGTTGGGATTTTTAAAAAAGCTTTAGATATAATAATGGAACAATTTAACTGCAGTGACTTCAAATGTTTCTTACATTTGTAGATCAATTCTGCACATCAGGTTAGAGATGTTTTGATCTAGTCCTCTTTATAGATCTGCTTGAATTCAATATTTTTGTGCTGTCTTTTATAAATTGCTTAGATTGTACCATGTTTCAATTGAATTAAATTTTGTTATGTTCCATATCCAAACATTTGTTTTGGGTTCCATTCATGAATTGCTACACTTGACTTCTTATAGCAGTTGAACAGGCCAAAATTCCTTTTTCTCTCAATGATTACAAGTTGTCTGAATCTTGAACCTGAAAAGCAGCGTATCATTTTTCTCTCCTTCATACTTCATAGATGGAATGAGGTACATTTGTTGGCAATATTTTTTTTTAATGAAAACATTTCTCGTCAATGCCAAATGATGTCCACTGTTGCTTTGTTGGTCCACAAAACACTATTCTGATAGCTTGACATGGATGGAAATGTGCTTTTTGAAAATCATGTTTTCCTTCTTGCTATTCTCTGAAGCATGAAGTTATCCTGTTGTGTAGTATTCTGGATCATGAACAATGCTGTCAGATAAATGCAAGAGTGGCCTGTGTCAGAACTCTTATGACTTTCAATTCTGGGAAGAATAACAAGGCATTTCCATTTTCTCCACTGGAACACTAACTGATTTACTGTGGATCGCTGGAGGCCAAAACATTTGGCAAGTTTCATAACTCTTTCCAGATCTCAACCTTTTCTGAGATCCAGAAAACTCTCGCTTGGGGCATGATCCATTTTCATAAGGTTGTGTTGTGAACAGCAGACTGATGGTGGCAAGATATGTAGTTTAAAACAAACTGTGGAAGACACCCCCCCCCCCAGCCTGTATATACTGCCATCTCCTTGATTCTAACATTTAATTCAACACACAATCTTAAGAAAGCTCATATCCTAAGTTTTTTCCCCAACAAAGATAATGAATGTTGATTCAATAAAGATCTGCTATTTATCTCAAGTTTATTACAGATTTAGATAAAACTTCACTCAGATTTTATGTGATGGTACTGCAAAATTATGTTCCAAAAATTAATTCTACAGAATTCACAAACCTTCTCTAATACCAGTATGTAGGGTATATGTCTGAGTTTGAGTTTAGCAACTAACTAGGGATCAGGGCCAATTAAAATAAGAAAACTCCCATGAAATAACAGGGGGATAAGCTACTGAGAAAAGGTTAAAAAAAAAACTTTCCAGATGGCACTGGAGTGCTCCCATGACTGTGTCTAGTAGTTTATTAGATATAATTTTTTAAAAGATTAAAACTAATCTTAGTAGGATCAGTCTGCAGCTAAGTCACGATCCAATACAACGTTAGGGCTTGACAAATGGGCAAAATCTGAGATTAGTCTATACTGCAATATGAGCACATCAACTAATCACTTATATTTCCTTCCTCCCATAACTGAAATAGAAGTATCGATATTATCTTAAAACCTGAGTAATCAAAATCCAGATCAAATATATACATTTTTAATATTGGAAATATTTACACGATGAAACTTTTATAGGATCCCATTAAGAACAAGTTTTTAGATGCAAGAATTCCATAACATGGGATCACCTTCTGAGTAAGTGATCTGTATTTCTTCAGGTAAAGAGATATCAGCAGAAATTTTTTTTTAAGACAGGTTGTTGCTTCCTGGAAAGTGTTTGTCCTGCAATCAAGAAGCCTATGGCATACAGTCTTTTTTACTTGTGAGATTTTTAAAAATGCAGTTTACAGTACATTGTTATTTATACCACATCAGCATATGTATAAAACCCATAGAGTAAGATGGCAGGAAATGGTGCCCTCTACAAATCTGACAGACATTTTACAGTACAAAAAGAATAAAGTCACAGCTGACTTGATGGCTTACGTAAAACATTTTTTTCATCTTTGAACACGTTATGATCGAACACTGTAAATTGTTCTGCTCAAATTACGGTACACCTTTATACCATTGCTTTCCACAAATATCCCAAACTGGCCTATTTCCAGTTTTAAATAATAAAAATTAAGATGTCATGTTTTTATTAGAAGGGCTAAAAGCAATTATAACTGTGTGGTATTTGTCCTAATTAAAACAATGATGACAACAACAAAACTAAGTATGAGATGCTGTGTTATAGTTAAAATGAAAGTCCTGAGTTTATGCAAGTCCACCATTTGTTTTTTCTACAGGACAGGCCATCTAAAATATTACAAAGCCCAACAAGTGAACAAGTTCACATCCATGCAGGTGAAAATTGTCTTCCAGCAAAATGACTCCCATCCATTTTTGGAATTTTAAAGTTTATTCTATTTTAAAAATGGAGGGAAAAAGACTGGTGCATTTACATAAAGTTCAATTATTTCCATATGTAATAAGTGGAGATGTTTTCTAAAACATGAGTGTCTTCAATATTTACAAGAAGCTGTCTAGAAGATGAAGGTCAGAGACTGTATACAGCAGCTGTAGTTTATAAACCATACCTGTTACTTTATCTGGCGCGTGAAAACCACCAATGTAGGATTTGGAGAATTACAATCAAGGAAGCAAAGAAATGGAACAAAGATAGCCTCAATGAAACAGAGGATGAAAAAAATTCACATTTTCTACATTTAAAAAATACAGGTCTCACAAATGTCTCTGAGCACAGAGAAACTTCAAAGTTCTTCAGTGATGTGAAACAAAAATTGAAATGGAACCATAAAAAGAAGTCTTTATTTTACCAGACCGATCTTTTTGGCTTCTGTTTCATATATTAATAACCTCCACATTTTGACTATAAAAACTTCTGCTTCTTCATCTAGCACCTGTAAGAGAAAAAGAAAATTTCCAATTTAGGGCATGATTGTTTCTATTATTACTCCAGATTCGTTTTGTAAAAGCAGCAATTTTGTTTTCTGATAAAGTATTACATAAGTTTACACTGGTAAATTCTTGCTTTTACTCACCATAGCAACATCATCCAGGATGCTTTGTGGTGAACTATGAGCCATAACCTGAAAGAGAGATACATAGAAATTGTATTCGCATTTTAAACAGTTTGAAAAATGGAAGCACATGAGACTTGGAAATGTTATCAGTGTAACAGATAAACTCAAGGTAACAAATTATCTTAAATCTTTTAAGTCTCACTTTTGACTTCAAATAAAATGTTTTTTTCCAGATGCACTCTAGCAAATATGGCACTTATAAGTCTCCACACTAAATATGACAGACAAAATGCTAATTATTAAATGTAATTTTTAACGGGCATTTCAATGTTTATTAAGAAGACATTATAGTATATCTGGGACAGATGTTACAAATGGACAGCACGTCATAAGCAATCTAAGTAGGAGCATACCATAGTTCTCACAACACATGATCAATACAAAAGTGCTATATAGGTTCAACCGATTTCTGATCTAAAGCCACCAATTAAAACACCAAAAGGTGACTGACTGATTTCCCCCCGTAAGTTTTCTTTCAATAAATTTTATAACCCAGAATAGTAGAGATGTGAAAAATGGAGCATCCAAACATTAAGTCAGCCATGATACTGCGGTTCTTAAAAGCTTGTGAAACCATTTGAATTTTTAAAATTTCTGAATAACTATGACCTAAAATGTTATCAGTTATCCAAACAGGTCCTAAAATTAGAAAATCTAGTTAAATGAGTCGAGAACATTATCTGGCTTGTTTATTGAAGAGATTGATTCAAAGCTATCGATCTCTATGTGGCAAAAGTATACAAATCTTTAGGATTATCAGGATGATCAATTCATTTGAAGGGGTACTTAAGAGTCAAATATTTCAATAAAGGGGATGATAATTAGGTATAAATATAAGAGGCCCTGCCTTATTTAAAAAAGAGAATTCTGGGTATTAGCTATAAAAGTCTGATTTTCATAACATAGTTAGGCGGAAGTGTACCATGGGTTTAACAAAGGAGATTTCTGAGGATTTCTGAAGAATAGATGTTGATGTTCAGTAGGCTGAAAAAGATTGCAAAACTATTTCCAAAACATTTGGATTCCACCAGTCTACTGTCAAGTAGCTTGTATAAAAATGGATGCAATTCTGCATCTTTGTTACCCTCCCCAGGAGTGCTACACCAGCCAGGAGCAAGACATGTAATATTCTGGGAAGTCTCAAAGAACTGTAGGATTACAACAAAAGAACTAAAGGCCTCTCTTGCATTGGTGAATGTCAGGAATATAGTAAACAACAATGGTGTGTATGGCAGGATTGCAAGGAGAAAGCCTCTAGTCCTTAAAGGAACATTGCTGCCTGCCTACAGTTTGTAAAAGACTACATGGATAAACTAGAAATCTATTAGAAGAATGTTTCATGGACGGATGAGATAAAAATACAACTATTTGGCTTGAATGAAAAAAGTGTTCAGAAGACATTTTTTTGGAATGGCCAAGTCAAAGTCCTGACCTTAATCCTATTTAAATTGTGTGCAAGGATCTAAAGTGGGCAGTTCATGGAAAAAAGCTGACCAATATCCCTGGATTAAAACTGTTCTACAAATAGGAATAAGGATAAAATTCCTTTAAACTAAAGTAAAGGATAGATTAATGGTTATCAAAAACATTTAGTTGCACTTATTGCTGCCCCAAAGGCACACCAATTACTGAAAGCAAAGATTCACATAATTTTGCCACACACAAATATGTAGCTTTGGATTATTTTCCTCAATAAATAAATAAATGAACATATTTGCATTTTTGATTCATTTATTTAACTGGGTTCTCTTTTAGGACTTATGTGAATCACAAGTCACAGTTTAGATTACATTCTTTTAGAGTACTGAAAATTCAAATGGATTCACAAACTTTTAAATACCACTGTACATACCTGAGATGTGCACAAAATAGAGATACTGCTTTGTTTCTAATCAGAACATGTTCTACTTGAACCATTTTGTGTTTCAGGTTTCAAGTAAAACAAAATCCAAACATGATGAATAGAGTAAAATTAGTGTGCATCGTATCACACACACACACTTTTCTCTTTTGAGAAGTTGTTACTGCAGCATAGAACACTGGACCTCCAATTTCAGATCTTTCCAGAGCCTTTCTTTCTTTCTTTCCTCCTTTTACAAAGATGCAGAAGATTGCACCTCTGTTGGCCATATACATTTGTATATTCTATTCCAGAATATACTCTCCATTTACTTCAAAACAATAAAACTCAACACTCGGCCCACATGCCAAGCTGAAATCCTATTCTAGAACAGCCACTCAAAATCTCATGACTTCCAAATGTATTAGATGACAACTCTCGTTATCTCCAGTCACTCTAGTGATACTTTCAGATTTGACCTTAAATACACCCATAAGGCTCCCAGTTGATAACTACTGCTATAAAGAGCTTCTTAGGATATTTTTTAGTGCACAGCAATTCTTAATAAAGGTAAACCACCATGAGGGATCCAAATATATTCTTGACTTTTACTTCTGACATTGGAACAATCAGGCTCAGAGGATCCATAATTTAAATTCTTGCTATAATATTTATTATTAAGTATGCTTGTGCATAACTTCAGTGGCATTAGATACCAGGTAATTTTAGATATGCATTACCAATATACCTAAAATAACTAGGCTGAGCATTTACATGTTTGCACACCAATATCTTTTGTACACTGCAGAAGATATACTTGCATGTATTTATAGAACTTTGGTTTCCTTTTTCTCTCTTTTTTTTTTTGCAGTGAGCTTTTCAATTGCTACCAAGATCCAAATTTTTTGCAAACAATAAATGCAAACATGTAGGCTTTGAGGTCACAGAGTTCATCCCTTGCTCAATGCAGGAATCCAAATAAAAGTATCCCCAATAGACTGTCCAGAATCTATTTGACCTTCAGTGAAAGAAAACTCACAATTCTTGTGGATAGTTTGTTTGTTTTACCATTCCATACGGTATTTACATTATTTTAAGTATAATTACTGATAAATATTTGGAGATTTCATTCAAATGTCAGCTTTCAGACATGCAGTGCAGCCAACATTCGAGAATACATTCTGAAACATGCCCTGTGCTAGGCAAGCTGGCCAGTCAAACAGACTATCCTGGAAACCGCTGAAGGGAGGCTGTGATCCGTATCAGTCTTGCCCTTCCCTCTCTTCCCACTCTTGCCATCACAGTTGCTCTTGGTTTTGTCCCTCTTTCCTCTTCTGCTTCTACCTGCACAATTCCATTTTGGTCAACACCCAAAATAAGCACTCTTTAGTTCAAGCACAGACTGAGAACAGCCATTTTATACACAGAAGATTCATATACAGAAACACACAACTTTACATGTATAGCAAAGTAGCTTACCTTTGAGCAAACAAAATCAACTAATGTAGCTTCTTCTTCACCAATATATTCTATTATTTTCTTGTTGATCCATGGTCTAATTCGCCTTTCCATTAATGTCTAGAATAAACACAAGTGGTTTTTTAAAAATATTTTTCTGTACCACAAGTTACTTTTATCCTTTTTTGAGAGTCATACATACACTAAAAGACTTCTAAATGGAATATGATCTTCAAATAGGAATGCAATCTTTA
>JAOYMU010000001.1:100138271-100155486 GCA_025802295.1 Psammodynastes pulverulentus | reverse complement strand
CTACTTTTAAATTTTATTTCTTAAATGTATTATATGCCACTAGAATAAAAAATGAGTCAGTGACTCATAGAAAAAAAAGCTGTATTTAACAGAGACACACAGATATCAAGTCATCAGGAGATATTCAACTGTTGACAGTGCTTCCCGGTTTGTGTATTGTTGAAACCCTGATTCACTGCATCTTGGTGCAACGGATCAAGATTCATAAGAATATATTCACTATGTATGGTTCATAACGTTTCTAGGTAACATCATGTGCACTGATGATGTTATCTAGTTTGGGTAATGAAACACAAGTAAACAGCCAAGCTCAGAGAGCACCAAGGACCCCTCATTTTATACCCTGTACTCTGGAAAGAGAGTATGGCTCTCCCTGGGTGACATCAGATGTTTGCCTTGAAATACTGGCCCAAATGAGAGGTGACAAACTGTTATAATGAGCTCTTTGAATATTATATTAATGGGGTGGGGGTGGGCGATGTTGGTCAAAATACTCACTGAATCCACAATAGACCAGTCAAGAGGATAAGCAAATAGCTCTGGTTTGGCTGTAGGAATTTTCTCAATTAAACTCTTAATGTGTTTACGCTTCTCTTCAGTGTTCACGCTGCCTTTGGAGGAACTTTTGTCTTCATCGCCATAATCTAGAGGCACCAGTTTCCTTTTTCGGGGCATGTCATCACTGTCTTCATCTTCAAATTTATTGAAGACACTGTCAACGGTGAGTTTTTTTCTTTTCACAGCATTAGGCTGGTTGGGACTATTGCAGGCACCTATAGTAACATAAAGGAAAATATTTACCTCTCACGTTATACAAATTCCCCTCAGGATTTTGTCAGAATCAAGGTAATTAAAAGCAAGAGGACATGGATATTTTTTTTTTTTTACAAAGGAAAGGGAAAGCAGAATTTGTGGAGAAAGCAGTTATGGCAACACTTCAGTGAAGCTTTATATTTTTCTGTTTCTTTCCCATTTTTAGAAAGATGCCAAGCTGCGAAAACAAACATCTTACCCAATTTGAGGCTCAGTCCTATTTTAGGCCTGTATTCCTCTGGCTGCTGCTGATCAGGAGAGTTTTCGTGTGGGATGATGATGCCACAGGGAGATTCGTCCCCAGGAGTATTGGGAGTTGCGTTGCCACTTGCTGATGAAACAGATGGAGCTGAACTGATGGGTCGCAGTGTTGGCTTAAGGCAGGGTTTTTGCTCTGGCTCTTCCTCCTCTTCTTCAGGTTCTTCCCGCTTCTCCTCCTTTTCTTGCTTTTCCTCCTCCTCCTCCTCAGATTCTGGTTCCTGTTTGGTCTGGGGCTGCCGACGTCTTTCAGCTTCTTGTTCCATCTTTAGAATATAAACGCAGGAGAATGATTTAAAAAAAATAACAAGAAGACTGGAAAGGGCCTTTTCCTTTACCAGTTATAATGGAAAAGAAGAAGCCCACCGTGGTTTCTCTATTTTCTCAGTCACCCCTATTGTGATACGTTTTAGAGAAACTGAGTAGCCATTATTATTATTATTAACAAAAGGGTGAAACTCAGGGCCACCCTTCAAAAAAAATTATCTCAAGCCAAGGCGGGTAATCAGTATAGCAGTGATTCAAGTATATGCTCCTTCCCACCACAAATGCAGAGGACATGGATTACACTTCCAAGTCCTTTGTTAAGGCAACTTCTCCACCAAAAAAAGGACATCAATTACTGGAGACTGAAAGGCTAAAGCTAGAAATAAAATCAAGGATTGGAAATGTTGTAAAGCCTCAATGTATGAAACGAAACAGAAATCAAGCTAATAAAGTTATGATAAGAAACCTTAATGTTACACTATTACGTTTTGTTTTGTTTATTTATATTTCCTATTTCTAAACCACTTATCTCCCTCAGAGAGAGGCACTGTAGTATTACTATTACTATATTACACAATATTCAATATGTACTGATGATGTTACCTGGTTTGGGTAATGAGACGTCTGCAAGAAAACAAGCAAGCTCAGAGAGCACCAAGGACCCCTCTCTCATCTCAACCCTGAGCTACAAATATTCTCTTCTATCAGTTTCAATATTAACAGCAAATATCTTGTTCAACGTTTTAAAAGACAACTCTAAACACAGAGCTATACATGAACTGCACAGACAACATCAAAGTTGGATTAACCATATAAAACATGACAAAAATGGAAGTTACATTCAGTCAGCAAAAGGAAAACCTGGTGCTGACTAGAGGTGCTCATATCATGAATTCCTTGCAAAATAGTAACTTTCAATAATTAAATGAGAAGGACAAGACACACACACACACCCGTCACTCCCTGGGAAAGATATGCAAACTTGGCAGAAATATATGGAGAATAGGTCCAGAAAGATTTCAAAATTGCTGAGACAGGTAGCCTTCACTTAACAATCCTAATGTGGACTGGCAACTCTACTGCTAAGAAGTCGCTATGCGTTATGGGTTGAAAGAGACTACTCAGTTTCACGCTTGCAACTTTTGTTTGCCTCCCTAACTGCCTGCGGAGATTCTCAGTCATCCAGGCCACAGTTGTCTCAAAGGTGCTTTTTCAAAAGGCAACTGGACTATTTTTTTCCTTGAGGAAGAAGAACAAAATGTTTCATTTTTATACACAATCTCTCCTTTGTTTGACCCTTTCCTGCTACCAGTGCAATCACATTACTATTAATGGCTTACTCTCTTGAAATCCCTTCCCTGCCGATCTCTCTGCTCTGCTGAGGGGATTGGTGAGGCGGGTTATTTTGAATGGTCTAATCCAGGACTGTCAAATCCTGTGGGCCGGATGTGTTACACACTGGCCACGCCCCCTGCCTGGTTTAGCAAAGGGGAAAAAAAGTCATAATACGTCATGTGACGCCGCCATGATGTGAGTTTGACACCTCTGGTCTAATCTATAGAGGACTTTGAAAACCAACATACCATTTTCAACATCCCAACAAGCATGAAGGATATATGCAGTGTACTGACGTACTATTATCTACAAATATATGGAATCCAATATGTATTCTTAATTCAAAAAACTTTCTTACCCTTTGTAACTCTGCATCAGGATCTGGATGTCCTTCGGCAAGAAGACGTTGTCTGATTTCCTCTAATTCTTCCTTTTCTCTCTTTCGATCCCGTTCATCCGCTTCCATTTCCTTTTCTCTGTCTCGCAATCGCTTCTGCAGAGCACTTCCCCTGAAACATACCGCACATTCATTTTGATTTACAAATTCACGCAATCCCAACCACCTCCATTAATATTTGTCAAAAGAAGAATGAATCCAACTCCTCTATTCAGAATCGGGATTAAGAGTGCTCTGTTTGATCAGGCCAAAAAGTTTATTTCTTCAAGCATTCTGTGCCCTGGTTTGTATAGTTTATGGCAGCGTACCAATCAATTGTATTTTATTTCACATAATGTAGTCAAATGTTGGCTTAGTGCAACATATGAATCTGATGACTGACATATAGTGATGAAGCAGAAAATTTCCCAAATGGAACTTTGGGGAGACAGCAACAGTTATTTAACCATCTCTGATTTTGAAGGCAGTGTGTAGCTGCGAAGACAATGATGCTGAATCTTTCATTATAAAATTTCATCTTTAATCTCTACAGGTGGTCCTTGAGTTATGATGGCAATTGGGATTGGAATTTCTGTTGCTAAACAATATGGTCTCTGCCGGCCTTGCTGCCCTGCGCTCGCTGGCCCTGTCATCCTCACCACCTTGTGCTCTTGCCTTTAGCTGACTTTCATTCTTTTCTTCCTGCTGCAGCTGAGGCAGAAGCCTTTCAAAAAGACAAGGGACAAATGTGTCCTCAGGAAGAAGGTCTGGCATGGCCAGCAGCTACCTAGCAAAGGGCTAGTCCAGTCCAAGATGACTGTGAAGGTTAATTGGGGGCAGCAAGGCCAGCTGGGTCAGTGACTGCAGGGTAGCAGGTCTAGCGAGTGCAGGGTCAGCCAAAAAGACATAAGTAAGTTTCCATTTGTTCAGTACTGCCATAACTTCAAATGGTTGCTAAATGAATGGTCATAACTTGACAATTACGAGTAATAGATGAGACTGGAATTTCCATCACAAAGCAATGTGATTGTTTTTTGTTATCAACTGGATCCAATCGTTAGGCAACTTTCTGCCGGCTTCCCACAGTCAACTCAGTGGGGAAGCCAGCAGGAGGTTGCAAGTGGCATGTAAGCAAGCAGGTAAGTAGTTACTACTGGGTGAGAGAAGACATGAGGAGGTGCATGAAGGGTATCCGGCAAGGGGGCACTAGGATGTACAAGGATGGTGCAATGAGGATCGGGTAGAGTATGAGGGATATGTGAAGGTGGCAAGGCTCAGGCAGGAAGCATAGGGGTGGGTTCACAAGTGAGGTGCAATGAAACTTAGTGGTGCATGGGATGCCTGAGGCCAATGTGGCACAAGCCGGGGCTGGGGAAAACTGTAGAGTTTGGGGAAACTTACCTCAATAACTTGCAACTTTCCCTTTCAGCATCCCCTTAACTTTCTGGGGAAGCCAGAAGGGAAAGTGGCAAATGGCAATCACATGACTTATGTGTGAGCCAGTTGCCAAGTGCCCAGATCATAATCACATGACCGCGGTAGTGGTGGGATGTACAGAACTCCAAGGACTAATCATAATCACAATTTATTCAGCTCCATCATAATTTTAAAGAGTCTTTGAATGAATGATGGTAAGTCAAGATCTACCTTTACCTGTAATTTTGAAGGAATTGTTTCTTTCTACAGGTACTCCTCGACTTATGACCAGTTGAAGTTACAATGAACTTTAAAAAAAACCATCCTCAAAGTTATGATTGCCCCACTCACTGTGGTCACATTAAGGATTGCAGTGACTCACTTTATGACCATTGTAAAAACTCATAAAATCAAATTTGGTCACATGGTGCCTTGACTTACAACTGCAACAACTGCCAACTAAAATTCCAGCTTCAGTTGATTACACTAAAATCAGTTAAGATTATACTGGCATCAAATTAAACAATTATAGTTTTTTAAAAGGCTGATCAGTGGCAAGAGAAACAAATGCATTTAAAGATTATGTTATAAATTTAATTATTAAATAATAGATATATTCATTTGCAAACGGAACAGCAAAACTTAACAGTATTTCAGGGACAGTTCACTATTAGGTCCCTTGATTTACCAATAAAAACTAATGAGGATAACAGTCCTTATTAACTTACCTGTAATATTTGGGATCATCTCTGTCATCATCATAATCTTCTAGAAATTCTTTAAGACGTTTAGCTTCTTTTGCCTATGAAAAGTGAATACATTATTTCCTTAGTACCTGACTATTTCTAATTATTATACAATGAAATCACCTTTTGATGGACAAATTGAAAGGCAGGAAAGGAGAGTCCATCATAGAGGAAAGGCTATTGAGTTGGAAAGTAGGGCATTGTGGAGATTTACACATTTGGATAATATCATTATGTATGTGATGTAAATTTTCTGTATGGAAAAGTCCTTTGCATTATATTCTGGTAAATCAAGGTTCCATTATACCACTAAGTTTGAGAATCCTGTTTTTAAAACCTGCCCATTTTGGGGAAAAAAGGAATCTAAAAGATTATTAAAACATAATCCCAAGTACTTTAAGCCATCTAAGCAATCTACATTTGCTGCTATACAAAATATCTAGGAGCACACCTATGTTTATTTCCATATTTCTTTAACCATCAAAATCTTAATCTTCAAAGATCAAGACAAAAATATTTCTATGGCTAGCTGCATTTCCTGAAGAACTTCCACTTTTTTTAAAAAAGGTAGGTAGATTTCTCCAAAATTATGGGATAAACTATAACAAAAACATACTTATTAACGTAAGATCAATTACAATCCGATAACCTTAACTTCTGTTTTTCCATTTTGATTCAGTAAAGGCTTAAGTTCGTTCTAATCCTTAATAATCATACGAATTTCCTTTTTGTAGTTTGCTTTTTTCTCTTGTTTTGCCTGAAAATTAATTTTCTTAATTCACTGAACAATCTGCAGATAAATATAGTTATGCTACTGCTGATTACCTGTTCAGCTAAGAGGAAAACTTTTAAATGTTAAAAGTGCAATGCTAGGCATGCTTATTTAGAAACATCACAGAATTCAAATGTGACTTTCTTTCTACCAAGTATGCTTAGAATTTATTTGTATCCTGACATTATTTTTACAAATAACTCAAGTTGTAAACCAATTCAATACACCTTCCTCCTCCTATTTTTTCTCACAACAAAAACGCTGAGAAGTGAGTTGGGCTGAGGAGAGTGATTGGCCCAACTCAGCTGCCTTTCATGGCTAACGTGGAACTAGAACTCATACTCTTCCAGTTGATCTTCCATTTTCTGAAGCTCAGCTTCTTGGCGCCACTGGGGAGCTGCTCTTCCGGTTTCCAGCGCTCCCCTGCGCACACGCTCCCACGTCCAGCCTGCAGCCCAGGAGTTTGACAGCCCTGCTCTAGATGTTCTGAAGTATTAAGGGTCCTAAAATTGCCCACAATTTTGAACAGACTGATATTTGTAAGCCTTTTTCAAAGCTCATATCGTAAAGCCTAAATAAATATATGCACATACTGATGCTCAAATAAAGCTTTCAATTCCATGTATACTTAAAAGCTCCCAATTTATTTATGACATTGCTGCCTTAGACAAATAAAACATTCACTGTAATCTTTTCATACCCAGAGAAGAAATTCTGTGTTTCAATATCTAATAAGAACACTGGTAATGTAATAAATCCCTTACCATCTCCCGTCTTCTTTCTTCTTCCCTCTCAGCTTCTTTTTCATATTCTCTAGCTTTCTTCCGTTCTCTGATTTCCCAGTTTTTAAGACGCTGAAACCACACAACTTTTTCATTATTTCACCGTTCACCCAGCAATTGAAAAATAGTTCCATATTTCATTTTGGAAACAGCAAAACCATAATTAATTTAAACCAAATAATTATATATCACCCTCAGCTGCCTATTCCAGCAGAAAAAGAATGTAATTGTTACAAGAATATTGACAGATTGTAAATTGTTACAAGAATATTGACAGCATTTGCAGGAAATATACAGAAATTCATTCAAGAGAAATGATATTGGATGATATCTAATATATAGGTTGGAATATAAATGATATCTAATATTTATCTTAGACCTCATTCATAAGTGGAGTTTCCCCATTGAAAAGGAGCATTACCCTGGAAAACAGGTATCATGACATATGGTATTATATTCTGCAATCCCGCCTTCCATTTGAATTAGGAACCTTTCAGCAACTTTTGTAAATACCTCTTGATAAGCTGCTTCCTTTTCCCGTAGTTTCCTTTCCAGTTTGCGCCGTTCATAGGCATCTTCTTCATCTTCTTCTCGATCTCTTTTCTTGTCCTTTTCTCGTTCCCGCTCCCGTTCTCTTTCCCTCTCTCGCTCTCTCTCCCGTTCCCTCTCCCGTTCTCTTTCCCGTTCTCTCTCTCTGTCTCTGCTTTTCTCTCTGTAGAAAACACAGCAACAAAGGAATACTTGGGCCTGATTAAAATATTTACACTCAAAAACCCCCCCAAAGTAGCATTTAGTAACCAATAAGAAACTCAAACTTCTATTAAACCCATTTATACATACCACAGGAGCACATAAACTGTAGCTGTTTCACCTTTTAGAGTTAATATTTGTATGGAAATATTTTAGGTTAAATAAGAGGTTCAAGCGTGAATTCAGAGAGAAAATTGTTGAGGAGAAACATACCAGCTGAACTGTTTTACATTCTCTCTCAAGTAGGTATAGATTTGGAGGCTTCAGTCAATGAATATCCCTGTCAACTAGCACATTGGGCATTTGTCTCTGCATGGGCTTAGGGATGATTGAAATGGCCAGGCTAAAAGCCAATTAAGAGGAAGTTCCCAAATTATGTCACCAATCAACTGTGGATTGGAAAGAAAATTGAATCAAAGGGGGACACAAATGATAATATCAGACTGCTAGGAACAGATCATCAGAAGAATTAGGAGAAAGATTTAAGGAAGGAAAGAGTTAAATTTAGGGGGAAATAGCTGTGAACCATCAACATAAACAGATAATGGGAAGCAGTGTGGTTTGGAACAGTAAAGCCATAAGTCAATTTAGATTCTAAAGAAGTTTCAAAGCGGAACCTAAAGCTCCAAGTTGAAACCTACAAAGAGCTGTAACTGTAATTTTTAATATGACAGGAGTAGAAACTTAATTAAATACATAACAGACAGTAACCTAATTAGCTATATTTTAATTAAGTGTAAGATGTAACTTAACTAAATCAAATTATAGTTTTGCACACCCACACTATTTTTGGAATATATCTAGAGGATATCTTTGAAGGCCTAGTTCGGCTTTTGACCTGAAAAAAGCTGTGCATACTTGATTGAGCTGGGAAGAACATCTAGTCCATATCTGAAATAGGGATTTATATATTTCCGGCTATTTTGATTCTGTCTTGCATATCCATTTCATGTATGACTATATGTTATGGAAAGCCGGAAAACCTTGAAAGGGAGATAGTAGTAGATCTTCCATTTCATTGGAAAGAAAAGTCTAGATGAGAGAGATCGCAACCCCTATACCTGATATCTTTCTTTTAAAATGAATGTTTTCTATCATGATTTCACCCCTTTAATTTGCATTCTGTTTGATAACAAAATATACTTATCTTTCTGACTCTTAAATTCTGCCCCATTTCCATATCAATACCCAAGGTTAAAAAAAAAAGATAAATCATGATAAAGAATATTTATTTTTAAAGAAAGAGATTTTTTTTTCTTGTGTCAGGAACAGAGGAAGGTTTTTCCCTATGCAAAGTGGTAGAATTCCCTATCCATTCTCCTCTTTAAAGAAATCAGGGATTGGCCAGCATCTGCATTATTTCTTTTCCATTTTTCAACAAAAAAGTAGACATTGGGCAAATCTTTGAACAATAAGTGAATAGAAATCTGCTGAAATTCCATTCCCACAGAAAAATCAATAGTTCCGCATTGTGTGGCTTTATCGATTAACTCTGTGATGGTACCAAAGAGACAAGGTGTCAAAGTGGAACTCAAGTCATAATACTTTATACATAATCTGCCATTGTTTATTTATTACATTTGTTTTCTGGCCATTTCACCACAAGGTGATTCTGGGTAGCTTACCATGTTAAAAACAATAAAACTATGCCATTTACTGTATGCATTTAGAATATTTGCTTTAAAAAAGAAATAATTACCAAATTATTAAGTCATTATTATATTGCAAAATTTACCTAGATCTGCTCCGATCTTTATTCCGGTCTGAGCTTCTTTCCCGGTCTCTGTCTCGATCTCTTTCCCTGTCCCGGTCTCTGTCTTTAGTGCGATCCCGATCTCTATCCCGTTCCCGCTCCCGTTCCTTCTCCTTCTCTCGTTCACGCTCCCTCTCCCTCTCTCTTTCACGCTCCCTTCTTTCTCTTTCACGTTCCCGTTCCCTCTCTCTTTCACGCCGTTCTTTTTCAATTTCTTGTCTTTCTTTCTCTTTTTTGCCTTTTTCCTCCTCCAATTTCTAGAAACCAAAAGGATTTTCCAAGTTAGTTTGTAGCTAGATTCGGAAGCCCCACCCCACAATACCAAAATCTGGTAACAAGAAAATCAAGATCACTGATAATTCAACACTTATATCGTTTGCTTTCAATTCATATGGATGAAAACAAAGTTTTGCATTCATAATATAGATTTCGTGCAAGTTATTTACCTAGCAGGCCAGCAATCTCCAACCTTGAATAGAAAAGCAATGCTTGTCTCCTCCGTACTGATTATTACATGAATGCATTGCCTATAATAGTTCAGAGAATGAAAAATACTTTGACCCTAAACAAGATTACATTTTTATGTAGCAAAATTCATCCAATTCATATAGACAATTTAGTGATAATAACAGAAGCTTAATAGCTGATTATATCACATCTAGTCAAATTAAATTTATTCTCTCTAAACTTGGAGAATAAAGCAATTTCTAATTTAATATGACTGTATGGTTCCAAACATCTTTACAATCACAATACTTGTACTGTGTTGTTTTTTTAAAATCACTGATACGATTCTCATTCAAAGGGTCTGCAGGAAGGAAAAGGTTGGAAATCACAACGAGATTAAAAAATTGTATGTTACTGAATTTCTATAAAAGTACATTTCTTTATTGAAAAAGTCATCACTGCTTACTAAAACACCCATGAAGACAACAGAAAAATTAAATCTCATTAATAGATAAATCCATCCTTGGAAGCAATTGGTGTGGGTTAACTTACAGATGCTGTGCTAGGACATGGACCGCCAACACTGGATTAACCTTGCCTACAAGCTATATTTCTGGGAGGAAGAGCAAGTACATGGTTCACAAGTAAACCAAAAAAAAAAAAAAAAAAAAACCATAACCCAATTATCAGCCTGATGGATGCCAAAACTTTATGGGCATAATTCTTCCTTGTGCAAGTGTTGCGCCTAAAGGGATGCCACAGAGCAGGGGTGTCAAACTGGCGGCCTGCAGGCCGGATGTGTCACGTGTAGACCACGCCTGCCCCAGCTTCATGAATGGGAAAAACACCGTGTAACGCCACGAGATGGCAACGTGACACTGCAAGTTTGACACCAGTGCCATAGAGCATAACAGTATCCTTTTCCCACTTATTCTCTCCTTGGTACACACATTTAACGTACAAGCTATTTTCAGAATGGAAAGATTACATATCTCCATCCTGTCTGCCCTCAACACTTGGTAAAGAAAATATTCAATGTGTATTCTCTGAACAACTGAAGAAAATGGATGGGAAGATAAGAGGAATATATAAATTTCCCATTCTGAGGAATGGCCTGACTCAAAGAGGAGTTGAACTTTACTATTCCTTCTGGAGAGCCTTCTGTACAGGGACTCAGCACTAGTATAAGGAAGGATCACACCCTATGTGTAACTGATGCATTTTAAATAATGGAAAGAGCAAATCTATTCCTTTTGGCATCAATTTTACCATCAGCAAAATACCATATAAATTAGGACAACAAAATGTGCACATATTTCTCTCTTTCAACAAATAATGTAAGACAATTTGAAAAACAATCTTACCTGTCAGATAGTGTTCAGGGGCACATTCATGGACCAGAGAACCCAAACAAGATCATAGTAATATAACTAAGAAACAAGAGATCAATATATCTAACCATGATGCTAAATAGTATTAAACATAAAATGCTGGCAAAATGGTATTAGATACATTGAACTCACAAAGGAAAGGATATTTAAGAATGATAGAAAACAGCCATTGTAAGGAGGGAAAGATGAAAGTGCACAACATGTGGGAACATTACAATCTAATTTCTAAATGTAGTGCTCTCATAGAATTTTATCAATTAGGGCATATTTATATATGCTGTATCATAGAACTTACCTCCCATTTTGTATACTTTTACAGAAAAGTTTAGATACTGGAATGGGCAATACTTACTTTATTTTTAGCTGTTCCAATATTCTACCTTATTTTAGTTGTTCCAATAAAATGCTATTGGTTATGCTGCTGGTCATAATAAAAATCATCATCAAAATTTATCTGAACTTAAGATGCTCTTAAGAGAAAGAGCAACTTTAGATGACGGGCTTTAAGATGCCAGATAGTAAATCAACAGAGTTATTTCATACAAATTTGAATAGGCTGCTTCCATTTAAACAAAAAAATAAGGGGGTAAAAATGAAATGGAGAAAGAATTAAAGATATGCCGAAGTAATGAGCAAAGAGTATAGACAGAATAATAATAAAATCTTACCTTAAGTTCTCTTCAGACTCATCTGTGCTGTAAATGGACGCCCCCTGCAATGCTGACACCCTAACAGTCTGATTATTATTTTGTAAACTCTAACCAAAAAACATGCAAAGGTTCACTGTGCTCGCTAGCCAGCCCCTTTTTAATCATCCCACCCAATATATAAAATGGCCATTTTATATTAGAATTAATTTCATCTATTTCAAAAAGTAAATTAAAAATATTTCCCAATAAGATAGATCACAGGCAATAAAAATGCCCAATTGCTTCTGAAACAGGAAGCACATTTTGCTTTTGGTTTTGAACCACATCATTTAATTGCATTTTAGTTACTTGTTGGGGCTTGGAAATAAGACCATATTTCACTATGACCAGTTTCACACATCTTCGGAATACTTATCCTCAGGTTCTCATTCCCAAGTAATATTGGAATATTGTGCATTGCCAACAACATATAACTATTTTGTACTTCAAAGTTAGAAATGCAAATAAGCATGACCTGTAACCAGAATGTACATTACCATTTTGTACCTTAATACCATTCAATGTTATTAGAAAACAGAGTTCTCGTGTCACGAGTGAACATATTTGCTGGCATGGAGTAATCCAGCCTTTATGCAGTTATTATTCCATGAAAGCTAAACATCAAGATATACACTGCATGCATAGCTTGCACTTCTCCACCCTTGCACAACCCCCCCCCCCAACCAGAACACATGAATAAATTCACATTATCAGAAACTTCTCTAGGTGGGAATCCTGAGGTAGAATTTGCTGTGCAAACACATTTCCAAGCCAGTTACCCCTTTGCATATTTTTCTGAGGGGGCATCCATAAATAATAAAAAAACAGAAGCTCATACTTACATCCTATTCCATGTTACTTTCCAAGCTGTGTTTTTCATCTTGCATTAGTCACCATATGATCTCTATCATAATGGTGGGGGTCAATGAATAGATTAGCTTTATGGGAATTTACAGTTCTTCCATGCATCTAAATTTTGGTAAAGTCTGATAAATAATACCTAATTTATTTCACCCCCATTCTCAATTCAGCTGCTAAATTTAATCTTAAATTTAAACTAAGCAATAGGGCTTAGTAATACAGTGAGTATGAATTATGTTTTACAATTAAATGACTATTATGGGAATCAAAATGTGTTTCAAAGGGCAGCCCAATTTAATTATTTGGTCTTATGTGCTATTTAGCCACTTCGGGTTAATTTTAAAACAAGCAGAGTAGAAGGGTAATTTTTTAAAAATGTATTTGTGTTAAGAGAGAAGATTGCAATGCAGTAAGTAATATGAAAAAACTAACTAAAATATTAGACCACTGCAGTGAGAATGTTTAGATACACATTATTCCTGCTATAAAGATGAACAAATGATATGTAATGTCCTTGCACTTTTTCTAAAGGGTGAGGGAATTGAAACTGGGTTTTACAATAACCTAATTTTGCATAAGCTGCAAAAATAAGTATATTACCTTGTGTGTATCTCTGAATTTACTAATCTCTCGGGATATCAGGTCCCTTTTATCTTCTTCCATTTCTATAGCATTTATATCCTCCTGTAAAGGAAAAAAAAGAGGTGGGGGACAGAACAAGAAATACAATATTAAAATCCATGCACAAAGGAATGGGAGAACCAAAAGAAAAACTGAAGGTTAGATGTTCTGTCCCAGTCTTGTAAGAGATAAATAAAGGGCTTCTGCAGTACCAAACCTCACAGTCTGATGTTAAATGAATGAAAAAAAAATTAGATGGACACGAGTCACAAATCTGGTAACTAGCAGTAAACATAGTCATTGTCAAAGCCTACAATGTAAACGAACCTTGGTGATGAGTGGATAAGGTATCAGTGGGGCCACTGGAAATCTGCGGAAAATCTGCGGAAAAATCCACGGAGATTTTTTTTTTAAAAAATAAGATTGCACACTACTCTGGAAAAAAAACAATGTTCCGTATGTTGGTAGAACAAGCAATATTGTATTGCTGTGAATTTTGGTCTGACTCGGCAAAATTACGAAGAACCTCGCTAATTCTCCTTTTACTGAACTACTTTTCAGCAAAGGTTTTTGGGTGCCACCTCACCCAGTACTTCTCCATTTAAAATTGTAGCATACAATTTTAGTATTTTCATACTAAAGAAATCTTGCAAACTAAACTATGCTCGTTTACAAGTGGCCAGTGCCTTTTGCAATATTTTAAGCTTGATTTTGTATTTTACTCGCTAATTCGCAAAATTTAATGATCTCAAGGGGGTTCCCAAGTTACTGCAAATTAGCGAGGTTCCCCACATCTGAAATCAAGAGTCAGATTTGATTTGCCATTTGTTTCCCCACACTCACATTATTCTCCCACATTATCCCTCATCTCATCTTTTCAAACACAGAACGGGCAAGGGAACCAAATGTGACCATAAACATTCAATAAAGGAGACAAAAATGCCTCTAACCCAACTTTACATGGCACACACCTCAATTTCTTTTCTCCCCCAACATATACAGAGCTTTAGTTCCACTTGCTAAGGGAGAAGGATGCACTTCCATCTTCTCAACAGGTGAAAAGAACAGAGCACACTTATTTAAAGTTCGACTATGTAAGCAATGTGTGATTTGAAATAATCCTAAACATTAGGAAATTCAATTAATGTAAAGTGGGCTAACAAGAAGTGATTTTTATTAACACTTATCTTTTTCAGTACCATTCTAAGAGTTGTTGTATATTCAGAAATTAATCCACCATGTGGAAGAATCTTAGGGGAATGAGCATCTTTAAGGAACTAAGATAAACAAACACTTCAGCACAAGGCTTACTCAGATTAACTGAAGGCTAAACATAAAACGAAAGCAAGAGGAAATGTGTAACAACTCTCGATTGTTTTTTTTGGTACTGATTTCAAACCCAACAGTGGTAAAAGAAAATTAAACTTAGCAGGAGGGCTGCAAACTCAAGCCAAATCCCATCAGTTAACTGTGACTCAGTTACTATCAAGCATGCAAGTATTTGCAAAGTACTTTATCCCTTTTAGTTCAATTATGACATTTTCCCACAGAAGGTGGAATATGGCATTCTGTGCCATACGTTAACACTTAAAAAATCTGGAAGTCAAATGGCTTAATTGCCAAATAATAACAAACCATTTTACAACAGCATAGCTTTTCCCCAAGGATAACAAACAGCTTCTCACTTATTGTGCACAAACATAATCAAAACAAGACATCAAAGAAGGTACGTTGTGATTATGACATCAGCGTGAACCCCTATGACCCAAAGCTTTTGGGCTTTTAAAATAACAAATGTTAATAGGCAGGACTTTTATGTTTAAGATGTCAAAACACCTCTCCACCATAAAGAACAATCATCAATGATTTCAATAAATGAATTCGGAAGGGATGAAAGGCTGAATCAAACCTGCAGCTCCAAGTCTGGGCATTCAACCCTCGTGTATACACACCTACATCATCCACAGGTTTGGCATTTAGAACTGATTTAATTTCAGAATGAAACATGTAAGTGCTGCTAACATCAAGGCTTGTTGATTTGTGGTTTCGTCAGATGCTTTGAGCTAATGTATGGCACAAGGTTTGGCCCTTATTATAAGGAGAGATGAAGTAAATCTGTTTGTGTCCAAAATCAAAACACATACGTCCTCCTTCTTTTCCTTCTTCTTCTTCCTGGGATGAGAATCAGACTCTTGAGAAGGGGCATTGAGCTCGCTGGAATATTCCCGAATTAACACTTCAATTGCCCCTTTAATTAGCTGGTCTCTTCTCTTTGCTTCTTCATCCAGGGCTTCATCATCATCGGCTGCAGATTCTGGCCTGGAGTTCTAAGAAACAATACAAACAAATAATGTCATAATGGAAATGGCAAACAAACAAAACTTTTATAGTTTTACCCTCTTAATTCCCCTACACAGCTACGGTAACATAATTATTATCATTACAGATAGTCCTTGACTTGCAACAGTTCATTTAGTGACCATTCAAAATTACAACGGCACTGAAAAAAGTTGACTTATTACTGTTTCTCACACCTACAACCATTGCAGCATCCCCATGGTCACATGATCAAAATTCAATGTTTGGCAACTGGTTCATATTTATGCAGTGTCCTGGGGTCATGTGATCAGCTTTTGTGACCTTTTTGTAACTCGAGGACTACCTGTATTGCATCAAAACTATCAAGTAATGAACATGAATGAAACAATATCTGCTGGAATTACTACAAACATAGTTACCATTCCCCTATCTATCAATCTCATGTGCTGGCATTTCCTTTACAAAAAGTCAGATGTAGGACTCTTTATGGGATCGATGTTGCTATCCCAAGGTTTTCCTGTAGAAAGGTAAGTGAGTCATGTACCCTTAGATGCCACTGCCAAAAACTGCATCATTGGTCGTCGGTGAATGAGGCAGCAAAGGAGGAGTTGTTCATAACTGGGGGTGAAAAAACCTAACACTCTATAGCTGCTTTGCCACACAGCTGCAAAACAAGTCCTAGATTCCTCACAATATCAAAACTGAGAAATGAATGGCAGTGCTGCACATCTACTCAGATGATCTTATTAACTTTGCAGCTTGAGGACTGTGAGAGAGATGCTGTTTTTTTTATCTTCCCTCCTCACAGAAAACACACATATTGAAACTTTGCAAAAACTTTTAATTAAAGAAACTTTTGCCCTATAAAATACAAGTGGCATGCATTTGCTTAATCTTTACAGGCGGCAAATAATATAATTTCTCTGTAAATTGATAATCCAAGTTAATATAGGTAGTTCTCGACTTACAACCATTCATTTAGCGAATGTTTGAAGTTACAACGGCACTGAAAAACATGACTTATGAGTGTTTTTGCAGTATCCCCATGGTCACACAATCAAAATTCAGACTCTTGGCAACTGGCTCATATTTATGACAGTTACAGTGCCCTAGGGTCATGTGATCACCTTTTGCAACTTTCTGACAAGCAAAGTCAATGGGGAAGCCAAATTCACTTAACAAACGTGTTACCAACTTAACAAATGCAGTGATTCACTTAACAACTGTGGCAAGAAAGATCTTAAAAATGGGGCAAAATTCACTTAACAACAATCTTGATTAGCAACAGAAATACTGGGCTCAATTGTGCTCTTAACTCGAGGACTACCTGTAGAGTCCGACACTATTTTAATAAAGCAGAAATTACAGAAACGGTTTCATATGAACCTTGTCACGTGGCTTGCTGATAAATTGTCTTTGAGCTTTAATTTTAAATCTACAAAACCTGATTTCCAAATAATGTGTAATCATAGCACATATTAATAAATTTGATGTTATGTACATATCATTTATTGTATTCTATTGCATATTTCAAATTTCAAATCAAATTTATTAAATTTATAGCCCGCCCCATCTCCACAAAGGGACTCGGGGCGGGTAACAGCAAGACAAAACACAAA